>OY740770.1:35989689-36386573 GCA_963513935.1 Aphrophora alni
GCGAAATATTAACAGCATCAAACTCAAAATACAAAAATAAAATAAATCATACTAAGAACTATTTAAATTAAACAAGTTTTAGAGGTAAAGAATAAGTTTATAAATAATATTCGGGAAATATTATGGGAAAGTTAATAGTAAGTTACTTTAAATTTTAGGTGGACCCCAGGACGATAGATCGATCATTGCGATGCGTGACTTTTATCTTAAGATAGTTTTGCTGCACATCATATCGATACGATTTTGTCAGGAGGCATTTTTTCGAGTCAGTCCAGTAAAGATGACGTTTTCATGATGTATTGGAGTTTGAAAAATAGGAGAAAGGAGAGAAGGAGATATTGTGTGCAGTACTATAATTTAATGAATATGCAACACAGTTTCGTAGTACTTGCAAGATAATAAAGAAAGATAATAAAAGAAATAAAGAATTTTATAGACTGATCCCTGAGAGTTTTCATTTATTATTGCAACTTGTAATACCTCCCATAAAAAAATGCGATTTCTTACATTTCTTTTAATTCAGCTGCAATGGTCTTCCAGGTCAAACTTATGACATCAGTTTTATGGTAGCCTTTCAGTTTATAATTCCATAAACAGTGGTATTTTTCATCACTACTTATAAAAGGAATTAAAACATTTTAATCTTTAGCTTTACTTGTATCTCTAGACACTTCAAATTATCCTACGATACGAAAAAACTTTCAGTCATCATTGCATTATAAAAAAAGAAGAAAAGAACACAAAATAAATAACCCCTAACCTTCAAATAATGTAATAGCGCAAGGATGATAAGAGAATTAAAGTTGGTCGACAGAGGCCTGAAAGGAAAGATGAGCGAAGGATCTAACCTAAGATTACATGAAGAAAGGTCCAGCTAGGTCTTCGGGTCCGCCACACCCTTACTCACTATCTGTGAGCCCCTGAAGATCATAAAGGTTAACATCTAACATTAAAAAAAAGAGAAAATGAACTGTCGTCTACATTAGACCGTCAATCTTTACTGAACTCAATAAGAAATAAAAATATCAACACAGGATATCTAGTTGTAATAAATAGTAAAAAATCATAAATTAATAAATCATACATAATCCCTTAGAACACATGTAAAGTTTAATATTTATTCATAATCAAAATTAAACGGAAATACTGTAATAAGCGAACAGGAAATATATTAAATCAATTAAAAAGGACAGAAATTTATTCAACTTCAGTTTTCTCAATGAATTCCCATACATGTGAACGAACACCTTCAAACGTTTTTGACAAACTTTAACTTTCCGTTACTGAAACTCCTCCGTGTGAAGCATTTATTGATTATGGGTTATATTCTTCGTGGAAAATTTTTATTATGGGTTTTATACTTTGAAAAGAAATTTATTATGGGTTGTATTGTATATTTCGAAAAGAAATTTATTATGGGTAATATATATACTTGGAGAAAAATTGACTATGGGTTATATAGCCTACTTGGAAGAGAAATTGATTATGGGTTATATATTTCGAAAAGAAATAGATTATGGGTTATATACTTGGAAGAGAAATTGATTATGTGTAATATACTTGGAAGAAAAATTGATTATGGGTTATATACTTGGAAGAGAAATTGATTATGTGTTATATATACTTGGAGAGAAATTGACTATGGGTTATATACTTGGAAGAGAAATTGATTTTAGGTTATATACTTTGAAAATAAATTTATTATGTGTTATATATACTTGGAGAGAAATTGACTGTGGGTTATATACTTGGAAGAGAAATTGATCATGGGTTATATATTTCGAAAAGAAATAGATTATGGGTTATATACTTGGAAGAGAAATTGATTATGTTTTATATACTTGAAAGAGAAATTGATTTTAGGTTATATACTTGGAAAAAATTGATTATGGGTCATATACTTGGAACAAAATTGATTATGGGTTATATACTTGGAAGAGAAATTGATTATGGGTTATATAACTTGAAGAAAAATTGAATAAGTGTTATATACTTGAAAGAGAAATTGATTTTATGTTATATACTTTGAAAAGAAATTTATTATGGGTTGTATATTTCGAAAAGAAATTGACTGTGGGTTATATACTTGGAAGAGAAATTGATCATGGGTTATATATTTCGAAAGGAAATAGATTATGGGTTATATACTTGGAAGAGAAATTGATTATGTGTTATATACTTGAAAGAGAAATTGGTTTTAGGTTATATACTTTGGAAAAAAATTGATTATGGGTTATATACTTCGTAGAGAAATTGTAAGATACAAAAGGGTTTAAACACTTTATAAATACGACATAAAATGGACCATTTAGATAAATATGCCTGAATATTTATAACAATGAAACAAAAAAGATTTAACAACAATTGTATTCCGCCAAGCTCATGCTTGAGCCATATAAGTCGGTAGTAAAAAAGTGTAACACTCTGGTCAAAGCCAAAGCACATTGCAACCACAAGACGAATGCAAGCTCTGCGTCATAGTACTAACTTCGCGTCAAGACACTATAAACTACGCGACTATAAAAACTGAAAAATAAATAAAATAAATAAGTGACTCGGCAAGCAAAGTTTATACCATAGTAGGCATGAGTACATTGTAACTTCTCAACTTTCCTAGTGTAGATAACACATTCTTACACCAACCACAACATGGCTTATCCATATAAGTGTGTTCTTTAATTCAATTCAATGAATGACAATTGTTTACTGTGTCCGTATTTTCCAGAGTAGAATTTATTTTGATAGGCCTACATAGTATAGAGAAAGTTATGTGATGGGTGGAAAAAAATCAATGCCACTGTTTTTGGAAATATATCCCTTATATGATCTCTTGAGTAAAATAAAGTGTTTTGAGTGATTTCTGTCTGTTTATCTATCTGTATTACATCTGACGTTCGCCGTACGTGATTGGCTCAACAACTCAAAAACGTGAACCGATTTTAATCAAATTTGGTATGGAGGCATGTTTTGGTCATATCTCGGGTTGGTTATTTCATATATATATAACTCAAAATGTGAGGTTCCTGCCATAAGAAAAAAACACAAAATTACGATTTTCTCAAAATATAGCTAAAGTGAGGCCTCTAAGCACCCAAACAAAACGTATTGGTCACAATTTCATCAAAAATGCCAGTTTGTAATATATTTATAAACAATCGGCCTTAGGTCAGTTATAATATACGAAAATTATCGAAATTGGCACAACCGATTTCCTTCAAATTTCACTGAAATGTGAAGATTTAAAATGACACAAATCCGTGTGAAAAATCGCAATTAAACAAATAGACTTATGAAAATTTGTAATAATAAAAGAAATAACATTGGCCACCGTCATTAAAAGATTGACATTAATTAAAAAATACAATTTACGCTGAGAATGTGTTTGTGGTACAAGCAAAGAAACTCTATGTCCTTATTTATATTAGTTTTTCAAAGAAAGAGTTCATTTTCACTTTTTGTTGGTCATAGTCTTTCAAAAAATATTTATATATTTGAAAGTTGCTTGTGTCGTAACACGCCCACAGCGTTAGTCGGTAAATCAAGATTTTAATGGCGATTCATATATGGGCTTTATGGTAGCCTATAGTTCAAACGTTCCATTATAACATTGCAGCATTATCTATAACTGTAATAAAATATAATCTCAAGGTTTTGCCCAAACGTATAATTTTACAAATACCTTTATATTGATAAACATGCATCGGGCGAGTACCAGTAAGGGTCTCAACATAAATAAATTCAATTGTTTTAAGTAGAATATTAGAAATTAGTCAATCAGTTGTTTGTATTTTTTTAAATGTATAAATTTTAAAATTTTCGCTAAGTTTGCTAATTACGAAAAATTAATGTTCTATTTTTAAAGTTGATATAAAGTCTGTAAACTCACACGAGCACTGCTCACCACTAATGTGGGATTGTCACCGAACCTTAACCAAGCTTTTTACCAAAAACAAGGTAAAACTCAACTGGATACCAGGTCACAGAGGATACGAAGGTAACGAAAAGGCGGATAAACGGCATAAAAATGGGACCAAGAGATCCTTCATTGGCCTAGAACATGCATGCGGAATAACTAAAGCCGTAGCTTAAGATAGTCTAAAACAATTGCTACACTCAGAAATTAGGGACAATTAACAAAATACTCCACGGATTACTGGTCCAACCATATCTGAAAGTCTCTAAATTCGTCACTTCACAAAGCGAAATCTGAACAAAATCTTTTGCTTCGTATCAGACTATGGCGCTTTCAAGAAGCACCTTAACACCATGGGATTATTCCAAGGAAACTTGAAATGCTGACTATTTAATCAGCACCTAGAAACTGCAGAACATATACTTCGAAAATGTGAAGCATTAGGACGTAGAAGATAACTTATCTTCGAATCAGATGCGACCTTTGAAGCAATAAGCAACCTACCTATTAAAATCCTGACCCTAACCAAAGGAATAGATATAAGCTAGTTAGGAATTTAAGAAGTACACAAAAAGTCTTATAGGCTGAAGCGTCTAGGGGGTAAAACCCACTTCTATTTATAATAATAAATGTGCGCAAGTGCTCGATTTCAAGCAAATTTTAAACTAGTTGTGTGTATTTATGTGAAGCTGCACCCAAGGGATATCAGCATAACGCGGTATATTTTTACAAAAGTTTCCCCATGAGCCCTATATCCTCTTGGGTGTAGCAATACTACAGCTTATAATAGCTACGCAGTGTTAATAATGTAGCAGCCTGAACTATCCCGGTTCGGTGTTTTCGCTTTGCGCCATAATGTTGGAATCTACCACCTTCCTCCAAGAGATGATTTTATTTCAGAAGATGTTAAAATGTTGGAAATCAAAAAGTTTATTTCTAAAAGAAGTAGGTCTTTATTTTTTTTCAGATGTGTAGGCTACGCAGTATTCAAGCTAGGAAGTAGATATCTGACACTTTAAATTCGGCCATATTAATTTCTTCGTCAAATAAATATACATATTCGTAAACAGAATAACTTCTAGTTTTATTTGATACCCCAAATATACAATTTCCAAAAAAAGTGTTTTAACTAGATAGTTTTTGCCTTTTAAATACCCCAAGGTCATTTTTGTTACCTCTATATTTTTCCTATGGACCCTAAAAATAATTTATTTTGCCTAAATTGATTAGAGGGAGAAAGATATTCCTGATAATAAATCATAACTCCCCTCCTTTACCTCTCACATCCGGAGATAGTTTTATCAATGACTACATAAATACTATAAGACACGACATGGCCATGTTAAATATTCTTCGCTTATTCTTGAGTTGACCAATACCCGCTAGGTCGCTCTGCTAGAGAATCTGAAGTTGATGTGACTGGCGCTAGGTGGCTCTATGGTCAAACAATGTTTCAGGCGGGTAAGAGAAAACGCACTGATGCCACATATGGGACCAGAGATGCGAGGGAAGGTCGAGAATCGCTTATCTCAGCGCACGAACTGACAACACTGACTATGCTGACGGAAGTAAGTGAGAAGGTTTGTGAGAGAGAGGTCAACAGTTGTACAGTCTCAACCAAGTGGGATGCGTACAGTCAAGCACCTGCTGCTTGCGCTTTCTGATAGCTGTGTGTCAAACTTGTGACGAACAGCACCCGTAAAGCGTAGACTATTTCCCTATCCTATGTCGTGTCTTATAGTATTTATGTAGTCATTGGTTTTATTGAACAACGGATGTAAGATCGTTATTTCCGATAATTATATGTGCAGAAATATAAACAGTATCTGATAACTGAATTGTGTGTCAGCAGTTTTCTTGAATTTATTATTATAAATGATAAAACATCATTACATTTAGACAATTAGTTAAGAAATAGTAGTCCTATAGGCCTACTTACACATTAAATAATACATTCATAAATTGATTTTTAATATAGAGATGAAAGTGCATTTATTTTTAAAATGGTAATTTAAAAAAAGATTTATATTGGAAATGAAAACTGAATATCGAATGTGATCAAAATAATAAGTAAATCATTCATGATTACAAAGTGAAGCTGCATTCTATTCTATGAATTAAAATAATTTAGTGTAATAGAAAATGTAATAATCGTCAATGAATTAATTTTTAATTAAAATATATGACGTCAGACATTGCGTTAGATATCAGAGACTTCAATATTGAGAGGGAAGTCTTGCTATCGCGAGGGCTTTACTCTGAGGAAGGGATGTATTTTTCATAAGTACACAAAGGGCGAGGAGCTTGCTACGATAACACAGTTCCTTCATTTATTTCTTCACTATCTAAATGACCTCATGAAATAGCTTCTATATATATGAAAAATATGACATACCAAACCCATTTACTTAAAGATTATATATTATGTATTACGATTCAAATTGGTAATTTTATATTACAGTACTGAAAAATAAAATGTACTTACGTCACAGAAAAATATTTTCGTTTTAAAGTTGAGTAGGATTAAAACTTTTGGATACATATTTACAAATGCATACTTTTAAAGAAAATAAATATGTTGTTCCAAGTAATGATTCTGGCAACTATTGGCAAAATAAAAGTCAAAATCCAACTACACTCATCACATTTTGTATTCGATGAAGGACGTTACTTCATATTTTATGACATTATTAATAGAATACGATTAAAATAGTTTTATAGGTACATAGACTATATCAAATATATCACGATTTTGTTTGTAGAAACAGACTACAATAAAACCAATTCTGTAAACAGTTTTAAACTTTGATTTATGGTGTAACGCTATCAGTTTGACTCGGACCTACTTATCAGCTTTGCCTTACGACAGCGAACAGCTGATCGGAAGTGCAGCTATGTTGAGCAGACCACGCTAGTTGCCAGGACAGGTATTCTGTCCGTACGGTGTGAGTGCCTGTCTCTTATTAATTTTGGGTTCTATATTTCATTCTAAATTACACCATGGCTGTTTAATAAATTGGAGCCATCGCGTTCTGGAGTTCGAGCCACCGGAGGTCCAATTCCCAAATCGGAAGGATTAACTTAACTTTAACTGGACGAGTTTGACAATGAGGAACCCCCATACTCAACTCTCTTGTTTAACTAGTGTTTGTGTTGTGTGAGTATTTAATTAGTTATTATTCGGTAATGTATTATTAATAAGAATATTCTACTCAAAGCTGGGTATCTATTTTTTGGAATTTTAAGACGAAAAACCATTTCAGTCATTATCTCCTTTAACTGTTGGGTATCTTATGGTGCATGAAAAGACCTGGGGTAACGATTTAAGAAAATGGGCACGGGTCAAAATCAGTACGTTATCCAAAATATAGATCCTAGAATAGGTTTAAACGTAATGTTACCGTCACAAATTGGTTTTGAAACGTTACAACTATCTGACTACCATCTTGGATTCAATATCCATATAAAAAAAGTAAATCCGTTAGCAGATCATTTGTATAATTATCAGGAAATCATGTGCGACATGTGTTTTTTAAAGATTAGAGCCATTAAGAATGTCGTCTAGTTTTCAATTAAAAACGCTTTTAATTAACTCGTGGTAATATGTAATGTTGCAATTTCTTGTTTGTTATTTATATAATTAAGATAGAAGATATGTAAAAATAAGACCACGCTCTTTTAAATACTTTTAAAAATTGCAAGTAGTTTAGAGGGAGTGTTTGTGTCATTTGTGTGAGTTCATGTTAGTAGGATGAAATTCATTTCTGCCTCGTCTTAGTTATTAAGGCTTGATTACACAATAGTGGCAGTGCGATGTTTTTGTCACCGTTATGAAATTTCTCTTATATTTTTGCTTTGCCATCTTAAATTACAGATACTGTATAAAGAAAACACAAGGGAAACAAGTTGATATCATGTTACTATCCCAACCCGATCATAAAATATAATATTAGCAGATCCATAACTCCAATGCCAGAACCTTGGTGTCTTGACCTTTGTAGGAAATGTTAAATCAAGGGTCTACCCAGTAACATAGGTTTTCTGAACTGCGTATTTGTGTAGGCTTTATCACTACTCTCTTGTAGTCGACATATAAGACGTGTATACAGGGTGTCTTTTTTAACTGTACCATCATTGGTACTTTGAAAACAGTAAGATTTACAGGAAACTTTAAATGGGGAACTTCAACTTTTAAAAATATGAATTTAGAATTTTTGAAATTCTGCCGCCATTTTCCAATATGGCGGCCAACTTTGACATTTGTTATGGAACACCCTGTATTTGCTTGTATACATGAATAGTGTACAATTTTCAAGACTTTTTTATTCTTGAATTTTTTTTTAATTCAATGGTTTTTGAGCTAAAGCCTGCAAATTTTGAAAAATACCATGTTTTGCCTATGTTTAGGCACCATCTATAGGTAATTTTAATAGTTCTTAAAAGTCTAATCATGTTATTTAGGAAACAATTTAAAGTTAATATTCATGTGACGTCCTAGTTAACAAAATTTTCGACAGACAACAAGAATCATAATTTTTTGCTAATTGTATAAAACACCTACTGGGTTACACAGTTTGTAATTATTACTGAATGTATTAGAACTTGACTTGTACAGAAAAAAAACTCAAATCCCAATTTTTAATGAAAATTAGCACCATGTTCAAAACTTATTTGTACCCCCAACGGTTCAAAAGTTAGCTATTGTAACATTTTAGATTGGAATCAATAATTTGTAGGGGTATCAAACGGCTATTTTTCTGAAATTTAAGTGCGTGTAAATCCTAAACGGCTTAAGATTTTTAAAAATACACAAGAATAAAACATTCTTAAAATATTGTTTTACACCCGGAAAAACCATAAAATATAGGGTGTTCCATAACAAATTTCAAAGTTGGCCGCCATATTGGAAAATGGCGGCTGAATTTAAAGATTTTAAATTGATATTTTTAATGGGCATAAAAAATAAGGTGAAGTCCCCCATTTAAAGTTTCCTGTAAATCTTACCGTTTCCAAAGTATGAATAGTGGCAAAGTTAAAAAGACACTGTATAATAAAGTCTCCACTTACTTCGCTCGAGTCAGTGTATCGATCCTAACGGGCCTCGAAGCTGTACATGTACGAAGGAGGTTCCACTCGCTACGCTCCGGATCTACGCTTCTGTTAGTAGGCCTACCATTAAAAGCAAATTGAAATCAACAACTTTATATGTAATTAAGTGTGTTAACAAAAAACTGTTTAAAATGGCCACAATTTTGTCATTTTAATTTGATTTTTCTGAATTTTAATGGGTTGAACATGAGCACACTTTAGTCCATTATACCATACTTCATGTCCCTATCTTAATTTTGCGAGCACTATCGTGTTTAGACCTACATATCCAAATTAGTAAGGTAAAACTTTATACCAAGTTTCTAGCACAAACTGTTTACCTACAACACATCCGAGACAGGAGGTCTGGATCACTCTGTATTCAATAAATGGTAGCAAAACATTCAACTAACTTTCCCATCTCCAAAACATAATACAAATGAATGGTCACCAAAAATATCAGTTTGGTAGTTGTCAACAAGAAGTGAAAATCAACTATGTACTCCTGTTTGTTTGTAAAGACGGATTTCATAGTTTATTTTCATATATTATTAAAGTAGCTTCACATGTGCCATAACCACCTCCTAGGGGTAAATAGTATTTGATTAAAATCGATCTATTCGTGACAGCGGTCAAGATACATTATTTTTTTACAATTAAAGGCGAACCGTATCTATTTTACTGACAATTTCGCACACGAGTTTGAACGAAATCAGTTCGATTTTGAGAAATTAGGTATTTAAAACAGTCCTATGGCCAATGTTTTGTTGTTTTACCGATATTTAATTTCGAAGAGATAGCAACCTTAAAGGCTACACTTTAGCAAAATTTAGAGCCGATTTTTATAAAATCGTAACTTTGTTTTTTTTTTATTATGACGGCTATTCCCAAATTTTGAGTTATGGAAATAAAAAAAGAGGGGAATACCGAGATATGGTCAAAATATACTCAATATGAAATTTGATTTAAAACGGTCGACTTGTTTGAGCTGTAAATCACTTTTTTTAGAAATCATAGAATGTGTAAAATGATGTAGGCCTATTAGTAAAATAAATGTATATATATAAACACAAAATAGAGAGCGAAACGGAAGTACAGGCTTATCTTGAACATGACAAAGAAAGAAAGTCTTGGATGCAGTGGTGTGAGGGTGTGGGGAATTGAACATTCCATCCGCCTTCATTCCAATCTATCATTTGCTTCAAGAAACGACTACTTTCAAGTAAAAGTTTGGTCCAAGACAGAAAAAAAGTTGTGTTTTAATCAATGTAATATTGTAAATAATATTGAGTTTGAGTTGTGAGATATTTTAAAATTAAAATTTCACAAAATAAAACGTTTATTAAATGAAACGCGTTTCAAAACAATGTAGCCATATTCAGTGATATATGAGCTACAATAATCAAACTATAACTAAACTAGTACTTCGCCCGCCCGTATTTATACAGAATGAGGGAGGAAGGATGTGCCCTAAACCTATTGACAACTTTCTAAAACCCTGAAAATTGAATTAAAGAACATCGTAAATCATGAATTTATCGTATAAACTGTGAAATATGGCCGATGAAATATAGAAGCCAGACGAAAAGAAACATCAAGATACGAAATAAAATATGGTCTGATAAAGCAGGAATTGCTAAATATTATTTTAAAGTAGATAACATGAACTTTTCAAAAAATAAAATAAAACAATACTATACACGGTTGGGAAACTTTTTACATTAACAAATAGGCCTATCGTAAATGTATAATTGTAAATAATTAACTAGGGCCCATACAGATTATATATTGATGTAAAGCAAAATTTCATTACTGATATATGAATAATAGATTAGTAATTGTATAAGATACATAATTATGTTGCTTGGATTGATGTAGGGCAATAATTGTTAATCCCTTACTATTTAGAAAGGTGTCAAATTGGTTTAGACGACGCACCTTCTCCCCAATTCTATATAAAACCAAATCGATATTTTGTATCTCTAATCTCAATAATACGAATTTCTAGATTTTATAATATGTCTTCTTAAATGTTGAGTTTTAAAAAATGAATAAATTCCTAGAGATTCTGCCAAAATATGACGATATTCTAATTTTGATCTGATTTGTCCTCGAGTTGTGTGTACCTACAATAGACTATCAGATAAAATCACAGACATCCTATCTTCAGGGGCTTATTTATAGCAAGTACAGAGAATCTTAAAGTAACCTAGTCGAATTTACAACTTTCTACACAATAATAATTTGAATTTGCCCCTAACCACAATCACTGGAACCTAATGAAACACAATTATCTGATTAATTGTTCTTTATTAATTATATCCACTTAATGCCCTGATGTACATTTCGATAACATGGTTATCATCATCGGAGGGTCTTGCTTATAAACTAAATCTAACTTTACATATCTATTACTAAAATAAAATTGAACCTAAAACTATGATAACCAAGCCCTTACTGGTCAACTGATCTGTGGAGTGGGAGGGATTTTAGCCTGCACTCAGGTTATCATAGTTTTAGGTTCAATTTTATTTTAGTAATAGATATGTAAGGTTAGATTTAGTTTATAAGCAAGAACCTCCGATGATGATAACCATGTTATCGAAATGTACATCAGGGCATTAAGTGGATATAATTAATAAAGAACAATTAATCAGATCCACAGTGCTCAACAAGATTGTAACTTTCTACATGTAGATTTGGGTTAGATTACTGCCTTCATTTTTAGACCATCTCTTGTTCCCTTCCTAGCCGGACGCTGATGGAGTATTAGAAGACTATTGATCTTTAATTTACAGTCTTCCTTTTTTCCGAAGAAATGATGACCGATAGCTTTTCGCTGTTAAAAACATAATAAAAACTGCAGGACATCTTTCCGTAAACTTTTATCGCGAGATAGAAAAGAGTATTTCCTTGTCTAAAAATATGTATATTTGTGTCATCAACTGTTAAGGTTTTGAAATTTTAAAAACCCCATTGTATTAATCAACGTTATTTAAACCAAAAAAATATTTAATCAAATATATTTTTGTGTATTTATTAAAATAGATTTATTATAAGTTAATCAGGCTTTACGTTTTAAAAGCCAATATATAATGGCAGAGAACTCGTGATGCTCCAACTGTTCTATTTCCAATGTGGAATAGGAACTTCTTCTCGGCCCATAGCCACGAACATGCGTTGTCTGTAAAATGGTATTAATCTCACTAGATGGCGCTACTGAGTGCTCTATTATTTACAAGCTTTGAACTTGACCTTTAAATTTATATGACATCATGGCACAAGTGTCGAACATCTGGTTTTTAACCTTTCAAAGCGTTGCTAGTTACACATGGTTTGGGACTATTCTTGTTGGACGTTTTTATAACTTGTAAAACTGAAAGTACTGCAACAGTTCAAAATGTGGTCGATGAAGTTTATTAAAATCATTATGTATCTTAATTTATTTTTTCTTCTAATTTTTACCAAAAATGTAAATCTTTGGACGTTCTATTTAACTTGGCTATCAGATTTCTAATTATTTTTTTCATAAAAGCTAGACTAGATTTTAAGGTATACAATTACCGTACTTCAGGGATAAATAAGCAGGAACGTGCCATTACAGTGCCTAAAAAAGTTACACGAAAGCACTTTTAAACACTTTTTTTTAAATACCGCAATTTATAAATCGTAGAAAACAGAAAATCTTAAGACGATTAACTGTTTCTGTCCACTTCTTGAGTAGTGTTTACCATTTAAAATTTGTGATTTCTACAAATGCTAGTATAGATGCTATACTAGTTACCAGTTAGTCAATCTTTAGATTGCAATAAGAACAATTCAATAAAATCCAAATCACAAGCAATCTGAAATTTCTTGCTCTGATTTTTCATTAAAATTTAAACTGAAAAATTGATGTTTCACAAATTTCTTAACCACAGATATCAGTATGCTTTACTCTCCAAATGGTTTCATCAGTGATAAGTTTGGAATATTTTAAAAGCCGTTTATTTCTGCTGTAGCTGTTCTTGCATAATCTATGGGGTAACCTTATGAAGGAACTTTGTTGAATAATTAAAAATATTTCGTCTGGAATAATGAATTTTACAATTTATTTTTCATCATAATTATAATCAGTGGGTCATAGTAACCTGGTGGTACCACCGTACCTGACCTGCTATTTCTACCTGAAGAAGTGTCACCGAAACCCTTCTATTGTCTATCTTTACTGCTCCTACACATCACGTCTATTGTTAGATGTCTTGGGAATTACCCAAGCGTGGTGGCACCATCCAGTTTAGGGATGGGCATTTTCAATATTTCAGTTGATGGACAGTAGAAGTACATATCAGTCGACTCTATCTGGTTCATTTCAGTTCATTTCTATCTGGATCATGGCTAACCTAACCTAACCTAACCTTTCTCTAATAGTTATCAAGTAGGAAATAAGTTGAGAATCTTTTTTTTATTTTTTGCAATAAGCAACAGTCTGTCTACCTTGCCGGATTGAATTGGAAGTGAATGAAGTGATCATCAAAAACTAAATAGTTGCTAGATTTTATAATTGGAGAACAGAGATAAAAAATAACCCTTAAACAATCTGGTAGTGCCATCGAAATGTTTACCTCCGATATTCACAGCTATTGTTTTGTGTAACAATGAGTGACCCTTTTCGAGTCGAAAAAGGAATCGGCCAGACCTTCATTCCTAGAATTAGGGATCCTCCTCCGATGATACCAGCAGGTTACTATAACCCTAATCAGTCATTCTAACCTTTCTTTTTTCAAAAAACATCAAATTTTTATTTTTCATTTATGTATTTACATCTATGAAATTTATTTTTAAAATTGCAATCAGGGTACGTTTGAAATTAATTAACACCGTCATGAATATCCTATGCGTAAAACATTGCTTCGATATCATGCGGACAGACATTTTTAGAACGCGCGGTATGTACTACTCTGGTGTTTGATTTTAACACGATTAAGGAACATTTTAAAAACAAAAATTCTTTTAAGAGTGCACAGTTCACACAGAGAAATTACTTTTTACTCTGTGAAAGAGTACCGTAACTCAGTTTGTTGGTGACGGATAGGGTGATTTGTTTTTTGTTGTGATTATGTTTCTAACCTGTGTTAATTTATTAAATTGTATAAATTACGTTTTGTTTACGTACTGTGGATTTTAATCTAAGTAAAATTTTGTTTATATTATAATATTACATGTTTTTAAAAATTTATAAAATATAAATAAAAAATACAACGTATGCAAACAGATGTATGGATCATTTTCTTTCAGATATTGAACTCTTAATAAAGAATTTATCCTGTATTTTTTAAGTCTGTATTAGTCCTGTTTACAAATATATAGCAATGTTTATTAAAACCCCATGTTAAATAGTATTGTAGAATTTAAAAACACCAATACAATGTTTTCATTCTGTCTCAAGAAGAATTTTGGAAACCATTACTTAATTCAGAAGCCCCTCCCCTCCTCTAACCTCCTCTAATAACCGATAACTCAATCTACGGAATGGATTGAGATATTCTGAATGAATATATTATTTTCTAAGTGAAACATAAATTTCCATTTAACTATTTTTAAAAAGATGGTGTTTTAAATATTTTAAGTACTGTATATAACTATGTAAATAAATTGAAACTATAAAAATAAACGGTGCAAAAATATTAGACGAGCTTTCTCAGTCACATATTTCCAAAATCAATCGTCACCAAAAACCTAATTTCCCCTTTGTGACGATTCCCATGTTATATATATATATATATATATATTTTTTTTTTTTTTATTTATTATTTTATTATTATTATTATTTTTTTTTTTTACAGATAACAGGCATCTTTGGAAGGATACGTGTTGTTTAGGTCTTTAGAGGCTCCACTTGAGTAAAATGTGATCAAAATCGTTAGAGCCAATTTTGATTAATTAGCCATAAACTCATTGTCTGTCTGTCTGTCGATTGGTTAATCAATGAATATCTTTACCAAAGAATGCAGTATATACTTAAAAGGAGTAGAACGATTTTTCCACATTATAAAATAAATATTTAAATTAAAGATCTGACTTTTCTGAACAGTTTGATACCAATAACATGACCCTTTTCTTCAAAAATGTATTTTTTATAAATTATCCTGCAAGCAATTTTTGTGCACCTGTAACCGTGCTAGGCTAGTCCAATAACAAATACTGAGTGTATTATGTTAGTCTATAATAGTTTGGATTTTTTAAATTTAATTTTAATGTTGGTACCTCTGATGAGTATGGTGATACATCTTTTGAAAAGTTGGAATGCATTGGCCATATCCAGAAGAAGATGGGTGGCCGTTTTCGCAAACTGAAAAACACGTTGAAGGGGACACCACTTTCAGATGGTAAGCCTATCAAGGGAGCAGGACGCCTAACTAACAATATAATTGACAAGATCCAGTGATACTATGGAAAAGCAATAAGAGCAAACACCACTAGCTTAGAAAAAATGAAATCAGCATTTTGGGCAACTTTTCACCAAATGGGAGCCACAGACGAAAATCCCTGGCACGAACTATTTCCGCCACCACCAGACACCTGGTGTCCATACAGAAAGGCTAAGGCTGAAAATAAGCCTTACACACATAAAAAGAGTCTGCCCATGGCTGTTCTGTAGGCTATAAAGCCCACATTTCAAGCACTGTCAAAACCTGAGCTCTTAAAAAAATGTTTACATGGAAAAACCCAAAACGTAAACGAATCTTTTAACAATGTGGTATGGTCTCGGATTCCTAAAAATACATTTGTAGGCCAAAAAACTTTGGAACTGGGAGTCTTTGATGTCATTGTAACATTCAATGATGGTAACATTCAAAGATTACTTGTACCTAGGGACCTGGGAATTACTGACTATGGAATGAACACAGTCGCAGCCCTAAAGCGCGCTCATGAGGAACGACTACGAAGAGCCGAGTTAGCAGCCATGGAAGTCACCAAGGAAGCCAGAACTAGGAAAAGAAGATTTAGACTGAATGAAGATGAGAATGGAGGTGAACATTACTGTCCAGGAGGGTTTTAGAGGTGTTGTACTTAAAAATCATTTCTTGAGTAGACCAAGTGTTTTAGTTTTTTGCGTTTTTCCGAAAACTATGAATTTTTAACTTTAGGTACCGATATCTCCTAAAGTACTTGGAATATTGTTACCAAATTTTTACTGTATTTTACACTATGTATCCTCAGTCTCTTGTACCTATTTTTACTGTAATATGTTGTATATTTTATAGTTTTTGCAATAAAACATGTAAAATTAATTTTAAGTAAAATAAATGGACTTTAAAAAAAAAAAAAAATTTTTAAACTTTTTTTTACCAAAAATAAACAAGTATGTATAGGACCTAGATTAAGGTCTTAAAAAAACTTGTGCAAATTTTCAGATCCCTAAGGTTAATAGTTTATGAGTACAAGGTACCGAAAATTAAAAAAATTAACATGGGCTCTTATGGAGAGTTCGACTCCCCTTAACCATTCGACAAATACCTAATAATGAGTTTTTTAATTCTTTCTGTTCTTCTAATCACCCCCTTTCTTTCACCTTGACCACCTAGATTACTTATAATCGTGGTAAGATTATATTTAAATTTATGCGCTAATCTCCCATTATGAGAGACTTGTGTACACAGTATATGAGTAGAAGCTGTCATCTTTGTCATTTATACTAGGTAAGATATATTATACTAGGATATACGTATATCTCAATAGATTTCTTGACATATTGGTCTATAAATACATCTCCGTTTTATTTCATCTTGTAGTGACAAAGAACACTCAGTTGTACTGATACTACATTTATTAGATACCATTTACCGATTTTTTCCAGCTCTAAAGTTACATATAATTTGACACTATACGATAAACTAGTCATTAAATTCTAGTTCAAACATTGTAATTAGGGTATTGACATTTTAAGTAGAGCGATAAAAAAATAACTTTGAGGGTACGACTATATTTTAACGTTACTGTTTCATGTAGAAAAAAGGAAAGGTTGGTCTTTTCTCTTGTAATTATAGTGTCTATAGCTGACCTAAAAACCTCACATTATTTTAATGGTTTTTTCCACCATTTCACGAGTTGATACTTTTGTTTTGAATGTATTTAGACTGTCTGTCGCAGAAACTGTACTTTTTTGACATCCAATTGAGTAAACCATTCATACGAATAATGTAAACTCAATGTAATAGATTAACCTCTATATTTAATACGCCAATGAGTATACTCTGTAACGATACATTAAAATAAACCCACACGTAAAGCTGAGTATATTTAACAAAAATCTATAGTTACAAAGTTCGTCTAGACACGTTTAAATGGACATATTGTTTCATTTTTGGTTTACAGAAGATACAGGTTAATTCGTAGTATAATATTTTTTTAGTATTCCACGAATTTACAGGCTATAAGCTTCATTTAGACAAATTAAATAGAACTGTAAACGTTTTACGGGACTTCTTTTGACACGTGTACTTTGTGATTGACCAACAAAAAGATCACAATTTGAAAAATTCGTATCACAAAATTTCCATGTTTTCAAAAAAGGTGTGGTTCAAATATTATCTCTTTAAGAGAGCCCGAAAAAAATGAGACTGCAATTTAACATTGTAGATGGAACCTAGAATACATAAATTCAATTTTCGCTGAGAAAGACATTTCACTGAACAGAGCAAACAAATTTCTTTAAATATTAGTTACATCGATTTACAACTTTAAAATGTTCATCAAATAATTATACACTTCACATAGAACTTAGTGAGTAAACATTGATTTTACCGATTTAGATGTAAGGTTATCGAAAAATTTGATTAAAACTTGCAAAATTTGGATTTTGTTTTGTTCTACATTAAATAAACTTTTGGCTCGACAATTATTATCCCTGAAAAAGCTCAAAACGGATAATTTGCCTTATATGCTTACAAAAAACCTCCGAGATATGGCCAAAAATTCCCAGTATTCCAAATTTGATTAAAATCGGTCTCGCGTTTGTGGTTTCTATGATAGAGAACACAATAGGCGATAGACGAATATATTACATCACTCGAAAATCCTTTTTGTTACTCAGACACTTCAAAACTTAGTAAATTCGACAGTTATTTTAGTCCACTAAACTTTCTTTTATAACTGGATATGTGAGCAAATAAAATGGCCGACTATTTGTTGAATTATACTCATGTAATATAATATTATAGAAACAAAAGAAAGTAGTTCAAATTTTGGTTTTGGCTCTTAATAACCACTACCGGGTTTACAAAAGTTGTAAAAACAACAGCAAAATTACACTTTTGAATGTCCTAACATATATATGTAACAAAAAATAGGTGTAAACCTATATATATCATTCCTTGGCAGACCATTCTACCCTCATCCCACTTCAAACATCAAAACGTTCCATCATACAGACTAGTCGTTCTTGAAGTAATGTATTTCACCCTCTCCCTATTTTCATCCCACCCTTACGTGATTTGGTTCAAAATCTAATCATACTATGTTATACCTACCACACATCAAACTTGTGTCAATCGGAGCATCATTCCTTGAGATAATGTTGACACAGACGGACGGACGACAATAAACAAATGAACATCATTCCGAAAATGTTGAAATGTATATCTGAGGGCTAAAAACATCGAAAATGCGATATTTTAACACATCTCGGAAACAAATATAAGAATCAATAAAATAGTTAGTAATCCAACCGATCAAGATAGAATGATAAATCACACGCCATCAGCTTGGATATGATGAATGTTACAGAAAAACAAATTCTAAAATTACTAAACCATAACACAAATATTATTCTGGGATTCTCAATAATGTTATTAGAAGAGTGACGCAAGTTGGTTTGATACATTAACTGTAGGCTTATATCCGGAAGTATTATTCCACTAACTCAGTGTAAGTCTTACATGCTATTCCCAAGTTTGTTTCAAACCGGATGTTCCTAATTAATATACACAATGACACATTGTTAGGTTATGTTAGGTGGTCACAAGGTGTGCACCGAGAAATTCAGCTGATACCTTGAATTGATAAGAGGGGAAATTATTTTAATGTTTCTCTTGCATTCTGGTATCATTATTTACAAATCGCCAAGCTGAATAAAATGAACAACATTTGGAAAAGGTTTCAAATTGCCTCCATTTTCTACTTTGAAGACAACTATTTTTAGTGACAAACATATTAAACAAATTAACAAATTGTGAATTTATCTAATAATCGGATTTAAGCTTATACAAATATTGTTACTGATTTGTTTTCAAAATTTGAGGTGAGGAGAAAAAAAAATAGATTTTTTATAGAAATAAATCATTTGTATAGTTGAAAACGCATATGGATATCGGTGAAAACAGATTTTCAAGGTGCATGCAATAAGTTTGGGGCATTGGTGAGATTACATTCTTTAAAAAGAAACTATTTAAAACAGGTGTAGTTTTGAAATTGGCTATCTATTTTGGTAGACATTATTACTCTCCGAGTTGTAAACCTATCAGGATCACTGCACCATAAAACGTGAAATCCTCGCCCATCCCCCTCATGAACCACGACAGACCAGAGTTTTTTGTCTTCGTATATAGCCAAAGCCGAGATAACCCTGACCTGCTTCAGCGACACTCTTACAGAGAATGTGAAATGATGACTCCACATCCTCCATACACCTGTGGTAAGACCACAAGATGTAGGCGGCTGTTGCGGGAGTTGTTTCGAATCAGAAGGCCAACCACCATTTCACTAACTGAGATGTCTCTAACCTACTACAGTACTTTTCTTCTTTGCTGAGATGTCGTCCTGACCGTCAGTGAAATTATGTACCTGTTTCTGTACCATCACCACTCCTTCCGTCTGCGAGAGGGCTCAGTCCTATCTTCCTTTAACTTTTCTTTTCCATATTTTTTTTTTTTTTGCCAGTCAACGAACATGTCCTAAATATTGATATATACTACACTGGAAAAATTCGGATTAAAATTTTTACCACTAGAAGGTTAAAACACGTTAACATAAATGCATATAACAATATAAATGAATTGCCTTCACGGATTTAAACGAACGCTCAAAAAATGTGCGTTCTGTCAAATCAAAAGTTCAATTATAAGTTTTCAGTTCGTAACTTTGCCACGAGACTTTCTGCAATAGCTGAAACTAAACTCCAAGAACTGCTGGACGACTTTTTTCTTACTCCGGGAATGTGTACTGCACGTCGAAATTTCCGTCACCATTTTTCCAGCGTTCGTTATCAAAATAAATTCAGTAAGAATACTCTTAAATTTATGTAGAATGTAGTTAAATTATTTCAGCTGTCTATACTTTTTTAATAAAATTTCAATAAAGCCAAATAGTCGTCTTTAATTAGATTAAACAGATAAATACCAGATGTAATGACTTTAAATATAACAACTACTGGCGACAAATTACCCTTCGTTTAACTTTTACATATTTCAAAATTAAATGAAATCAACAAGTTATTAAATGTTACCATCCAAGTGAAATGTCTCACAGACATGCGTTGAAAGTAAATAATTATCTGTCGACACTCCCTGCGAAAGGGGCTCTTCTGGCAATAGTTCAGGAGCAGCGTCGTTTATCTTGTACCTAATATTCTGAATAATGTTCTCCAATTAGTTAATATGACATCATATTCATCACTACAAGTAATATCAAAATCTCACTTTATGGAGCAGTGAAAGAAATAAATCAAATGGCGTTGTTGAGATTTAAAATGTAACAGTTGTTTATGTGGAATAAAATAGTAATACTTAATTTTAACGTCGTAAAGAATAACAAAGAAACACAAATTCTCACAAATATGTTTATAATTGGTTTGATATAGCTAACGTATAACCTCAAAAATATTCTGGTTTTAACGTTATTTGATAATGATAGATTGTTTATATTAATAATATGGGTTATTCTGACATCTGAAATCTATATGAAAACCAATACACGACATTTCGAAAGTATAAATCAACTTTCGTTATCAAGTGATAAACTAAGAGTATGAAAGTGAAAAGCGCCAACATAGCCTAGTAGCCTAGGGCCATATTGGACACTAAAACTAAATAAATAACCTAAGAAACTAACATGGCCCTAGTTTACTAAGATATTTTGGCGTTTTTTACTTTTATACTCTAGGTTTATCAGTTAATGGAGTTGCTTTTACTCAAGAAACGTGGTCAATGTTTTCTATACACACTTGATGTTAAATGTTCGATTAAACCATACAGAAATATGTTTATTGTCTGTGGTATAATTGGTGGCAACATTGTCATTAAAACTCATTTGATAATAATTAAACAATGTTGTGAGAATGTTCTATTTAGAAGATTAACATGGTTTTGTTAAAGTATAGTATAATTATTTGTGAACATTTTAGTTGCCACCTTTTTATAAGCTTTCTTTTACAGGTCTGACATATTTTTATACTTATTTTTACTTTCCAACATATTGTAAAACACTGACCTTAAGAATTCTTCATTTTTTTACCATTTTATTTAGAATTTATTGTACGTGAATCATATAAAAACACACTTTTAAATTTTGCTTTGCCATGTGTGCCATATTTTATGCATATATTATCTTCAAGTGCGGAAATAAAGAGTAAAAAAAAAACAACTTAATTTTAGCTGAAATCTATAGGCTGAAATCTAGGCTACTAGTCCTCCCAAAATCATTATTAATAATAATGTTTAGTACTAACATATATTATTATTTATTTTGTTTTAAACATATCTATTTTAAGTTCAACTATACGAGTATATTATATGTCATCACCATATATTGTATACCAGTGTTAGACATAGCTACTGTTATATAAGTTAAAAACATCTGCTCAGACAAACTGTCTTCCTTATCTTCAAGGAACCTTCCGTCTTCCACGCCATTAACAATGTTATACATTATTTATATAATGCTAAAGAGACATTAATTAATGAAACTGCCGTTAAGTTGAAGACAATGAAAATGTATAAATTCTTAACATTTTCACTCTACAGGTCAGTAAGTGTGTCAGTTAATTTATTTGTTTCTATATGGTAAAGATCTAGAAACAAAAATATGGGTTTTTTTTCTTAATTTACAAGTTTAAAAATTATACGGGCTTAGTGTTAAAAACATATATTTAGTGTTCATAGTATAAAACGAAAAAAAGGTGTTATTGCATAGAAGCGAAAACAAGTTGATGGAACCAACGTGGTACTTACCTAACCCGATAATACAATGTAATACAAGCGGATCCTTTATCATATACAGTATCTTCAAGGTAGGGGTGAAGAGGAAAAGAGTGGCCCCCACACTTCATTTGTTGCGTTTGTTTTCAGCGGTACAATCCCAATAAAAAAATATATACCTCAAATGCTTCTGTGTAAACGCCTACCCTACTTTCGTTTCTTTTATCGGTGTAAATAAGAATAAAACGTTTACAAAAGTTCAGAACGGTGCATATTAAAGAGATACTTAAAGAGATATCAGAGAACAGCAGTAATTTGTGTACCTAGTTTTCTTGGAATGGGTTGTACCGTCAAGTCATGCTATGGGAGAAAGTAGAAGGGAGGACACGCTCACTACACCAGACACACTCCTAGTCTGAGCGTACTGTAACTTGATTTCTTGGACCTTGTAGGAAATGTTAAATTTTATTTGTAGATTAGGGGATCTTATCCAGTAGTGTAAGTTTGTCTAAAACTGTTCTTACACATGTTTACTGAACCGTAGATGCGTATATATTTTAAAGTCTTCACTCGCTTCGCTCTTGTCAGTGTTTCGACTGTCAAAGCTGTACATAATGAAGGAGGCTTCACTCGCTGCGCTCGTGTTGATGACTCGGCCTTGACGGATTTAGTAAACTGTAGCGTTTCGCCACAATTCGAATCGTCGCGGCAGGAAATTGACATCGGTGCATAAATTGCCTAACGCAAGGCGATATCAGTGTGTGGAAGGCAGCGAAATCAAACAGTCGCATTTATTTTACCGACGGTCCATTCAAGTTTAGACAACCATATTATACTGAACAATGGTTTCAAGGACCATTTAGACGGGTCAAAAGACCCCCAAGATTATGTATCATTAAGTGCCTGCGAATTTTACAGAATTCTATCAGAGATAGTTATGACGGACAACGGTTACGCTATCTTTGAACCAGACCATGTTTCCCCTTAACGAATTGTTAATACATAAGTAACTACTGGATTAGTTTTTTCGATATAATAACGAATTGTTTAACTCATTATAAGCTGGCTTAGTGTATCAGTTACCTGGAGTGTTAATTGGAATAATCGATAAGCGAGTGTCTTTAAGGACCCACACGCTTACCAAAAACCGCCAAGTTCGACAGACCATTTTCAAAAATATACCATACCAACGCTCAATGCTACCATATCGTTGCAAATGGAAGCAGAGCGGGCGCATCCGACCTGAGCAACTTTTTTTATGATCGTAAAGGGTCAAAGAAGGGTACACTAATCCCAACATCCGAACTGAGCAACTTGCCCCTCAGGTAGACAAGCGGAGTGCTAATAATTGTACTGTATAAGTATTTTTTGTTGTTAAGTATTTTTGATATTTTTTAAGTTTTATTTTTTTACTATAATTTGAAAGTATAAATTAAAAGTAATATGTTGTGTGAACCTAACCTAACCTAACCTTTTTTACTTTTCACGAGCATTGGTCTTAACCTGATTTAGCATTTTGTAGTTGATAAGAATAGGTTTGTATGATAAGTGTTAAATAATTTCTTTACATTCCAAAATCTGTCAAGCGTGCGTCAAAGGTCTGCCGCTAGTTGCTCAGTTCGGACGTTGGTGCTCAGAACCCTTTTTGGCATGTTGCTCAGTTCGGATGTTGCTTACTACTTATCAGGTAAAAGTTGCTCAGTTCGGACGAGCCGAATAGAGCGTGGTTACGATCCACGGGCTTCTGGGTTATGGGCCCAGCACGCTTCCACTGCGCTACTCTATTGGTCACATTTTTTTAGAGGCCATGGTTAAAAATTACTTTTTTTTTAAAGAATCACTTAACTATTTGTCATCGTAGAGATATAGGGCTGGTACCATTACGAGAATCATACATAGAGAATTAAAATATCAAAATTTATATCTAATTTAGTTGTTTTAGGTTGAATAACACACGGGATATGAACAAAAAACTGTTTAAAATGGGAACAGTTTTTACACTTTTAATTTGATTTTTCTGAATTTCAATGAGTTCTGCATGAGCTCACTATAGTGCCCTTAATATTTGTGGTCGGTAGGTATCTAGGTTATGTAGGACAGATATCCTGATGTCCTGAAATAATTTGTATCTTTCCTGAGGCGATAAAACTTGAAGATCAGTTTAAAAGAACGAAGCAAAACTGTTGACGAACAAAAAACTTGCTGAAGTATACGGGATAAGTAAAAGTAGCAACCCTGTATTTTAAACAAGCTGAAAAGTAACTCAACATTTGCTCTCTTGAATGACTGATGTTACATTAGCCTGCGACATCTGTATAATGTTGTGAATAATCCTAAATATAGTTAAATAAGTTTAACTCCTAAATATTGAAACATCTACCATAATATAGTCGTCATATTGACCGGCGCAAGTGTGTCCACACACATGACAAGCCATAATCACCCCTATTCTTAATTTAACTCCCCCTTTTGGTTTAAATTCGACTATTGTCCACATTACTTCTCTGCATCAGACATAACTTCCCAATAAATCGGTCGTAACTCAACAAGAAAACTCCCAATTTGTACTGATTTAATCTTCATATTCAAACGGAGTATAGGTAATAAGTTAGGAAATCGCAAACAATTTCGACGTAAGTTTTTTGACTGATCGGAAAACAAAACACATAAGCCTCGATATCACCTACAAAAGTTAAGAACATGAAATTTAGTATACGGGACTTTAATCTGCTAATATAGAACCCTATTGAAATTCAGAAAATATGAATTTAAAACATATTTGTTCGAAAATCGTGTGTTATTCAACTTATAACTGACTAAATTGGATAAAAAAATAGTAGATTTTAATTCTACATGTAATGGTACCAACCACACCTCTCCACTATAACAAATATGGAAGCTATTGTCAAAAAATGTAATTTTGAACCCTGACTTTCTAAGAAAATGATATTGGTATAGTCACGTGATCTAATAGAGCGGAGTCCCTTCACGAGCGTAGCGAATGAAGCCTTTTTTTTAATAAATGTACTGCAACGAAACCCGTCAGAGACCAGAAGTGAGTGGAGACTGTTTAATATGCACACATCTAGCTCACGTCAAGAAATTAGTTATGTTCATTGTTTGGTGTCCAAGTCACTTTGTATAATATAATGAGTAATAAATTATTTATATTATACTGAAGATGGAGCTACGACTCCGAAACGCGTCTTTGTAATTAAGACAAACGCAAAGTCACATGACGGAACTATAAAGGTAATATAAATAATTTATTACTCATTATATTAAATTAGTTATGTATACATTTACGAGTTTCAGAAAACCTGTGTTACAACTGTTTTAAACATATTTATACCTTACGTACAACCATCAGGAGCTCACTTTGGTGAGTACAGTTTTGGATGATCTAGTTGGAGCCACACCATTTTTCATTTAGTCTTTGGTTAGATCCTTCTTTTTTATCTTTCCTATCAGGTCTCTCTAGACCAACTCTTGTTCTCTTCCTACCCTTACACTATTGAAGTGTTCTTGTGTTAAGGGTTTTAGTTTTATGTTCTGTTCTTCCATTTATTTATAAGGCAATGATCTACCAATATAATTTAGCATTTCCTACTAACTTTTAGGCGATAATTAGAGGATCTGCTTGTATTACATTGTATAACGAGGCTGGAAAAGTACCATAATGGAGCCCATCTTTTTTTTTGTTTTATTATATACCAAATATATTTGTGTGAGATTTGTATGTTTAAAATAATACAGTATACAAATTAATACTATGTACAATTTAATTTTTTTTCTTACAACTCGTATAAATACAAAACCTTGGCTGTTATATTGTGTGACCACAGTCGGTTCTTGGTGAAATTGCATAATAAGGTAAACAAGTAAATTTCACAAAATGAAAATTTTGTACAATTTTGGTTTGTTGTTTATTAAATTTTAGTTCTTAGTTGTCTGATGATGCTTAACCGTGAAACAGCTGTTACAAATATATTTGTATTTTGTGAAATTTACTTGTGAGTACTTGTTTACCTTAAATTGGCTGTCAATTACTTTTGCATAATCTTGAACTAAATGCAAATCACAGTTTAAAGAATAAATATTTCTCTGTTAAGTACACTGACTTTACAATTCTCTATAAAATTCCTATTATTTTAAACACAACACAATTGTTTTCAAGTCTGAAATAATGAACCTATTCAAGTGAAAACAAAATTATTGTTTGCGCACAGCAAAACAATGCCAATTGAGATTACGTTGCATAACATTAGTGATTGCATATTCAATAACTAACACAATTAGGTGGTGATTAGATTTTTTAAATTGAGGGAGTAATAAGTTAATTTTGTTTATACTGATGACCGACCGTACTTGATAGAATTCCATGTTATACATTTGTACTACGTGAATTATCTTGTAAATAAAACCAAATCGTTCTCAACTCATCTCATTCCTAATTTTAACAAAATTGTAATAAATACCGTTCTTTCCAAAATGTTAATAAAACAAAGTCTTTTTTTAATAAAACATAACTAGAAACATACCAAACTCTGACTTATTGGAATTAAAAATTATATAATCAGAAGAAAAATCATGATTCTAAAAAATTACAAATGAAACGATTTATTAATGAATATAATGGGGTTATCGAATCATGGGTTTGCATGCACTAAATATCTCGATACAAAGTACCTGTAGTTAGTTTACATTACTAAACTTACATCTCCGGAAATTAATTACAAACTATCAACGAAGCGTCTAACAATTCTTGTGGTCTGACGAATGATTACATGACAGGGTCCTATTACTATAATTCGTAAATTAAGATAAGTAGGCTACTAATAATATCATGCACAAGCGACAAATGCAATAGCTATGTTTCCAAGTGCTTGTTTCTATGTCTCCAAAACAGATATCGTAAATTACTTTAGTAGTTGTACTAGTTTCGTATAAAATAATTTAGTCCAAACCAATGCTTCTGCAAATCAAATTCTATATTCAGTGACTGTATTTTATTTACTTATTTTATTTTTAATGGCTACAGTCTGTTTTCAATAAGTAAAATACCAACTAGTATTCGTGATATTGGTGAAAGAGCACACCCATAGAAAGAATTAATGTGAATACAATATTCTGTCAATACTAGCATTTTCTTATTTTTATTTGTCGACGCGTTTATAAGTTCCTTCTATCTCCAAGATCTACTTTAGTACTCTAGTTCTTCGAGTAGGTCTTGAAGATCAAACTCCTAAATGCGTCGATAAATATAAATAATAACCTAATGTTAGGATTGACAGAATATTGTACTCAAATTAATTATGTAGATCTTATCACATATCATTATTATAATAATTCCATAACCAGGAGTTCAAAAATACTTTTGGGTATATTCTTTTTTTAAATCTTTAGATATACGGACGTAAATCAATCATTTTTACTAATTAAGTGATACAGTAATGATGTTCTAAAAATTGTATGATATATAAAAAAAAATATCAGAACTCATTTGTCTTTTGATCTATAATTTTGTTCAGATTTCATTCTACACCTGGGTTATGTATTAATGTAATGGGAATTACAAAGTTTGGCAGGAATCTAACACTACTTTATTCTCACTATAACGGACTTCTTTATTCTGACTACGTTATTCTGACTAGAACGGACTACGTTATTCTGACTATAACGGATTACGTTATTTTCACTATGACGGAGTGCGTGAATCTGACTATAACGGATTACGAAATTCTCAATATAACTGAGTACGTTATCCTGACTATAACGGAATACGTTATTCTGACTAGAACGGAGTCTGTTAATCTGACTATAACGGATTACGTTATTCTCACTATGACGGAGTACGTGAATCTGACTATAACGGATTACGTTATTCTCAATATAACTGAGTACGTTATCCTGACTATAACGGAGTACGTTATTCTGACTAGAACGGGGTATGTTAATCTGACTATAACGGATTACGTTATTCTCACTATGACGGAGTACGTGAATCTGACTATAACGGATTACGAAATTCTCAATATAACTGAGTACGTTATCCTGACTATAACGGAGTACGTTATTCTGACTAGAACGGAGTCTGTTAATCTGACTATAACGGATTACGTTATTCTCACTATGACGGAGTACGTGAATCTGACTATAACGGATTACGAAATTCTCAATATAACTGAGTACGTTATCCTGACTATAACGGAGTACGTTATTCTGACTAGAACGGGGTATGTTAATCTGACTATAACGGATTACGTTATTCTCACTATGACGGAGTACGTGAATCTGACTATAACGGATTACGTTATTCTCAATATAACTGAGTACGTTATCCTGACTATAACGGAGTACGTTATCCTGACTATAAAGGAGTACATTATCCTGACTATAACGGAGTACGTTATCCTGACTATAACGGAGTACGTTATCCTGACTATAGCGGAGTACGTTATCCTGACTATAACGGAGTACGTTATCATGACTATAACGGAGTACGTTATCATGACTATGACGGAGTACGTTTATCTGACTATAACGGAGTACGTTATCCTGACTATAACGGAGTACGTTATCCTGACTATAACGGAGTACGTTATCATGACTATAACGGAGTACGTTATCCTGACTATGACGGAGTACGTTATCATGACTATAACGGAGTACGTTATCCTGACTAGAACGGGGTATGTTAATCTGACTATAACGGACTAGGTTATTCTCACTATGACGGAGTACGTGAATCTGACTATAACGGATTACGTTATTCTCAATATAACTGAGTACGTTATCCTGACTATAACGGAGTACGTTATCCTGACTATAAAGGAGTACATTATCCTGACTATAACGGAGTACGTTATCCTGACTATAACGGAGTACGTTATCCTGACTATAGCGGAGTACGTTATCCTGACTATAACGGAGTACGTTATCATGACTATAACGGAGTACGTTATCATGACTATGACGGAGTACGTTTATCTGACTATAACGGAGTACGTTATCCTGACTATAACGGAGTACGTTATCCTGACTATAACGGAGTACGTTATCCTGACTATGACGGAGTACGTTATCATGACTATAACGGAGTACGTTATCCTGACTATAACGGAGTACGTTATCATGACTATAGCGGAGTACGTTATCCTGACTATAACGGAGTACGTTATCATGACTATAGCGGAGTACGTTATCATGACTATAACGGAGTACGTTATCCTGACTATAACGGAGTACGTTATCCTGACTATAGCGGAGTACGTTATCCTGACTATAACGGAGTACGTTATCATGACTATAACGGAGTACGTTATCCTGACTATGACGGAGTACGTTATCCTGACTATAACGGAGTACGTTATCCTGACTATAACGGAGTACGTTATCCTGACTATAACGGAGTACGTTATCATGACTATAACGGAGTACGTTATCCTGACTAGAACGGGGTATGTTAATCTGACTATAACGGACTAGGTTATTCTCACTATGACGGAGTACGTGAATCTGACTATAACGGATTACGTTATTCTCAATATAACTGAGTACGTTATCCTGACTATAACGGAGTACGTTATCCTGACTATAAAGGAGTACATTATCCTGACTATAACGGAGTACGTTATCCTGACTATAACGGAGTACGTTATCCTGACTATAGCGGAGTACGTTATCCTGACTATAACGGAGTACGTTATCATGACTATAACGGAGTACGTTATCCTGACTATAACGGAGTACGTTATCCTGACTATAACGGAGTACGTTATCATGACTATAACGGAGTACGTTATCCTGACTATAACGGAGTACGTTATCCTGACTATAGCGGAGTACGTTATACTGACTATAACGGAGTACGTTATCACGACTATAACGGAGTACGTTATCCTGACTATGACGGAGTACGTTTATCTGACTATAACGGAGTACGTTATCATGACTATAACGGAGTACGTTATCATGACTATAACGGAGTACGTTATCCTGACTATAACGGAGTACGTTATCCTGACTATAGCGGAGTACGTTATCCTGACTATAACGGAGTACGTTATCATGACTATAACGGAGTACGTTATCCTGACTATGACGGAGTACGTTATCCTGACTATAACGGAGTACGTTATCCTGACTATAACGGAGTACGTTATCATGACTATAACGGAGTACGTTATCATGACTATAACGGAGTACGTTATCCTGACTATAACGGAGTACGTTATCCTGACTATAACGGAGTACGTTATCATGACTATAACGGAGTACGTTATCCTGACTATAACGGAGTACGTTATCCTGACTATATCGGAGTACGTTATCCTGACTATAACGGAGTACGTTATCATGACTATAACGGAGTACGTTATCCTGACTATGACGGAGTACGTTATCCTGACTATAACGGAGTACGTTATCCTGACTATAACGGAGTACGTTATCATGACTATAACGGAGTACGTTATCATGACTATAACGGAGTACGTTATCATGACTATAACGGAGTACGTTATCCTGACTATAACGGAGTACGTTATCCTGACTATAGCGGAGTACGTTATCCTGACTATAACGGAGTACGTTATCATGACAATAACGGAGTACGTTATCCTGACTATGACGGAGTACGTTATCATGACTATAACGGAGTACGTTATCCTGACTATGACGGAGTACGTTTATCTGACTATAACGGAGTACGTTATCATGACTATAACGGAGTACGGTATCATGACTATAACGGAGTACGTTATCCTGACTATAACGGAGTACGTTATCCTGACTATAGCGGAGTACGTTATCCTGACTATAACGGAGTACGTTATCATGACTATAACGGAGTACGTTATCCTGACTATGACGGAGTACGTTTATCTGACTATAACGGAGTACGTTATCCTGACTATAACGGAGTACATTATACTGACTATAACGGAGTACGTTATCGTGACTATAACGGATTACGTTATCCTGACTATAACGGAGAACGTTATTCTGATTAGAACGGAGTAAGTTATTCTGACTATAACGGAGTACGTTATCCTAACTATAACGGAATACGTTATACTGACTATAACGGAGTACGTTATTCTGACTATAAGGGAGTACATTATCCTGACTATAACGGAGTACGTTATCCTGACTATAACGGAGTACGATATCCTGACTATAACGGATAACGTTATTCTGACTAGAACGGAGTAAGTTATTCTGACTATAACGGAGTACGTTATTCGGACTATAACAGAGTACGTTATTCTTACTATAACGGAGTACGTTATTCGGACTACAACGGAGTACGTTATTCGGAATATAACGGAGTACGTTATTCTGACTATAACGGAGTACGTTATTCTCAACATAACTGAGTAAATTATTCTGACTATAACGGAGTACGTTATTCTGACTATATCGGAGTACGTTATTCTCAACATAACGGAGTAAATTATTCTGACTATAACGGAGTACGTTATTCTAACTATAACGAACTACTTTATTATCACTATAACGGATTACGTTATTCTCAGCATAACAGAGTACGTTATTCTCATTAAAACTAAGTACTATATTTTTACTATAACGGAGTACGTTATTCTCACTAGAGACTTTGTTATTCACACTATAATGGACTTCATTATTCTCGCCATAACCGATTACATTATTCTCACTCTAACGGACCACGTTATTCTCGCTATAACGTATTATGTTATTCTCGTTATAACGAACTAAGTTATTCGTCCCATAACGGTAGAGACACCGTTCATAAAAATGCGATTTTAATAAGTTCCAGTTTAAAAAAAAAAATTTACAGCCATTGTTTGTCACTTATTTGTCATTTACGGTCACTATTTCGACTGATTTAAATTGGTTCTCGAATTGTCAGTATGTAAATATATGCAGTAACAAACATAATTTAAATGATAGCCTTAAAACAATTCTATGGTTTTACATATTATACAGAGTGTCCAGACATTACCCGATTAAACTTCAGGAACAGATTGGGTGGGACAAAATATACAAAATGCCATATAACATATAGTCCTATCTTGCTTAGTTTCGATTATTCGACAATTTTGTTTTTTATAGAAAAAAAAACAAAAAGAAAACATAGTTTCTTGGTAATTGTCTATAACACCCAAGATTATGCAAAAACCAAAATATTTTTTTATTTCTGACAATTCTCAATAACAATAACAAATTCCTTGCATCTTTTTTCAGTTTCATAGATTTCCATAATCTTGGGTGTTGTAGACAATTAACAGGAAATAATGTCGTTATATTATATATATACTCAATTATCTTTCAAGCTACAGTAAAAATAAAATTAAAACATTTTGTTTGTCTAACAAAATAGTATTTATAAATTTAACGGAGATATTCTACTTTAAAAATTATAAACGTGAGCCATTTAGAAAATTACGAAAAAAACTTTGTCTTTTGGCACACGTGTAAAACGTTATAATAAAAATGAATATCATATCTGAACTAAATATCCTATCCAATACCAAAGTTCACTTTTTTGTAAAAATACAAAATGGCGGATAGATGGACAACTAATCAAGATAGGATTACATGTTACATAGCATTTCTTGTATACCAGTATCTGGACGCCCTGTATACATTTAAAGTTACACACTTTAAAATTCTTGCTTTTCCTAATGTTTCTTTTTCATTTACAATTTTATTGCATTTTAACATGTCCTAGTTTATAGTTAATGAGATGTCGCACTAAGTTGTCGGAGAAGGTAATTAGATAGAACGACGCTCAGTCAGATAAACATTTCCCTCTCTGCTTAGAAAAGGGAATTTTGACATTGATTTATCTTCGCGCACTTTCCTCTGAGACACCTTAGTGATGAATCACTGGATCTGTTAATTCCCTAACATATATTATGTCCTTCTGTGATTGAAACACGAATGTATGGAGACCTCACTGGAGGTTTCCTTTCAGTTTAATATCGTCATCTCAGCTTTTAATACTGTCTTTATTTAATTTAAACTATTTACATTAACACTCGATTCTGTTTGATAATTAGTTTTATGAATTTTTAATAAATATAAAAATGATTTTCATAGTTTAAATAAATATTTTTCCGATATAAAAGTCCTATGTTTTATAAAGTTCAATGTGTTTTAGGTTATTTTGTGCAGTATTAAAATCTGCATTCAAAGGTAACCTAACAAATTTCTCACGATAGGAAATAAGGGAATTATAACGAAAAACAAAATCAACAAAAACAGTGAAGTTTTTCCTGTTTGTTTAAAGGTGAAAAACCTCTGTCATCGTCACTTTATAAAAAGAAAAGAAGATAAATTAAAATAGCCTAGACATCAAATGCCATAATAGAGTCAGATTCTTAAGAGAACAAAAGTTGGTCAAGATAGAAAAATTTAAAAAAGATGAAATTAACCCATGACTACATCGATTAAATATGTAGTTCCAGCTAATTACTGGGGATTACCAACTCTGTACTCAGGGTTAGACACAGTTAGAAAATAACAACAATAATAGCTCTAGCAGCAGCTGCAATTTTAGTATATTTAGTAAGTTGAAATATTCGTTGAATGTAAGAAAAAAGGGGTTGGAAGATTTTTTAATTTCTCAAAATCGGCTGTAATTATTTAAATCAAATTTGTTCTCTAAGGATTTGAAGGAAATTTAGAGAGTTGAAATTCCACTTCTAATTGTATCTTCCTAAGATTCTTGGTTTTTTAATAGCTACGGCATCAGAGTCTTTTTGTAGGTTATGAGGGGTAACCTACAGGTCGTGTCATGGAGTCGTTAGGCCAAGTTTGCCGATATGTCCTCTGAGTGTGCCAATCCTCGTAATGAAACCCGTTACTAGTCTCAGCCTATTCTTTCATAGACTAATGAAAGCCCTGGATCTCATAGGATCATAATTCCCGAGGAGTTCCGTAGGTTACCTCAGTCTTCTTATTTATTGCCAGAGTTTCGACCTACTGACTTCTTTACCTCTTTTTGAGTTTTACCTTGAAGTAGTTTTCTCCAAGTCCAAAGAACGGCTCTGGACCTACGAATGGTCCTACAATATCTCTTGCCTCTTTCTTCGCAAGATCATCACTAATTTCATTCCCCTCTCTTCCCATATGTCCTGCTACCCAGAGAAGAGCTAGGCTACTTTATTACTCCTGGCTAGTTCCTTAAGTTTATGGTAGCTATGGGATCGAATAGGATAATGTAACTGAGCATCTCAGGAATAGTGAAGAGGGGGGGGGGCACACAATAAAGGTCGCAATGTAGTTGCCACCTCAATCCTCACACAATCCTTTAAGGATCCAAACGTAATAAATCGGCATCTCTTTAAAAAATGCCGGTTCGTGAGTATCGGTAAAAAAACACAAAAAGTGCTTCAATGAAAACGCAGTCTCTCAAAATAAACTCTACCGATTTCGTTCAAATTTTAATGAAATAATTAAAGATTAATTAATTAACCAATCCCATGACCAATCGCAAATAAAAATATATATTTCGGTTGAGGAATAATTATTAGTAAAAAAATTTAAGAAAAACGAAAATAACTTGAACAGCATTAATGAAAAGCTCAATTTTAATCAAATGTGATTTAAGTTAAGGACTCTTTTATGGCATAAACTTGGAACTTGGACGTTTAAAATAGTAAATAAATATATATAGTTTGGTTTACATATAAGTTTATTTTTAAAGACTGTGTCCATTTAAAATTTTTACACTTTTACCCTGACAATTACTGAACTGAGATTTTAAAAATGTGTGTTAAAATTTTATCGCGTCGTATACTCTATTAAATCCAGCCTGTTACCAATTACTAACTAGTTTTTAAGTTCCTCTAGAGCAATATATATAGACGGAGTGAATTGTAGTATAATAAAGTAATGATGAAAAAATAGACATGTGATCAAGTATACTTAACTAGATAAGTTGCATTGTAATATATCTAAATTTTTTCAATAATATTTCATCATATTTATATTTACCATAAAAAGAGCACAACACTTTAACACCTGTAGTTGCCGTTATTCTGCCCATAGAAATCTCGTCAGAGAGCTCACCACACTGTAAAAAAATGTGTTTCTGTTACCCTATCTATCCATAGAAATATGCTCCATAGAAAGAAGACCACACTTTGACAAATGTAGTTCCTGTTATTTTATTTATACATAGAAATATGCTCCATAGAAAGCAGACCACACTTTGACAAATATAGTTGCTGTTATTCTGTCCATAGTAATTTCCTTCATAGAAACGACGATACCTGAGTATATGACATTTCACTATTCTTTACCAAGTTGTAATTTGCCATCGTTTACACACATATGTAGAAGTGTATCCTATATTAATAATTAATTGGTTTCTTCTGTACAATATTATTCAAGTAATTCATTTCTACTATAGTACTAAAATCACAGTAACGCCTAGGAAAACGATCGAAAAATGTAAATATTATTTCAAAATATGGCACTAATTTTCAATCACACATTCATTCCTAAAACAAAATAAAATCAAACCAAAACTAACCGTCACAAAAAACATCAATGGTAGTTGACAATCAAAAAGTGAAACTGAACCATGGACACAGTCATTGAAGAAATATTGATATATTTACAAAGGACCTAAACTTGCTTTGCTTGTGTCATAAACGTATTCGATTAAAATCAAACTTTTAATAATGGCGGACCAAGGTGTATATTTGTTTCTTGTTATTTATTTCTGAACTGTAAAATTTGTTTATTTAGAATTTTCTACACACATTTGTCATTAATCTTCACATTTCAATAAAATTTGAACAAAATCAGTAAAGTATTTGTAATTAGTTTATAACAAGCAACAAATTACATGCAGGACAAAGTCACTCTAACATATTACTTTCACTGTAATTAAAGAAACTAAATACATTTCTGTCTGACGTAGAGCATAATAACTGCACGAGTATGCATTAACTGATTTCCCCCAATTGTTTTATTCAATTGCATTAAATAACATCAAGTCACTGAATATATTTCAGGATTGCTTGTCTAAAGAAAGACATGAAGAACGAGGCTTCGTTATTTAAATGATTAAGTTGTGCCAACAGAATGTTAAAGCAAGGAAAGTTTGTTCTGAATATTAAGCAGAACAATGGAGCAAGGAAGATGTGTTCGTCTGCTCAGTCTTTGTAAACAACAAAGAATAAATCAGTAGGGGATGATTTAAAATTCAAAAAGCAAATTAAGAATATCCGACAACTAAAATGTGCTTTAGTGAAGAATCTATTGCAGTTTTATTATTATTGTTGTTTCTCTCTTTAGCAGAATAAATAAATTGCGCATGAATGTTGCTCATACTGTCTCATAATCTCTTATTTTGTGACTTTATGAAACCATTCATAACAGAGATTCGACATTACCATATTGCACTAAATGTGTTTCCAAAATGTGTGATATCGTAATAGAGGGACCAAATGGTTAAGGTTCGGCAGTAGAGAACAGAAATGTCATCGCATTATCACGAACTCCTTAGAAGATGAAAACCAACGGACTTGTTTCCACTATAAAAAAAAAAAAAAAAAAAAAGTATATTTCATCACTAGGACCAAAAGTGAAGCTCTTCGATACAAACTAAGGTTTAACAGCCGAGGCTGGAAAATGAGCGAGGATTGTAAAGCTTCTTTTGGTCCAAATGATGAACTATATTTTTCATTATACTGCAAATAATATAAGAAAAAAATTTCACAAAAACTAAAATGTTATAAGCTATTTACTTTCAAATCGATGGTAACAGTTGTTTTAACGGTTATTTACAATCGAGAGTTTCGATTGTTATTTTAGATTCTTTACAATTAATTGTTAATTAATTCGTATAAAAAAGAACAAGTTTAGCATCTCAATGCATGTATTGAAATCAGCTGTTTTTGAAGCAGTATGACAAAAACAGATTTTTTTCACCATACTTTATATGAACTGATACCATTTTAACGATAACTCTTTTCCGAGTGTGGTGATTTTTTAAATATTTTTAATAAGTTCAATGTATAAAAAATAAAAATTCCGAAATTTCAACTTAAATAACTCAACATTTTTCAAAAGAAATAAAAATTTTCCCACATTCCATTGCTCCAACTATATAATTTCATTATTATTCATGAAACGTAAATTTAGACTTCTGTCATAAAAAAAGCGATATACAGGGTGATTGAAAAATGTGTGACCACTGCTTTATTCAATAAGTAGAAAAGTTGCAAAAAAGTTTAAAATGTAAACCCAGGATTTTTTGAGTGAAAACTAGGTAATAACAAGTTGTTTATATCATCCGTCATTTTTCCAATATGGTGGCCTGTTCATAATTTTCTAATAGGAACCACCATATTTTATCGTGATTTTAGAGACACCGCGTTATTTTTTAAGTTTTTTATTCTTTGGTATTTTTCTATGTCTCCGACAGTTAAGGAGTTGCAAGCACTTCGAGCATTTTCAAGAGACGATTTTTATTTTTCAAAGTTAAATTCAGGTGACATTTAACTGAACACGACGTTTCGGTAATAAGAATCAATTCCCGTTATCAAGTGACTAAAAACTAAAGAAACATGGAACTAGAAACTAAGCCTATGTAAGAAGTGAAATTAAATAAGAATACCACCAACCTTAATATCTAAGCATGCATCTCAGAGCTAAAACTGAGAAGTCAAAAAACACAATCACGGTAACACACGGGAATTGAATCTTATTCCCGAAACGTCGTGTTTTGATTTTTAACACACAAATGATGGCAAATGTCCGAAAAATGTATAATAATAAAATTGAACTTCCATCATTAACAAATAACTTCAAACAGAGAATTTAACTGAAGCTAGAAAAAAGGTGTAATAACACGACTGTCATTTTTTTTTATTTATTTTTTTATTTTTTTATTTTTGTTTATTTTTTTTTTTTTACTGAAGAATAACAGAGATATTGATAGAAAATCAAAATCAAAATATTCTGATAATTGTTTAAAACACCTACTGGATTACAATAGTTCTTAATTATTACTGGATATATTATATCTTGTGAATAAGATATTATTGCCGAAACAAATGTATTAACAATGTATCACAAGGCGTAATACATGTAGTAATATTAAAGACTGGTGTAAGCCAGTAGATGTTGTATACAATTACCAAAAAACTATGATTTCTATTTTCTATCGAAAACTGTGTTATTGCTCAGGTTGCAAAACAAATAAAAATAACATTCTTGTTATTACACCTTTTACCACAGTTCTAGTTAAAATTTCACTTGAATTTGATTTTGAAAAAAAAGAAGAAAAATTGTCTCTGGAAAATTCTTGAATTTGGGAATTTTTGAAACATTTAAGTGCTGAAAATGGTTAAATATAATATATAGAAAAATACTCAAAAATAATAAAGTCTAAGAATAATGTGTTATACTAATGTTGATTAAAATTGTGGTTCGTATTAGAAAATTATAAACTGGCCACCATATTGGAAAAATGGTGGGTGATATAAAAAATTTATTTCAAAAACAGCAGTCAAACCTGTTTCAATCAGCTTAATATAGTCAGTACAAATGACTGAATCCACAAACACACTTTAAAGGTGAAATGTGTTACATATTTTACTTAATACCAACATTTTTCTTCTTTTTACTTTCCCGCAAGTAAAATAGAATAAATTATGTGATGGATTAAAAAATCAATGTAGAGTTTTTTACGGATATTTTCTCCCGTTTTGAGGTCCCCTGAGGTAGTGATTTTTCTAGACAGCCCAAACACGTAGACTACAAATGTAGCCTCTAAGAACCCAAATTAATCGTGTTGGTCGCCATCTCTGTAATGTAATATAAAATCTGTAACAATTTTAAGTAAAAAAAGGCGCTGTTACAAAATTAGTAATATCTCAAAATCTACTGTACCAACTTCGTTTAAATTTTATTGAAATGTGAAGATTACTCAAATTCGAGTACAAAATCGCAACTAAATTATTAAGGTTCAATAAATGGCAAAAAACAAAAAAGTAACTTTCCTGCTCGATTAAAAACTCGATTTTCATCAAATACGATTTAGACCTATTTTTTTAGACAGGTTTTTTAAAAAAAATTATAAAGACTTCCATAGTTCATTTTGATTGACAAATACCGAAAGGATATTTTTGGTGAGGAATAGTTTTGGTCATATTTTATTAAATTTTGAGGTGGGGGGGGGGGAGTGAGAACGTTATATATAAAACCATTTAAGTTTGAAACATTAGTTCACGACTGTGGAAACATTTGTGTTGGTGCAAGTCAAAATCGGAATCTGACCGTGACTTCCCGATTTGAACTCTTAAATTAAATAATGGGACATAAATCAAACTCGTTTTTATTGAATGTTTTGAAATAACATAAATCATTCTTAATAGTGCATGTCCACGAAGAGGTTTACATTCCTTTTAAGCAATAAAAACTCTCCGAAACAGTTTACTATATTCACTTGTTGAATGAAAGGAAGTAGTCAAAAACCTGGACCGATCTCATTAAAATCTCAATTTTAACCAAACACGAATAACAGTAAATGTGTGTTTATAGCACAACTGAAGGAAGGTGAGGACCTTATTAAAATATACAAAACCCTGCTGCAATCTCTTGGAAAATTATTCTATAAATGTTCATATAAACATATGTCCAAAAACCTGCGTTACATCATAGGTTAGTAGTTACGGCTAGCAAAAATCCCCCCGGATTTTATTCCTCCAATAATATATGGCTATATTGAATTTCACGGGGTATAAATTGCGACACAAATTTCGTGGTTCTATATGTTTGAAGACCTGAAAATTGTAAAAAATACGTCTCTGGTAGTTTTGGGTAAAATTATTGTAAAGCCTCGAAAAATGTAGTCGAAAAACACAATTGGAAAAATTATAACTCTGGGTTAATTGTTGTGAATAAAGCCAATAAAAAATAAATAAAATACTATACAATAGAAACTGTTTTTTGGTAGCCTTATTTCTTTCTTAAGGAATAACATAAAAAAATTTTGAGGAAAAATGTTTTCGGAATTCAAAGATGTTTATTCTATTCTTGGGTGTTGTAGACAATTACTAAGAAATTAAATTTTTAGTTTTTTGTCGATAACTCGGTTATCTTCTGAGCTACAAAAAAAAAAAAAAATGAAAAAAGCCATTTTGTTTTTCGTTTTAAAAAGCTTTTCCAGATATTCGATTTTCAACGTTTTAAATGCATGTCATTTTGAAAATGTAGAAAATAAAGTTTGAGTTTTCCGAACACTGGTAAACAGTTAGGTTACATAAATAATGTGAATACCCAAGTCTCATCACTCATTATCTTATCTGTTTCCAAAGATTTTCTTTTTTATCGCAAAATGGCCGACAGTTGGGAAACGAAGTGTTTTTGTACATATGTTTATGTGAACTTGATATCTTATTTTTAGCTATAGAATCGTTTACCAAGAGATTGCCTTGCAGTTCCGAATCGTTCTGTATAAATATTTCTACAAAGCCGTAAATGGTTCACTTGATTGGCTGCTGCAAAATTGTCATTTTTCGTGTAAGTTTGGTTTAGTTTTGATTTGGTTTTAAAGAACGGTGAGTTAAAAAGTTTCTGTAATATTTTCCACCATTTATTTTATCAAGTTTGAAACACTGTAGAAGCTTTTGGGCGACATTTTAGGTTGGATTAACTAATGTCAAAATCGAAATTCGACCATAACTTCTAGCTTTGAACTTCTAAATTAAACGAACCTCTAGAATAATTGAGTTATATATGACGTATATTTCTTGTCATCCGTAATAGTAGATGTCAACAAACAGGCATAAGTTTTTTTTTTCTATTTTCAAAAACAACATTTTTTCTATTTTCAGTTGTTGAAAGACGTCAATTAGTTTTTGACTTTCGAGGCAGTCTGTACATTCACATAACTGGAAAATGATGCCAAATTGCTCCTGCAGATGGTCATATCTTACTGTCAAGCGCAATCGTTTTCACGAAATCACAAGATGGAACAAAAAGTCGATAAAACACAGAACCAACGAAGAGAAAACAACAGATGTTCAAAGTTACAGAGTGACGTCATACGGGTTCTAAGTTCAAATAAATCAAAAATAATGTTCTCTAGCAGTTTGAGATGATTAACATGATAGAATGAGATATCTTATTGTCAACTCGGATAGTTTCCTCACAAAAAAGTCACCAGTTCGGTAGTTGTCACTCAAAAAGTGAAAATGGACCATCTTAAAAAAATATTTACAAATTTAAATAGGGATAAACTTGCTTCCTTTGTCCTGTAAACGAGTCCTGGTCATAAATCATATTTAGAAGAAAAACCTCGAACACAAGATCTCACAAAAATTACGTTTATTTAACCAAACGCGTTTCAACGACAAATTTGCCATCCTCAGTGATACATGAGCTACAATACAAAATCTATAACTGATGATGGCAAATTTGTCGTTGAACCGCGTTTGATTAAATAAACGTTATTTTTATGATATCTTGTGTTCGAGGTTTTTTTCTATCTAATATTATCTCACAAGCAAAGCTCAATATTTATTTATAAATCATATTAGTTTAAAATCGAATTTTTAATGTGAACGGTCAACATTGATTTTTGTTTTTGCCAACTATTCCTGAACTATAATATTTTGTATTAGTGATTTTCTACACGGAGTCACATTTAATTAAAATATGAAGAAAATTGGTACAGCCGTACTCTGTTATTATTATAACAGATCCATGACAGTTTTTTTTTTTTTTTTTGTTTTTTATGGATAACTGACTAAATTTCAGAGATCATTTTGGAGAGATAAACTTTTTTTGGGTCGTTGTGAGTTTACGTTATAGGTTATGGGGGAAATTAAGGGCGATATTTGGAAATCATAATATTTTTATTGTTATTAATATGGTTTAATATGCCATTATTTGTGTATGTAAAAAACACCAGTTGCTTGCCGTCCTTTGCGTAGTGTAGGCTTGTGTGTTGTGGTTTTATCTTATCACGTTTATATTGGTATAAGTGAACTGTCTAACTTTAGACTCTATAGGATGAATTCTGTCTAACTTAGTATGGGTGGGGAGGGTTACTGACAAGCCACGTCACATGCACGTCTTGTAGAATGTGTGGCATCAACTGTTCTAGAAACACTTTGTGATGGATACAAAGTACTTGTAAAGTCAACCGTTAAAATAAACAAAAAAGTTAGTAAAGAAAATGTAGTAATTGGCTAATATAATAAATACAAATTTGTAAGACATAAAATAAAATAACTGTACTTTTGTATACACAAATTATTATTATCTTAATTTTATTGTTGTTATGTTTTGCATCGTTAACTATGGTAGTCCACACTTTCTAAAATCATGCCGATGGAAGATAAAACATTTTACTTAGTTATTTTAGCTCTGCATAGAGGATATACATGAATTCCTTGCATCATTCATTCCTACGAAAGTGTCATGAGATGGGAATATGTGTGCAGAATCAAGTGCGGACTTATACACCTCCGCCCGATGCAGGGTGGGAAACGTATTTGTGGGAACTCTTTGTGATTCAGCATCAATGCGACAGAAGTGTTAGACGCCACTTACCCTAGCCAAGGCAGAACAGCTATGCCGAGGGAGGCTGCGACAGGCGATTTCCAGTTTTAATTAGCCTTATCTAAGTATGAGGCTCTGTATCGGCGAACGGTTTATTTTCCTAGCTAACAAAGCCAAACTAGGAGAACTTGTAATAGACAATCCGGGAAGTGACATAAAATAGAGGTAGAGGAAAGTGCTGTTTTACCTAACTCCGTGGAACCCACTTCCCAATCGTCGCAGCAGTACATAGAGACTCCTAGAGTACCGACCCAACCTGCGACTGAAAAAGTAAGAGATGGGGTAGAACATCTCAACATTAGTAGAAATGAACACAGGAGTCTTTCAGGAGCGAAAAATTGCAAACTCAAAAGAGAAGAGGCCGTGCAAATAGGCTTCCTGTACGTATGGACAGGACAGCCATCAATAGGAGGGTTCCGAGACAACACCAGCAAAGATAGGTTCGTCTTAAAGAGTATTCTCATATCAATAATTATGAAGAGAGGGGGTTCCTTCAGGTGGATTTGGGGGGACAGTATTGATTTTGAACATATCACAACTCAGGTGAATAACGTGACTATTTACGGGAAACTGGGTTCTGAAGGTGCACTTACATATGACGGGAATATAGCACGGAGATACAGTTTGTAGACTATGCGGGTTTGATGAGGGAACCACAGACCACATACTATGAGCATGAGTCTCTGTCAGCTAGTGGCATAAGGTGTTTGGTTTCCAAACTCTTGGTGAACTTTGCTGGACGAGCTGGTATGACTCACTTCTGGCACGTCAAGAACAGCATGCCGTACGCATCCTTAGACTCCTCCCACGCTAACCCTTCCTGAACCTGAACCCAACGAACTACAACTGTTCAATGTTCAACCCACATATTGAGCTTCACATTATCGTACCCTATGGGATCTTTTCTTAGATATAACTAATTAGAACGATGAAGATGGAATGCGCCTTCCTGTGCCTTAGCCTTGAAGTTCTTTGAGGTAAGATATAAGAATAAGATAAAGGTGAATGATATAAGGTGTAAAAAGATGTATCAGACAATAAGATATGAAAACAGTGTAAAATTGCGCTTGGAAATGTCATGATTCTAGGTTTAGCTTGACAAACGATGCAGGCCTACTTTGCTTTTAAGGAAAATGTTTGTTGTAAAGCATTAATAATTACAACACAGATTTTTATTAAAATAAAACTTTCACCATAACAACACCTTTTAAAAAGTAAGGAAAATACGCGTTTTGATTTTCACCTTAGAATTACAGTTTTATTGTAGGTAGCTCACGAAGTATAGAGAAAGTTTATGTGATGGGTAAAAAAATCGACGTCCATTTTTTTTGGAGATACTGTATATACGTTTTGATATCCCCACCTCGAGCCAAAAAGTGGTTTTTCGAATGATGCTCGTCTGCAGTCTGTGCAGTGATCTACAGTTTACACGCGTGGACCGATTTTAATCTAATTTAATAATGTGGGCATATTTTGGTCAAATATTGAAACATTTTAACGATTTTTTTTAAACTCAAAATTTTGGAGTAGCAGTTATTAAAAAATAAAAAAATCATCAAATTTTACTCAAGTGTAGCCTCGAAGAACCGAAATGAAACGTTTTGGTAGCCACCTTTCCAAAAATACAAAACAAATCAGCTGTTGTACAATACGTATTTTCTCAAAATTTGCTTTTGTTCAAATTTTAGTGAAATGTGAAGATTAACGACCCAATCCCGTGTGAAAATACACAAGAAAATTATTAAGGCTTAGGAATAATTGACATAAAGTCAAAATTGCTACGTTAGAGTTAGATTTTGTCCACCAAACTCGGCTCACACACCCAAACCCCGACACGTACCGTCACACCCAATTGTAGGTCGTAATTCCCCACTTTCCACATCCAACCAAACACTACTCTTGGTATCCAGTTTTGATAATATAATAAGTATGAATAAATATAATAAACTGTGTGATTAATGATTAGTAATTGCACACTGAATTAACCGTAGGGGTTACACGTAGGCCTTAACCTAACCTAACCTAATTTCCACCATTTCCCGTTCAAATATCATTAAAGTTAAACTGACGAAGGACCCCAGCCAGCCCTTCCGCGCCGCCAGGGATTAAACCTGCGTCGCTGTCCCACAAATTAACCCGATATTTTAATTCAGTGCGATTTAACCCGAAAAATAATTAAATAATTAGGATCTAAACTCGTCATACACTCCGAAGACCACATCACAAAGCTGAGCGGCCCACTCTACATCCTGCGTCGTCCAACCTATTGTGAAATCCCATACTACAAGCTGAACCATCTCAACTGTGATCGACAAACGAAGTTCCACTTAGACCTGAGGTGGAACCAAAAGGTGCGGTAACCACAATATTAATTGAAAACACAAAACTAACTTTGTACGATGTCCTTACAAAATATACGATTTTAATCTAATAACCTATTATTTACCCTTAGGACGAGTTTGTGTCTTGTCACACGAGTTTAGCACGTTTAGAACATTAAAATATTAATATTTTTCAAAGACAGCGTCCATGATTTGTTTTTTTTTATTTTTGACTGTCAACTACCGAAATGACATATTTGGTGACGATTGGTTAGTTTTTATTGAATTTATGAATGGGAAAGTAAAAAAGTTTGTGCATTGTTTTGTACCGATTATTTTTCATAAGGCAATACGGCGAACAGATTCTGTCAGATTTTAATTTTAGCAGACTAATTAATTAAAATATAATACCTAACCTTACTTAACTTGCCGCTGAGTTGCTGCAACCAAATATCTCTTTATAAACAGCTAATGTCAGATTTAATGGGCATAGAATAGTTTACAGACAAAAGGCTAAACTTTTTACAAAACAGCTGATTTACAATCATCCTGAGATACAAAACTAATGTCAAACTCATCAATTTTGTCTACTTATGTATGTGCAAATAATTGAACAATTCTAAATACATTTAGTAATAGTAGAAACAAAAAATACAATATTGTATTTATTGAAAACTCGATATTAAGTTGGTTTTATAAAAAACAAATTAAACTTGAACAAATTATGCGTTACTAGAAATTGATGTTTTCAGGTAATCACAGAAAGTGTCAGTTTTCCCTAAAAGAACCCTTATTAAAGTGAATAAGTCCCTATAGGGGGAGTACCCCACCCCACCCCGAGGCTCAGGGGAGAAGAAAGGAAGTACACACGCTGCATAGAGGGAAAAGGGATGGCTAATGCAAATAATACAAGTCACTGCAAAGCTTTGTCAGTTATTTACAAAGAGTTCAACTTACAATTAATATTTGAGTTCCTTTGTGTTACAAAAGCATATTGTTTTCAGAATAAGTAATAAAACATATGCAATGGGAGATTCTCAAAACAAGTCTTGACCTTATTGAACTAGAAATTATTCATGTAACTGAAAAAGCAAACAAGAATATTGAATGCTTAACATACGTGTATATTGTATTATACCCCTATAAAATAAAAATTGGATGTTTGATTTTTCATACATTGACTGCCAATTATGAAAAACAATCAATTTAAATTAAACATTCCATATTTATTAACTAATGAGTAATCTTTTCTCCACCAATAAAACGTACGTAGTGACGGTCAACTTACATTGGACCATGACTAAAATTTGTAATCAAATTTCGTTCTATAGAAATTGTTTTGTTTTTTTAAACCCACACACAGACAGACGATAAAAAAACCATTTCGGAGGAAAATGTTATTTAAATTGTTTGGTTTATTTTTAATGTCTGAATATATAAAAACATTATTTTTACTCTTTCCTGAATCTCTCTTCTACTAGAACAAAATTTGTATTATCGCTTTTGGCCCAAATTTACTTAAACACCTCAAACAGTCTCTAATAGCAAAACTAAACTTATATTGTTTCGTTTTAAATTTACTGTTCCAAAAAAAATGGGAATAAATTAACAAGACAACGGGTAGGGTTAATTTGATTTTTGGCATTTTATTCCCGAATAATTGACAAATTTTCTTTTATTGGTTTGATCCTGAGAAGGCCCTGGCTGGATTTACACCTTTTTTCCAAGTATTCCTGAGTTAGGTTTCCTTTTTTCTTTCCTTTCAGGTCTCTCTTGAGTAACTCCTGTTCTTTTGTGACCCTGACACAATAGAGTATTTCAGAGCTAGAAGTCTTACTTTTTTTTTCCTATTTTTTATAGGGTGACAAATGACCGAGAGTTATTCCACCTGTAAACAAGAAAAGGATAAAAACATAGTACAGAAATATGTCTGTATCGACTTTGATTTAAATTTTGTCAAATGAAGTCACTAAAAACCAAAACAAGACGTGTGCCATATTCTAAAAATATTGTTCATTATTGGTATATTTTTTAATTTAGAGTTTACAAAAAATTTGAAAAAATTATGATCAGTTAGGTTCATTTTATTTCGTAATTTATTCACGAATCATGATAAATTTTCTTTTGTTGGTTTGAGTCATAAACCTTCATGTTTTTTTTTTTTCAAAAATTGGTAGAAATTGTTGTGGAGCGATTTCGTGATAGTTTCCCTTTAATGACTGCGTCCAGGTTTTTTTTTTTTTTTCTTTTCTTTTTTTTATCACTTACAACCTATAATTAATTATAGAAGTTGAATTTTTAAGGAAATGGTGACATTAGTGATTATATTTTATCAGACCATAATCAAAATAATAATTACTGATTTAGACAAAATCTGAATTTTGAGATTGGTTTTAACCAGATAGCTCCAAATTTTGAGATAAAATTCTGTAGATACATAATTTATCCATATAGCATAAATAATAAGAAACTCATTAATTATTTAGGCTATAGATCAATACACAGGCAGGCGACAAATATCTCATAAAACTACTTTTTTTTTTTTTATAGTAGAAACCCGCAAAACCGTCTGTAATGAAAACCGTAGTAGGAAAATTTCTTTGGCATCACAATACTCTTTATTATACGTATTATACGTATTTTTGAGAAAGTAATATAAATATTTAAATAATGAACTTCGTTGAATTTAACATATCGTAGTAGTTATAATTTAACGTAAGGTCACCTGCAGCCACCCAACAAAGTTCTGAAACGTTACCGGGTCAACTCGTCGAGTTTCTGCAATGTCCAGATGATCACCATCCATCATCGTATCAGAGTTCCTGCAAAATGTGCATTCTTTTGATGGAGCAAAATTAATTTATGTAGATAAGCAACAAGGCAATCATGGCCGACAATGATTGTGAATTTACCACAGCTGCACTTCTCGGAATGTCGAGAATAAGCTGTTCTGTTAGTCATTTCTAGCAGGACTTGCTTATTGCTCCATTGACAATTGATTTGAAAATATTTGCTTTCATTGACGAATAGAATTGAATGTTATTATGTTGTTAAATATTTTTGTAATTGTAGTAGCTTTTAAGGTTAAGTTGATCAGTCCGACCATTTCCACTTATATGGCAGTGGGATGATACCATTGCAAGGATATGGTTATGGTTAGGTTAGGTTAAGGTTAGTGATAAAAAATAAGAAACAGAAACACAATTATAGAGAGTATGGATGGACAATGCTCAAAGTATCCCCAACTGGCTCTAGCCTTTTTTTATTTAGTCTCAAGGTCAGGTTATGTTAGGTTAGGTTAGGTAAGGTTAGGTTAGTTATAAAAAAGAAGAAACCGAATCTCAATTATAACGAGTACGGAGGGACAATGCTCAAAGTATCCCCAACTGGCTCTAGCCTTTTTTTTATTTAGTCTCAAGGTCAGGTTAGGTTAGGTTTGGTTAGGTAAGGTTAGGTTAGTGATAAAAAAGAAGAAACAGAATCTCAATTATAACGAGTACGGATGGACAATGCTCAAAGTATCCCCAAATGGCTCTAACATTTTTTTTATTTAGTCTCAAGGTCAGGTTAGGTTAGGTTAGGTAAGGTTAGGTTAGTGATAAAAAAGAAGAAACAGAAGCTCAATTATAACGAGTACGGAGGGACAATGCTTAAATTATCCCCAACTATCTCTAGCCTTTTTTTTTTATTTAGTCTCAAGGTCAGGTTAGGTTAGGTTAGGTTTGGTAAGGTTAGGTTAGTGATAAAAAAGAAGAAACAGAATCTCAATTATAACGAGTACGGATGGACAATGCTCAAAGTAACCCCAACTGGCTCTAGCCTTTTTTTTGTTTAGTCTCAAGGTCAGGTTAGGTTAGGTTTGGTTAGGTAAGGTTAGGTTAGTGATAAAAAAGAAGAAACAGAAGCTCAATTATAACGAGTACGGATGGACAATGCTCAAAGTATCCCCAAATGGCTCTAACCTTTTTTTTATTTAGTCTCAAGGTCAGGTTAGGTTAGGTTAGGTAAGGTTAGGTTAGTGATAAAAAAGAAGAAACAGAAGCTCAATTATAACGAGTACGGAGGGACAATGCTTAAATTATCCCCAACTAGCTCTAGCCTTTTTTTTTATTTAGTCTCAAGGTCAGGTTAGGTTAGGTTAGGTTAGGTAAGGTTAGGTTAGTGATAAAAAAGAAGAAACAGAAGCTCAATTATAACGAGTACGGATGGACAATGCTCAAAGAATCCCCAAATGGCTCTAACCTTTTTTTTATTTAGTCTCAAGGTCAGGTTAGGTTAGGTTAGGTAAGGTTAGGTTAGTGATAAAAAAGAAGAAACAGAAGCTCAATTATAACGAGTACGGATGGACAATGCTCAAAGAATCCCCAAATGGCTCTAACCTTTTTTTTATTTAGTCTCAAGGTCAGGTTAGGTTAGGTTAGGTAAGGTTAGGTTAGTGATAAAAAAGAAGAAACAGAATCTCAATTATAACGAGTACGGATGGACAATGCTCAAAGTAACCCCAACTGGCTCTAGCCTTTTTTTTGTTTAGTCTCAAGGTCATGTTAGGTTAGGTTTGGTTAGGTAAGGTTAGGTTAGTGATAAAAAAGAAGAAACAGAAGCTCAATTATAACGAGTACGGATGGACAATGCTCAAAGTATCCCCAAATGGCTCTAACCTTTTTTTTTAGTCTCAAGGTCAGGTTAGGTTAGGTTAGGTAAGGTTAGGTTAGTGATAAAAAAGAAGAAACAGAAGCTCAATTATAACGAGTACGGAGGGACAATGCTTAAATTATCCCCAACTAGCTCTAGCCTTTTTTTTTATTTAGTCTCAAGGTCAGGTTAGGTTAGGTTAGGTTAGGTAAGGTTAGGTTAGTGATAAAAAAGAAGAAACAGAAGCTCAATTATAACGAGTACGGATGGACAATGCTCAAAGAATCCCCAAATGGCTCTAACCTTTTTTTTATTTAGTCTCAAGGTCAGGTTAGGTTAGGTTAGGTAAGGTTAGGTTAGTGATAAAAAAGAAGAAACAGAAGCTCAATTATAACGAGTACGGAGGGACAATGCTTAAATTATCCCCAACTAGCTCTAGCCTTTTTTTTTATTTAGTCTCAAGGTCAGGTTAGGTTAGGTTAGGTTAGGTAAGGTTAGGTTAGTGATAAAAAAGAAGAAACAGAAGCTCAATTATAACGAGTACGGATGGACAATGCTCAAAGTATCCCCAAATGGCTCTAACCTTTTTTTTATTTAGTCTCAAGGTCAGGTTAGGTTAGGTTAGGTAAGGTTAGGTTAGTGATAAAAAAGAAGAAACAGAAGCTCAATTATAACGAGTACGGAGGGACAATGCTTAAATTATCCCCAACTAGCTCTAGCCTTTTTTTTTTATTTAGTCTCAAGGTCAGGTTAGGTTAGGTTTGGTTTGGAAAGGTTAGGTTAGTGATAAAAAAGAAGAAACAGAAGCTCAATTAAAACAAGTACGGATGGACAATGCTCAAAGCACGGTAACTAGAACAAGGTAACTTCTTGTTCTAGTTACCGTGGCTCAAAGTATCCCCACCTGGCTCTACGCCTTTTTTCATCTAGTCTCAAGGTTAGACCCCCCCCCCTCATTTTTCCTTCTCTTTTAATTCTGGCGCTATTAGAGTATTCGAGGGCTATAGGTCTCATATTGCATTTTATATTCTCAATTTATGGTGAGAATATAAATATTGAAAGTAATGTTAATTTGACTGTTTAACAGGGATTGAGTTGTTGATTATATGTTACCGACGATTTAATGCTGTTTTTTTTAAAGCGATAATGTGATATTTTTCGCCTTATAAGTATTTTATTAAAACAAAAGGAACTTTATTTAGAGCAGAAGTCACATTTTCAGTATTTGGGCCGTAAATTTACTTACTAAAATGTCGACGACTTTGTCAATAAAGTAAGAAGATATCAGTGGGTTTATGGAACAGCCAGCAAGATTCTAAAAAGGAATACACCTAAAGAAACGCAAGTCAAATAAATTTATGGCAGTTCCTACACCGTGCAGAATGTTGGGCACCGTGATTTGCGGAAGCTTCTGAAATGAGGTTTTTTATATTCCGTTTTAGTTCAGTAAAGCGCTGGACCTCCAACTACCTCAGTCGACCGACCGTAATAATCCCGTCCAGCTGTACTCCAGGCATCTGTTCGGTTCATTAGTCACCTAGTGGCAACCTAAACTTGGGAAATGACTTTTATAATTTGCCAAAATATCGTATTCATTCTCAAATTTTTGAAATCTACGTCAAAAATAATGAAAATTGATACCAAACACGACTTAATTACGTTGAAAAACAATTGTGTGGGTTGAAACAACAAACTATCAATATTTGGAAGTGTGTTTTTAAATTTTTAAACCAATTTTTTCAAGAATAAATATATTTATATCTTCAATTACAATTACGTTTCTATCATTAGGCCTAATAATGCAATGTAAACGATTGTAACCACATCAATACTGTCTGATGACATCTCTGCCTAAATTCACAGTTGACATATTAATTAACTTTTATAATTTGGTTTTATTTAATAAATTTAATTGTATGTAGTTTTTATATGTAATTACATTTATATTAGTAATAATAAGTTGTACTTTTATAATTAATTCCTTCAATGATATGCATATACTGACTAATCCATGTGTAGGTCTATATATGTGAATTTTTGGATTTAGACAAGTATAATATATATGCATGATAATATTTCTACACACATTACCATGTATAGAACTAAAAACGCTTACGTTCTAAAATGCACGTTTTTGCAGTTGTGTCTATATACGGGGTGTATATAAAGTCCCGCACGGGCTTAATATTTTCTAAACGACAACAGATAAATCAATAAGATTTGGTACATCAACACCACACCTAAAAATCTACTTTTTTAAGGAACTATCAATTTTCTGTCATATCATGGGGACGTCCCGCAAGGAGTCAGAAGGAAATCTTAAATAGGAGCATAGGTCAATATGCACATCATTTTAAAGGGCTTAGTTAGCAGAGTTTAATGCCGCAAACCGCATTCAAAAAGGTTGATCCAGTACAAAATGGCGGCTGTTCATAATTCACTTCTCTATTGACACGCATAATGTAGTATTTGGCTGCAGTATTCATTTAGTTGCAGTTTTGCTTGAATGGGATTGTGGCTACTGTACTAATAAAATGTAACAAAATAAAACCTTTGAACAGCCGCCATTTTGTACTGGATCAACCTTTTTGAATGCGATTTGCGGCATTAAACTCTGCTAGCTAAGCCCTTTAAAATGATGTGCATATTGACCTATGCTCCTATTTAAGATTTCCTTCTGACTCCTTGCGGGACGTCCCCATGATATGACAGAAAATTGATAGTTCCTTAAAAAAGTAGATTTTTAGGTGTGGTGTTGATGTACCAAATCTTATTGATTTATCTGTTGTCGTTTAGAAAATATTAAGACCTTGCAGGACTTTATATACACCCTGTATGTGTGCTTAAATATATACTTGCAAAAATTTATATTCAAACACTTATATACCCATATTTAGTGCTTTTTACTAAACAAAAATTGGCCTAAACTCAAAAAATGCAAGTTTATTTTTCATTTGTAAAAATGCCCCATACGAACAATTGCAAAAAAGGCCTCAACTTTGAGCGCTCATATCTCTGTTCCAGTGCATCTGACGTGAGCATTTTGATGGGAAATGTATCTGCTACAACTTTAGTATTAAACTTGATATATTGCTTAGTTTTTGAGATATTTACAAAACCGTTTTCCCCGCCTTTTAAACCCCTCCCCCAAGAGTTCCCAGCGTTGAGCTGGAGTGTCCGATTTTTCCACATTGAAGTACATAACCCCAAAACCTAACTTTTCACCAAATATCGTGTCTGGAGGATTTTTGTCCAGTAAAAATCTTCATTCAGTTCTCTATTATTTAATATCGGGTTTCAATTATATTATTATAAATCATTTGTAACTGACTACTTGTATAAAAGACAGTTTTACTTAATGTATTATTTAATATTATTTATTTCAATAAATTATTATTATAATAGTTTATTCAACACTATTAACTATTTACACAGGAACGTGTACTATTAAACTTAAAGCAAAAATAAAGTATTGATAGTTTGTTGTTTCAACCCACACACTTGTTTTTAACGTAATTAGAGCGTGTTTGGTATCAATTTTCATTATTATTTACATAGATTTCAAAAATATTATAATAAATGCGATATGTTGGGTCATTTTATAAGTATAGATTGGTAGCCACTAGGGGTGATTATTACGGTCGATCAACTCAAATAGCCAAAGGTCCAGAGATCTTCCCAACTACGAAATATACAGAGTGATTCACATAAGGTCCCTACCACTTTGTGAGCTAATTCCAGTAGCAAAAATAATGAAAAAAGTACATATAAACATACGTCCAGATATGCTTTGTTTTCGAGTTATCCGCCATTTTGGTTTTTTTTACAAAATACTTAATATTTTCTAAAGTGAAAAAGATATTGAGCTCAAAGTTTGTATACCTGTTTGTCGCGTAACTGTTTATCACTGCACTAAAAACCAGAACCTTGTTTTGAATATTTTCAAAATGGCGGCCGTTTAAACTTTTTAATGTGCAATATCTAAAAAACCGCTAACTTTACAAAAAATTGCAGGTGATCAAAAAGTTTACTTTGTTAATGATAAACATAACGGTTTTTTTATTTTGTCTGTAACTAAATTGGTAGCAGAGATATTGAAAAAAACGAAAAATGTATTTCTAGGTAGTTGTCAACATTACCCAGAATTAGGTAAATTATGATGGTCAGTTAAAGGCTATACATGGAAAGCCTGAATATGAAATAATGATATTCGAAAAGAATTTGAGAACCTTCCAATAACAGAACAAGTGCCTCTAATAATGGTGTCCTCCTGATTGCGAACAGTCCTGATTGCGAACAGTCCAGACTGCGATCATGTTTGGGTTTACGAGGGGGAGGGGGTCGTCTGGGGATGGGGAGGATTCCTGATTGCGAACACATTTTGAGAGGTCGGGGTTTTCAACCCATACAGGTTCAACAGGTACAAACAGAATTCCCGTTCAAAGCAGCGTTTTGACTATCAATTGATTGTAAGAACGAAACACATGGTTTCTAAAGAGTATAATGTAATAGAGATTTGCAATGAGATTACATTTGTTAAACGTTGTTATTCCCGCGCGAAGGAGCTGGTAAGCGGGAAACGATTTAAATTCCAGTTATAAGGAAATTAGATGAGTTTTGGAAGATAGAAGAATTATAGGAAATCGACCGAGTTTTTGGCAACATAGACAGGTTTTGCAAGTCAAAGATATGTATATTTTTGTATATTTATGTATATAGAAGTATACTTTTTGTATATTTTCGAGTTTAAATTCCATAAAATGAAATTTTGGACTATAGAAAAATCATAGTATTTCCAGTATTGAAATAATTGCAGAGACCTGTCAAACCCTTGTCAGGTAGCAGTAATCCCTAGTGTCCGCAATTAATTGACTCAACCATTTTTACAGATTCCAAATATGTGTTCGCAGTCTGGACGACTCATGTTCATGTAGTCCTCGGCATTTTTGAGGTGTTCGCAGTGTGGACGATTTTACCCTTGTTCGCAATCTGGACTGTTCGCAATTAAGACTCAACCCTAATAAAAATGGAAAGATGATGTAATGATAATGGTAGATGAAAGTTTACCAAAGCAGGCGATGTCGTATGTGATAGTAAGAGAAGTTGGATGACCGAAGACAAAATGGTGAAGCCGGAACAAATAGTTCGCCTAAACCTAGAATGATAGACGACAACGATAACAACAAATGGATCTAGTTACTAGTGGGTTATTTAATAGCCAAGTGAATTACCTCAACTTCCTCGTCATAATTTATATACAGTATTTCAGAATAAATTAATTTGATGAGTTTAAGAACTAAATAAAACATTAAAACATTATTTATGTACATACCTCCGAAGGGTATGTATATTTGTACATATTGTCTATGTTCAAACATTGTGTGACCTTGTCATGCCTCAACTTTCTACATGACACGATCATTCTATGTCCATGGTGATCTCGATTATTAATCACCCTTGAAACTCTTCACAATATTTGACGCTGAGATAGAATCCATTCCATGAAAGCCTCAAGTAGGCCTAATTCAAACTCTGAACGTGAGCGTACCAGACTAATTGTATTGTTTATATTTTAGAACACGCTATCATCTATTCCCATCCTCCATTGCACCGTATAGCTTTTACATAATTTCCAAATCAGCATGAAAACATCATTTCCATTTCCCTTTTGTCTGTTCTTTGCCACTCCTTCTTTTTGACCTATTTAATAAATTACTCATCGTATATATACTTCTTTTATTTATTTTTTTTACAATGTCCCTACTCAACAAAATTCTATTGAAACAAAGGGAGTGTATCTTTCTCTTTTTTTCTTCATGTTTAAACGCGAAAAACGTATCGAACATCATCGGCTAAAGACCCCTAGTCTTTGAATACTCTAATAGCATCTTGGTCAGAAAATCAAAAACGTTGGTCACAAAATATGATAGGAAAGACGAAAGAGAGAGAGAGAGATCTAACCCAAGACTACATGAAAAAGGTGTAGATTCACTTGGAACTCTCAGGATTCCTAAGTCCGTACTCATTTCTTCCATGGAGTGTTTCTTCTAGCTTGGGATATACTCTGCCTAATCTGATTATAATCAGTACTAGTCGAATCGAAGATTTCTCCCAAATGTTTGTACTAACTACACGATTAGATTTCCTAATTACATTCAATAAGTCCGTTCAAACAGTAACTACTTAGTCTTTTGTTTATTTACCTCGTGTCCTTGTATTTTTCTTATAGTTTCACATCATAAACTGTAAGTTACTTATATAAACACCTTAAACCGTAAGAAAGTAAACCCTGTTGGGAGTTCAGTTGTTTCAGACGCATCGGCCCATCTTCAGATCTATAATTGATAATATTTATATAAGAATGATTATTAGTAAATGCTTATAATTATGATTCTGAAGATGAGCCAATGCGTCTGAAACATCTGTAATCCCAACAGAGTATACAAATAGAATTAGTTGACGAACCGTTTTAAATAACAATATAAATAATATTTATTTACTAATTCGTGACCTATACTGTTCTAATTTAAAGCATTGTAAATCATTCATTTATCTAACGTCAAACAGTAGAATAAAATAGATAATTTCATTGATTTTTATTAATAACATGAAAAGCCTATATAACATACACAAATTAAATATTATTTAAAAAGTATATAAAGTTTTAAAATCCCACCTTACTATTACTATTATTTAACGTCAATAACAATATTTGTAGCTTATTGTTCTTTTACACTCGTTCATAAATTTAATAATTGGCAGTTCCGTAAATTTATGTGTCACTATTTAAAAATTTCACTCTCAAAAGCTCAATTTATTTAGATACACAACTTTTGTTATGTCACAAATAAAATTCATCGTAATTTATTCCAAATATTAAACATTTTAAAAGTAGAACAACAACACTTCAAATTTGGGTATTTTTTAATGCGTAAATTATAGTTAGACTTAGTTCAATTATTGTAAAAAATTGGTTACAGTGTCAAAACTGGTTTCATAAAGTGGAAAAAGAACGAAATAGTTACTATAAACTTCATACATGTTACGTTTATTAAAAAATCTATTATTCACAGTTTTTTAAATTTTAAATATTCTTATAAATAGGCTACTTAAAGTTAAAAAAGTATACAATGCAAAGAAACTCCAAGCCCCGCCCCGAGCAGTGGTCTATAAGTCTGTATACAATAACTTGGCGTCTGGACCCGGACCGCCCCCCTCGCTCCCTTCCTCACCCAGTTGTTTCAGTGATGAATCACCTACTATCGTTAACACTGCACTGTTTAACTTTTTTATGGGAGACTCAATTTTAAATTTTTTTCAACATAGTTAAAATGTTTAGGAAAATATAAGCAAATTGATACCGTATAAGAGCGATAGAGAGGGTTGATTTACAAGCATGCGTAGTAGCATAGCCTAACATCTACTACGCTTAGAGTTTTCCCGCCCTTGGAAATGAAACTAGGGCGCAATAATTCACAGATATGCATTGTCATTTTTATAATTTTATTTTACTCTTGCAGAGCCTTAAGGGCTTTTATACTCAATATAGTGAGTACGGGCTTGGTAATCCCAAGAGAACTTAGTAGATCTACATCTTTTTAGGAGTCTATATTTTTTTGTTCTTTTCTCCCTTTTTTATAAGGCGGCCGTCGGGTTTTTACCTTTAAACAACAAGTTCATCAAAAATAAATCAACAATTTAAAATACATTGTTACTTGTACCTCCTTTATTAACCACTCTCTCTTTCCCCAATACCTTGTTCATTCTAAAGCTCTAATGCATTAAACAATATACCTCATCAGTCAATGTTAATACACCAGTGTAAAATTGGACTATAAATTAGTACTTCAATTCAACGGGGTGCAATGTGTCTGCCCATGCTATTGAGACATGAACGCGTTCTGAGCCCTTGTGACCTATAAAACATTTGGATGTTATTGATAGTTTCCGGATGATTCTAAATGTTGTATTTGGCGAAGTTTCTACTACTTCGCTTTATAATTTTTGCTAACATTTGCAAGACGTTTTTTATATCCATTAATTTTGAAAGACTTGGACAAATTTCAAGATATAAAAGATGCATCGGCTTACTGTATAGGCTAAGTCATACATTTTGTTAAAACCTATTGACAGGTAAATTATAAAAAAAAAACGATAGCCTTGTTAATAGAGTAAAAATCATACAACAAAATCTATTTTCATTTGTACCTTCTTATTGCCTTTTTTTCGTCATAATTGACTAGCTACAACAATTAAGTTTGAAGTGTTCTAGATTTTTTTTAGACAGTTTGTAAATAGTTATTTGTGCAACTAGTGAGCAAAGTGGCACTTTTTTAAACGAGAGAAAAATGTTGACGCACGAGGCAAGCCTTGCGTCAATTTTATCGAGTTTTAAAAAGACACTTTGCTCACGAATTGCACATTATACTTTGTCTACAGTTGGTATTTTGTGACAAATAAAAAACATACTTCAGCAGTAACACAATTTAATAAAACATTAATTTAATATAATAGTGTTCAAACAAACAATCAATTGCAATTCTATCTTTAATAATCGCATTTTTGAAATATTAGGCCTCGGCCTACTTATTTACAAAAGTACAATTGGTGATAGTAGCATTTTTGTAGTCATAAATAGTTGTTCCTTCACTAGTACTAGGCCTAGATGAAGAGGCTGTTGAAAGCTCCTGAAGTTTTGTCATATGATGAAATTGTAGCGTATTAGAAGAGCCTAATAATTTCTGATTATTTTCAAATAGTTTACTCCATCACCGCCATCTTCATTGCATATGGTGAATGTACGGCGGTTTGTTACTTTTGGATTCAGGGACTTTTACAATGAGAACAGAACCTTTATCCTCAACATCCTCTACTGACATTTTTGTTAGTTCGTCCACTCTACAAGCACGAGACACCCCAAATATCAAAACGACCTTTCTTAGTAAATTTTCATTTTCTGGAGCTAACTTCAAAAAGTCATTTACTTCATTTCCAGTTAGTACTTTAGATTTTTTAGGTTTATAGCCTACTGATTGACGCTTTAAAAATGCTATAAGTTTTTTAAAAACACTAATATCAATATCATTCTCTACCTGGATAGTTGCTTTCAGTATTGAATATGTGCTCCAAAGAGTAGGAGATTGTAAAACTTTTGCCTTTTCTGAAAAGTACGCTAGCAAAATATTTTCAGAAATCTTGTTACCATTGTTTTATCTTAGCCATGACAAAAACAGTTCATACTGGCGGTCGTACTTTTTCCTAGATTTGACAGGAAGGAGATTTAGTACAACGTTGTTAGCTTTTTCCGCTAATTTAGGCGGGGTATTTGACAGGTTTTCATCCTCTGAACTGTCCATTTTTTAAATCTAACTACACAAAATATAGCAGTAGTGCTAAATAACACATCAACACAGAGTAGAAGTTCCACGTCTAAACTGAGGTTTTTTATGAATATTACAAATAACTTAGGTATATTGTTGAGGAAACGGGATTGCCAACTCAAAACTCGGCAAACGAAAAATAATCTCCGTGTACATACACTGTCAATCATCTTCATGAATAATTACTTCCTTTTCCACTTTAAAACGTTGTTTTGTTGTTTATTTATGTTATTTTACATATAAGAATTAATCTAACTTACATACGGGGCATTTCCTGTATATTATAAATCAATTCAAATAATTGTAAATAATTTTAAATTATAAATTGGGCAAAGTGAAACTGTTTGAGAAATCAGCTGTTTTGCAAACTAATTTAAATGAACAAAATGCCACTTTGTCAACAACTGTAGACAAAGAAATGTGACATAATCACACAAGAAAATAATGTTCTGTATGTAATAAAACTGGGTTGATTTATAGACTACTTGGTTTACCAACAGACTGCTTTAGCTTTATCTTCTGGTTGTTGTAAATGATTAAGATATTTTGATTTATACAGCGTGTTAAATAAGCCCAGAGACGGCTTACTATTTTTTAACCATAATAATAGATAGAGCTACAAAACTTTGCACATTGGTAATGGACACCAAAATATATTTTAATATGTATTCAGTGGACCGCTACCTTTCCAGGGAGACGCCCCACAAGGAGTAGGCCTAAGTAGGAAATCTTAAATAAAAGCATAGATCGAGTTGTAAATCAAATTAAAGGCCTTTATATGTAGAACATAATGCCGCAAACCCGACCAAAAAAGGTTCACCCTAGCTAAAATAGCGTTGGTTTAAAGTTCATATTAGCTACGTCAGGTATGTTGAAAACAGCTTAATAATGTTTATTAGGTAGATGTTATGAAATGAAAACTTTGCAAATCAATATCTGGCTTTAAAAAACTATTTTTTAGACTGCTCACGGGCTCTTTACTTCCAATGGGGGGACGGCCCTCAAGGAGTCAAAAGAAAATCTTAAATGTAAGTATAGGTTGATATACATCAAACTAAAGGTTTTTTTTTAGTAGAGTACGTTACAAATAACAACTACCTAAAGCAAATATGTTTCCTGTTTGCGGGAATACCCACTATCAGTCACAAACAATTTTCTCTTTTAGGCCTTGGTTAATCCATTTTCTTTGTTTGATTTAATATGAACTTTAAACCCATGCTATTTTAACTACGGTGAACCTTTTGAGGTCGGGTTTACGGCATTGTGTTACTCATAAGGCCTTTAATTCGATCTACAACTTGACCTATGCTTTCATTTAAGATTTCCCTACTTACTCCTTGTGGGCCATCCCCCTGGAAAGTTAGCGGTCCATTGAATAGGTAGTAAAATAGGTTTTGGTGTTCATTAACAATGTGCAAAGCTTTGTAGCTCTATCTGTAATGGTAATGGTTATTGAACACGCGGTATATCTACATAGATATATTAAATGTTGAGCTTGACTTATGAGAAAAACTATACAGTATAACAAACACACAGAACACAATTCTCATAAAAAAAACGCCTAAGTATCAGACGCGTTTCAACGACGCGTTTCAACGACGCGTTTCAACGACGCGTTTCAACGACGCGTTTCAGTGATACATCAGCTACACCAACCAAACCACAACCCAGGTAGCTGGTGTATCACTGAAGAGAACGACCTTGTCGTTGAAACGCGTCTGATACTTAGGCATATTTTTTTTATGAGAATTGTGTTCTGTGTGTTTGTTATACTCTACATAGATATATCGATTAACAAACATTAGACTTTCCTAAGTCACTGTTTAGTCTACTTCAAGAGTTATCTTTTATATTCAATGAAGTTTTAGATTTTTATATTCGCCCCAGTTATTAACAAAAATCACATAGCACACTTCATTATGGAATTTTATTTATTTTTGACGTCATTGCCGAAGGTCCCTGTAAAGTTGTAATTTCTTAACATGACAAAGCATTTAACAATATGGGTTGTATAGTAAGCTATGTACAATAAATAGTTGGTGTCATATATCACCTATATACACGAGCAAATTTTTATTATGTTTCAATTTTTTTAATGTTTTATAATAATCTACAACCGATAAATAAAATATAAAAATTTGTTTTCCTTGCTTTTTGCATAGTTCTTCCTTCATTACAGAGAAATGTCGAAATATAATGTTCGAAATTGATTGTCCAAGATCGTGAAATCTTCTAATTGTAGTTATTTATAGCATTGGTATGAAACGTCAGAAAAGTATTTCTCTGAGCACCATCTAAAGCGATACATAAATATGTTAAGGATTCCAGTAAATCTCTGCAGGATAGTTTCGCCAACTAATGGTATCCCGCACTACTTAGAAGATTCCGCAATCTATAAGAGAATATTGAGTCGAATATTCTAGTACATCCTATAACAATTTTTATGTAATCTGCTTAGAATGTTATTATATTGAGAATATGAGCTAATCCAAGATACACACTGGTGACCGGTGGATCAACTGCTAGGTACTGATATAGTCATGTTGAAGTCGACGCATGAAGAAGCGTGGTGCAGGCATTTCGGTTATCATGAGGGAACTTAAACAAAATCATATATAATATTATTAAAAATGTTAATTAATAGCCAATTGAAAACTAGACCTTAATTAAAATATTTCTTTTATAGTTTTAGTTTCCTAATCTTGTCCAATAATTCCACACGTAAGGTATAATGTTGATTGCCTGAAGTTTGTACTTGTTTATATAAGAAGCAAATTGTAATAACCTAGCTACAAAGATTAAAAAGTTGATTTTATTCAGACAACATTTTTTATGGGAAAAACAGGATTTATATTTGACAGTTGAAAATATTAGGTTATCAAAAGTTGAGTCAGGAAATCCAAAGGGAATTTCAGAAAAACCAACAAACTCCAGTCTTTGTTCCTTCCAAGGCATAGAACCGTATAATTTTCTCCGTGCCTCATTAATTCTTTTAAGACTAATTCTTTACGAGAATAAAATCCTTTTCCAACTAATTATTTCATCCCTAAGTCTGTCCTCAGATTTAACGTTATTATTTTAACAAACTTGCTGGTCGGGGCTGAAGTCTTCCCTTCCCCCTTCACAAGTCTAATAAATGTACGATCTCCTTTATCTTGCTTCTCCTTGCAGCTACCCCCCAACCCCATCCCTAGTGCCTCATCATTCATCCCCTTACTCCCTGCTACATGGAAAAGTAATGCAGCCCCCGTTTTATACTAAAGTGAAACTTTAACCCTTTATGACACGGCAATAGTTCTTTATTATAATAAGAAACATTGATAGCTTATCGTTTAGGATCTTTACTCACACAAAATTGAAATTTTATCTGTTATCACTGTAAGATAAAGAAAGTCGATATAACTAAAAATAGCTTATGTTATAACTAAACACACTGTTGAGCCAAAGTATCCTCCACCTAAATATCTACTAAAATTAACTGGAATAATTTATTATTATTTTGTATATATAAAACGTTTTGCAAAAATATAAATTATGAAACTTTTGCCTTACTGATAAAAGTCTTTGCTTTTACTCTCTCGCATAAACGAAGGGAATGTTGTGGTTAGTCAAAATAGCTTCTTTTTTTTTCAGAGAAATATCGATTGCAATTCGCCCTAAGTCTATGAAAGTGTTTAAATAAAATAACGTGTCAGTCGTACGTGTCATTATATTTTATATATTTATTTTTAATATAAAATTGATTTGATCAAAAGCAGTAGATCTAATCAAACATAGCAACCAATCATTAAACAAAGAACATAAAACACAACAAACTAACCTAAATTGATATAAAAGTATTGCTAAGTAAGTAAAAATATAATACCTAGGTAAAAATAATTAAACACCTTTGAGGCAAAGTCTGTTATGGAACTAACCCTTAAATTTGGTATCTGGTTTTAGCGATATGTCATGACTTTTGTTTTATTATTATTTTCATCTTATTATTGTTGTTTTAATTCCATTTATAATAAGTCAGCCATAGGATCAAAACTTTAAATTAACGTTTTTACAGAATTGGTTTCAAAGATTGTAATACATTTTACTAAAATTTAGCTTCTAAATATTCAAACAAAACGAATTAGTCGCCATGTTAACTGTTAAAAACAAAAAGAACTGTGTACATTGTAAAAGTTTGAATATTTTAAGATTTGTGGAAGTGATGTCGCTAGAATGTAACGATTTGCCAAACCACAAGTAAAAAGAAATTTCGGTTCTAGAGTAATTATTTATAAAAATAGAAAAACACTGACTGGTTTCGTGTTTGATTTTTTTTCCAAATTACGATTAAGTTAAATACCAAATCAATTGTATGTCGCAAACCAAAGTGCCAAACTGCAAGTAAAAGGTAATTTCTGTTTGTGAGTAATTTAGAAAAACACTAACTGCTATCATGTTTATTTTGTTTTTTACAAATTAAAATTAAGTTAAATATAAGTCAAGTTGATAATTCAATCAATCCACGTGAGGACAGAAAGGTTTGCTTCAAAAGATATTTTGTACATAGGAGATACATTTTCTCTAGTATTGTCTAGCTACTTACAGAAGATAAATCTTTAATTATTTCATATAATTGCAATTTATCGTTTTGATCCCTTTCTTTACACACAAAATTCCTGAGGACAGAGCGAGAGCCAGACCCTTTTTATTAAAACTCGCCAATTTTTCAATCAACAATGACTAAGTAGTATAATTCATCACTAGAACCAAAAATGAAGCTTTTTGATAGAAGCTCAAGTTTAACTTGAAAGTTGAAAAAAGAGCGAGAATCGAAAAGCTTCTGTTAGTCCTAGTGATGAACTATATTTTCCGTTATACTACAAACAATATAAGAAAACAATTTCACAAAAAAACTAAAATGTTATAACTTATTTAGCTTCAAAAGTTTTCACAAGTTTGCAGCTATTACAACTGTTTAGTTTGTATTAGTAGTACAGTAACTATAACGATTGCCAGATCGAATACTTCGGACTATCGAATGCTAGTTCCATATTTCGAATTTTTCGGCAACAAAATCTACTTTCAGGCTTAATAAAACATTAGACTATACAAAATGCAACACATTACAATATATAAACATTGACCCGTTTACTACTTTTTTCCATTAAGACATTAAACAATACAAATAACAATTACATACAATAGAACTCAACATAACTAGTTTATCAAGAATTAAATAACATTATCATTAAACCAACTCCAATAATGTTTTTTTAAGATTATAACAACAACAAAAAAAACTTTTAACATAACTTTGGGCTTTTCAAGTATGCAAAGAACACAGCACCAGTGAAATTGTCTGTATCAACTGTAAAAAAATAATGAGAACAACTATTTTAAAAAAAAGTTAGTTTTGTTTACAAAGTTTGGGACAGAGATTTCAGTTCTGTAATGAAAAATCTTTTTTATTTTATTAATATTTGTTAAGTAATACATCTAAAATATTAGAAAACATAGCCAATAGGATACGTTCTTTTAATATACATAGTGGCATTTTATTCCATGGTCATTTGAAATGATTGAGTTTTACATTATTCTAAAATCGTTATTTAACAAAATTGCTTAAAAATATAACATATTAAATTTTGTAAATTTTTTATAACTATCTAATCATGGATAACTTTTTTTTTTTAAACCTAATGAATATTGGCATCAGAAGAGACCCAATCATGGTAGTTGTGTAACTTTTGGACTATGGTAGTTAAGGGTTAAAATCATAGGTTTATTCTGGTTTTTATTGACACTAGACGCAACTCTCGTAGAAAGAAAAAAATAAGTTTCGTGAAAACAGTTCATAAATAAAAATTTGAATTATATTAGACTCTTTAATTTGGGGAGGGGATTATTTATATTTGAAAGCAATGCCAAATTCTCTACAGGCTAAAATCGAAGAAGAAATAAAGGCAAAACTTGTATAACTCTAATCTTAACTTGTTTTCCTCTTAATAATTACTTATAATTGAAAAAAAAATGAAGAAATATAATTTTCCGCTCAGAAGGTTTACCTTCGGCCTTGGACGTTTACCAGTCTACCTTTGAGAGTAGAACTATTTCTATTCTTTGTATTGTTAACAATGAATAGTTGGGGCGCCCCCCCCTCCACACACACACACATCTACCTTATAAAGGGGAGGTACGGTATTATACCCCCGTCAACCCTTCTCACGGAACAAGTGCACTTAGGGGGAGGGTGCAGCAGAGCGAAATGAGGATGGCTTACAACGTACCACGTAGTCAGCACGAATGAGTATAAAATACAGCTGTTTCCAAGGTTACCAAAATAACCAACAACTAAGACTAATAATGATTATTGAAGAATTTTTGAATTAATTAAAGGGAACCATCAGTTTTGAATATCTGTTGATGTATTTTTTATTTTCTTTGTATTCTCAGATATAGCTGAAGTGACATAGTTACAGGATATATTAGGAGCTTTTATACAAAAACCGCTTATTCAGTTTATAAGCGTTTAAAAAAAGAACATGAATTCTGGCTGTAAATATGTAGGCTATATAATTATTATTTCTTGAAGTGCCAAAAGGTTGGTTGTGTTTCTAGTTTGTAATCATTATTATTATAATATACAAAATGCTGTATATTAAAAATATTATTATAATTTATTATATATTTTTTAAATTTTTTTATTTATTAAACTTTTGTTAATAGCAAACAATATTTTTTTTTTACTGACAAATCAAAATATTATCAGGGTTGTTAATCTACAAATTTAAATACTGTATCATGTTACTCTTAGGTGATACGAACATAAATATTCATTTCACAAAATATTGCGCCATACCACTTGAAAAAAAATACGCTTCGTAATTAATTGTGGAAAAGACATGGCTGCCGTCATCAGGCTTAATTTTCCATTTTTGTAAATAGCTATATGTGCAGGGAAGTATAAAGATTTCCTGCGTATATGATTATGCCACATATTGACATATACCAACCCCCAACTAAATTTTTAAAGAGTGAATAAGAAGGAACGTGCTTTGGGGAATCTAAAAACTAAACAATTTTGGCATATAGGTAGTCTTTCCCAATTCTTAAAATGAGGGTTTTAGGTGGTTATTGGTAATCAAATTTAAGGTACCATTTTAAAGAGAACAACGTATAGGAAATAAGCTCAAACCAAAAATCCCAATGTGGTAACCACTCATCCAAAATGGTAACCAAATGAAATTTAAAATAGAGCTATGCGCACCTATTTTTACTTAATTTTGAAAGGTGTTTGATTTTAGAAGTCATCTAACGTTACAGAATAATCATTAACAAAAACTTGTAGCATGTAGGTCAATTTTTTCCAACGGTTGAAATGGGTTTTTTGTAACCCTATATTAGTGATACATTTTAAAGGGAACAACGAGTACCAAATAAATTCAAACCAAAAGTCTTAATGTCGCCCACATCCATTAAAATAGTGAGGCACACCTATTTTACTAATTTACTTAAAAGCTGAAAGGTGTGTCATTTCAAAGAAGGCTCTTTAAAGTTAGAGAATAATCATTAACAATCTAGATTTTCCCGCGAAGTCTATTTGGGACTAGCGACCCTCATTGAAATAATTTGAGGAAATTGGATTAAAAATAAAAAATAAAAGAATTTTTTTTTAAATATGCTTATATTTAATTACTTAGATTTTGTCTGGGTATCCACCTTGGTCACGGTCCACCGATCCATTTTGTTAATTTTTGCGCAGTTGTTGTACCTGTTTCAGTGGTGTCGTTATAGTATCCAGTCCCACCCCTGCCTTCGTCACGGTCCACCGATCCATCGTGTTAATTTTTGCGCAGTTGTTGTACCTGTTTCAGTGGTGTCGTTATAGTATCCAGTCCCACCCCTGCCTTCGTCACGGTCCACCGATCCATCGTGTTAATTTTTGCGCAGTTGTTGTACCTGTTGCAGTGGTGTCGTTATAGTATCCAGTCCCACCCCTACCTTCGTCACGGTCCACCGATCCATCGTGTTAATTTTTGCGCAGTTGTTGTACCTGTTGCAGTGGTGTCGTTATAGTATCCAGTCCCACCCCTACCTTCGTCACGGTCCACCGATCCATCGTGTTAATTTTTGCGCAGTTGTTGTACCTGTTGCAGTGGTGTCGTTATAGTATCCAGTCCCACCCCTACCTTCGTCACGGTCCACCGATCCATCGTGTTAATTTTTGCGCAGTTGTTGTACCTGTTGCAGTGGTGTCGTTATAGTATCCAGTCCCACCCCTGCCTTCGTCACGGTCCACCGATCCATCGTGTTAATTTTTGCGCAGTTGTTGTACCTGTTGCAGTGGTGTCGTTATAGTATCCAGTCCCACCCCTACCTTCGTCACGGTCCACCGATCCATCGTGTTAATTTTTGCGCAGTTGTTGTACCTGTTGCAGTGGTGTCGTTATAGTATCCAGTCCCACCCCTACCTTCGTCACGGTCCACCGATCCATCGTGTTAATTTTTGCGCAGTTGTTGTACCTGTTGCAGTGGTGTCGTTATAGTATCCAGTCCCACCCCTACCTTCGTCACGGTCCACCGATCCATCGTGTTAATTTTTGCGCAGTTGTTGTACCTGTTTCAGTGGTGTCGTTATAGTATCCAGTCCCACCCCTACCTTCGTCACGGTCCACCGATCCATCGTGTTAATTTTTGCGCAGTTGTTGTACCTGTTGCAGTGGTGTCGTTATAGTATCCAGTCCCACCCCTACCTTCGTCACGGTCCACCGATCCATCGTGTTAATTTTTGCGCAGTTGTTGTACCTGTTTCAGTGGTGTCGTTATAGTATCCAGTCCCACCCCTACCTTCGTCACGGTCCACCGATCCATCGTGTTAATTTTTGCGCAGTTGTTGTACCTGTTGCAGTGGTGTCGTTATAGTATCCAGTCCCACCCCTACCTTCGTCACGGTCCACCGATCCATCGTGTTAATTTTTGCGCAGTTGTTGTACCTGTTTCAGTGGTGTCGTTATAGTATCCAGTCCCACCCCTACCTTCGTCACGGTCCACCGATCCATCGTGTTAATTTTTGCGCAGTTGTTGTACCTGTTGCAGTGGTGTCGTTATAGTATCCAGTCCCACCCCTACCTTCGTCACGGTCCACCGATCCATCGTGTTAATTTTTGCGCAGTTGTTGTACCTGTTTCAGTGGTGTCGTTATAGTATCCAGTCCCACCCCTACCTTCGTCACGGTCCACCGATCCATCGTGTTAATTTTTGCGCAGTTGTTGTACCTGTTGCAGTGGTGTCGTTATAGTATCCAGTCCCACCCCTGCCTTCGTCACGGTCCACCGATCCATCGTGTTAATTTTTGCGCAGTTGTTGTACCTGTTTCAGTGGTGTCGTTATAGTATCCAGTCCCACCCCTACCTTCGTCACGGTCCACCGATCCATCGTGTTAATTTTTGCGCAGTTGTTGTACCTGTTGCAGTGGTGTCGTTATAGTATCCAGTCCCACCCCTGCCTTCGTCACGGTCCACCGATCCATCGTGTTAATTTTTGCGCAGTTGTTGTACCTGTTTCAGTGGTGTCGTTATAGTATCCAGTCCCACCCCTACCTTCGTCACGGTCCACCGATCCATCGTGTTAATTTTTGCGCAGTTGTTGTACCTGTTGCAGTGGTGTCGTTATAGTATCCAGTCCCACCCCTGCCTTCGTCACGGTCCACCGATCCATTGTGTTAATTTTTGCGCAGTTGTTGTACCTGTTTCAGTGGTGTCGTTATAGTATCCAGTCCCACCCCTACCTTCGTCACGGTCCACCGATCCATCGTGTTAATTTTTGCGCAGTTGTTGTACCTGTTTCAGTGGTGTCGTTATAGTATCCAGTCCCACCCCTGCCTTCGTCACGGTCCACCGATCCATCGTGTTAATTTTTGCGCAGTTGTTGTACCTGTTGCAGTGGTGTCGTTATAGTATCCAGTTCCACCCCTGCTTCGTCACGGTCCACCGATCCATCGTGTTAATTTTTGCGCAGTTGTTGTACCTGTTGCAGTGGTGTCGTTATAGTATCCAGTCCCACCCCTGCCTTCGTCACGGTCCACCGATCCATCGTGTTAATTTTTGCGCAGTTGTTGTACCTGTTGCAGTGGTGTCGTTATAGTATCCAGTCCCACCCCTGCCTTCGTCACGGTCCACCGATCCATCGTGTTAATTTTTGCGCAGTTGTTGTACCTGTTGCAGTGGTGTCGTTATAGTATCCAGTCCCACCCCTGCCTTCGTCACGGTCCACCGATCCATCGTGTTAATTTTTGCGCAGTTGTTGTACCTGTTGCAGTGGTGTCGTTATAGTATCCAGTCCCACCCCTGCCTTCGTCACGGTCCACCGATCCATCGTGTTAATTTTTGCGCAGTTGTTGTACCTGTTGCAGTGGTGTCGTTATAGTATCCAGTCCCACCCCTGCCTTCGTCACGGTCCACCGATCCATCGTGTTAATTTTTGCGCAGTTGTTGTACCTGTTGCAGTGGTGTCGTTATAGTATCCAGTCCCACCCCTGCCTTCGTCACGGTCCACCGATCCATCGTGTTAATTTTTGCGCAGTTGTTGTACCTGTTTCAGTGGTGTCGTTATAGTATCCAGTCCCACCCCTACCTTCGTCACGGTCCACCGATCCATCGTGTTAATTTTTGCGCAGTTGTTGTACCTGTTTCAGTGGTGTCGTTATAGTATCCAGTCCCACCCCTGCCTTCGTCACGGTCCACCGATCCATCGTGTTAATTTTTGCGCAGTTGTTGTACCTGTTGCAGTGGTGTCGTTATAGTATCCAGTCCCACCCCTACCTTCGTCACGGTCCACCGATCCATCGTGTTAATTTTTGCGCAGTTGTTGTACCTGTTTCAGTGGTGTCGTTATAGTATCCAGTCCCACCCCTGCCTTCGTCACGGTCCACCGATCCATCGTGTTAATTTTTGCGCAGTTGTTGTACCTGTTGCAGTGGTGTCGTTATAGTATCCAGTTCCACCCCTGCTTCGTCACGGTCCACCGATCCATCGTGTTAATTTTCTCGCAGTTGTTGTACCTGTTGCAGTGGTGTCGTTATAGTATCCAGTCCCACCCCTACCTTCGTCACGGTCCACCGATCCATCGTGTTAATTTTTGCGCAGTTGTTGTACCTGTTTCAGTGGTGTCGTTATAGTATCCAGTCCCACCCCTGCCTTCGTCACGGTCCACCGATCCATCGTGTTAATTTTCTCGCAGTTGTTGTATCAGTTTTTAATTATTTCTAGCCGTAAAGCCTAACTTTAGTGATTACGAGTTTGGCAATCCCGAGAGGCCTAGCTGGATTTACACCTCTTTTCTTGTAGTCTTGGGTTAGATCTCTCTCTCTCTCTCTCTCTCTCTCTCTCTCTCTCTCTCTCTCTCTCTCTCTCTCTCTCTCTCTCTCTCTCTCTCTCTCTCTCTCTCTCTCTCTCTCTCTCTCTCTCTCTCTCTCTCTCTCTCTCTCTCTCTCTCTCTCTCTCTCTCTCTCTCTCTCTCTCTCTCTCTCTCTCTCTCTCTCTCTCTCTCTCTCTCTCTCTCTCTTTTATCAATTCTATCCGATCTCTCTTAACCAACTCTTGTTCTTTTCCGACCTGACGCTATAGTATTCGAGAAGGAGTTATCTTTATTTTATATTCTTGTCTTCTTTTTTTTTATAAGGCGATGATGACAGGGACATTTTTCGCCTTTAGGGAAAAATAGTCATTTGTAAAGTTTTTCTTCTAAAGGACTCCTGGATATCGTTTAGTTGACTTAGTTTATTAAAAATGCTGCCTTATAATGTCAAATTGAAGCTACTACAGAAAGTTATAGCTTATCAATCACTAATTTATAATTATGTATCAACTAATAAAGGTTAATATTTAAAATTTTTGAATTGCCCACCAAAAACCTAATTTTGTGAGGTATGGTAAAAGGAGCCTTCTTCAGTAAGTAAAAAATTCTGTTTTTTTCATTCATGAGTTCAAAAGTTAGAAAAGGGCAGGAATTTCGTGACACCTATTTACGACTATTTAGCGGGACTTTTATTATTTTTTTAATAATAATATTACTGTACTTGATAAAATTGTATTTGTTTAATTTTCCTATTTAAATGATTTAATTAATTACATTTTAAATATGTATTGAACTTGCACTTAAAATTTCACCACAATCGTTACATTATGAATTAACGTATAGGCCTATTGCCTGTTAAATCTACATTCTATTGTTTCCAAATTAGCGTCCATTGCTTTGTTGCGCGTTCTTCTGATAACATCGTGTCGATGCCGTCAAACAAATCATCGAGGTGGCTGCGGTCGACTAATTGAACTAGAATCAATTTACCCCGGTGTTCAACAAATTGTTAGCAATTTACATCAAGTGTTGATAACCACTTATGGCTTCATTTTTTACAAACTTGGGAATTTTGTTCATTGAATTCCAAAAAATGCAAATGCGTTTTCTACGAAACAAAGCTTAAATGTTTATGAACATTTTATATATTACAAGTAAAAGGTAAGTTAGTGTGAGGTGGTGATATAAAATGACCGAAGTTTAGATGTATAATTTTCTTGATTAAGCCTAATATTTAAATAAACGTTGCAAACGTCTCAAACTTCAATCAAGGACACAAATATCAAGCAACGTATTGGTAGCTATCATTAAAAAATAATGGTTGTTAAGTTATTGGTGATTTTACAAAAGACGAAAAATCACAAAATTGGCACTACCGATTTTGTTCAAATTTTTCTATAACTCATAATTTGGAGGAAGGTGCCATAAAAAACACAATATTATGATTATTCAAAATTTTCTCTAGTTGACATAAAAACACAAAATTACGATTTTCTCAAAATTGGCTCTAGCTGCTGTAAACAACACAAATTTGACTCTCTGCTTTAAAAACACAAAATTACGATTTCCTCAAAATTGGCTCCAGCTGCCGTAAAAAACACAAAATTACGATTTTCTCAAAATTGGCTCTAGTTGATAAGAAACTGAAAATTACGATTTTGCTAAAAATTGTCTATAACTATTTGGCGATCAAATTTTGGCTCTAATGACTAAAACAAAACATTTGTCGCCTATTTTCAAAAATGCTGGTTCGAGATTTAATGGGGGGATATATTGCCCATAAGGCTTTTTGAGACGTGATTTCTCAAAATCGTCACTCCCGATTTGCTTCAAATTTTAGTGAATATGAAAATTAATTAACCAAATCCATGTAACAAATTACATTTACGATCAGAAGTAATTGCCAAAGAACAAAAATTAACATCAAATGTTATTAAAAGCTCGATTTAAATGATTGAACATTAAAGTAAAATTTTATGTTTTGCACAGTTCATTTCATTTCTATTAGTAAATGTAGTCACACCAGTTCTTCTTGAATATAGGTAGTTTTTGTTATGTGCATCTAGTCGCAGTGTCCAGGGGGTTTTATCTATTCCTAGCAGTCGGACATTGAGACTGGCAGTTTTGTACAATAAGTTTAAACACCGAGATAATTTGTTAACTAATACAAGAAACGAGTGAAAAATAAGTTGTTTGTTAGTTTTGTCTCATTTAACTATCAAACGGTAAGATTTCTCCATTCATTATTCCTTATGATATAGAAAGAAGAAGAGAACTTATAACTAAAGTTCATGCACTTCCAAAAAGAAATTAGTGTTAACAATGTTACGGGAAAAAAACTAAAATAAACCAAAACATAACAATGGAAAATGCAGGGTTCATAAAAATAAACGGTGCAAAATATTGCACAAACTTTACAAACAAAAAGTAGTCCCTCACCAAACATTGTAGTTCAGTAGTTATCAGTCAAAAAGTGAAAATGACGCCATGGACGCCATCTTTGAAAAAAATATTTATTAGCATGAATCGTAATTGATAAAACTTGAGCTTCTAATGACAGCTGTTTTTAGTTCTTGACTATTATTCCTGATCGGTAATATTTTGTTTGTTTGCAATTTTGCACACGTGTTTGGGTCATTAAACCTCATATTTCACAAAAATTTGAACGAAATCGGAAAAGGCGATTTTGAGAAACTACGTCTTTTATGACAACACGACGACCAATATATCCCTCTCCCCGAAATCACTAGCAGACATTTTTGAAGAGAAGCCGGCCATATGTTTTGTTAGGGTTCTTAAGCAAAATTTGATAAAAATCGTTAACTCGTTGTTTACAGCAACTACCACAAATTATTTAGTTATCAAAAAAGGTAAACAAAATCGCGAGATATGGCTAAAATGTGCCAACTTACAAAATTCGATTGAAATCTGTTCTAGCGTTTTGGCTGTAAACAACAGACACAGAAATCATTAAATAAAAAGATATTTTTTGTACTCAAGGAACTTCAGAATAAATATATCCGCAAACAATTGAACATCTTTCATGTGTCTTTTATAAAATGTGAGAAAGTAAGATCTATTGACAATAGTACCAATTGATGAATAAAGACGCAGCGTCCTGGCAATAGCAAATCACGTGCCTTGAAACTTGTATTGAACAATCATGCGACTAGACACTGCGTCAAGATGCAACGCCCATTTGCTGATGGTAGACGTATAGATTATTCGGACATTTGCTATTATTTATGTACATAAAAGTTCAAACACGGTATTTTGAGAGTATGGACCAACTCTCGTTATCAAGTGAACAAACTTAAAACAATAAATATGAAGAGAACATTTGGATACTAAAACTAGTCACCTAAGAAAGGAATCAAGGACAAAAACGAGCGTTGAGAGGTCAAATAAACTAAAACTATACATAAGCGTTAAAGGAAAAACACAAGACAACACATTTGCACATAACTCAAGAAATGAAACGTGAACATGAAAAAACACAACTCTACTTAGCACAATAAATTTAACGTGTTAATGAAAAAAAAAACACAAGACAAAACAACTGCACTTAACACAATAAATGAAATGTGATAATAAAAAAACACAAGAAAACACATCTACAATTGGCACAATAATTGAAACGTGAACATGAAAAAACACAGGACAACACAACTGCAGTTAGTACAATAACGAAACGTAAACATGAAAAAAACACACGTCAACACAACTCTACTTACCACAATATATGAAACGTGATGATGAAAAAAACACAAGACAAAACAACTGCACTTAACACAATAAATGAAACGTGATGATGAAAAAACACAAGACAACACAACTCTACTTACCACAATATATGAAACGTGATGATGGAAAAACACAAGACAACACAACTCTACTTACCACAATATATGAAACGTGATGATGAAAAATCACAAGACAACACAACTCTACTTACCACAATATATGAAACGTGATGATGAAAAATCACAAGACAACACAACTCTACTTACCACAATATATGAAACGTAATGATGGAAAAACACAAGACAACACAACTGTACTTAGCACAATATATGAAACGTGATGATGAAAAATCACAAGACAACACAACTCTACTTACCACAATAATTATATGAAACGTGATGATGAAAAATCACAAGACAACACAACTCTACTTAGCACAATATATGAAACGTGATGATGAAAAAACACAAGACAACACAACTCTACTTACCACAATATATGAAACGTGATGATGGAAAAACACAAGTCAACACGAGTGTAGCCTACTTAACACAATAAATGGCTAACACCAGTCCTGATCATTCACTGGTCAACCAACTCTTTCATTTGATGACGTGAGGATCCACGCTTTTGAAACACATATGATTTGTATGGATTTATATCCACAATTTTATATACACATATGATGACACATATCCAAATAGACTATATCAATAATATGTACTATCATTTACCAATAACTTTAAAACTATATGCATATTTGTAATCTGTGCTAACTATTGGTACTTTGGCAATTATGATACTGTAGTAAATAAATTTCCTCAAGGTTTAAAAACAGTCTTCTTACGTGAGGGGGGGGGATAAACTTAAGTGGCAAAAACTACGTCGACGTTTTCGGCGTTGCTTTTATCGTGGTCTAAGCAACATTCTAAGTCCCATATAAGGATAGCTTTTTGTTCTATTGGGTTGAGTAAATTTCGTACCAAACCACGGCTATAGCTTTAAAATTCAAATAAATCTTGATCACAAAAGCTATCCTTATGCTTTATTTTATAAAGAATTATTTTATAAATTCAAACTTATTTCAAAGACAATGTCGCCATCTTCAGTGATGCACGAACTACAATAATCAATATGAACTATTTATTATTGTAGCTCATGCATCACCGACGTTTTGAGGTCCCATGACAACAAAAAGTGACTTTTGAAATGGGGTCGATGTCGAGTTTTTATGCGAGTGTATCTGTTTAGAGGCCCCATGAGACCAAAAAGTGACTTTTGAAATGGGCTCGATGTCGAGTTTTTATGCGAGTGGTATCTGTTTAGAGGCCCCATGAGACCAAAAAGTGACTTTTGAAATGGGCTCGATGTCGAGTTTTTATGCGAGTGTATCTGTTTAGAGGCTCCATGAGACCAAAAAGTGACTTTTGAAATGGGCTCGATGTCGAGTTTTTATGCGAGTGTATCTGTTTTGAGGTCCCATGAGACCAAAAAGTGACTTTTGAAATGGGCTCGATGTCGAGTTTTTATGCGAGTGTATCTGTTTAGAGGCCCCACGAGACCAAAAAGTGACTTTTGAAATGGGCTCGATGTCGAGTTTTTATGCGAGTGTATCTGTTTTGAGGTCCCATGAGACCAAAAAGTGACTTTTGAAATGGGCTCGATGTCGAGTTTTTATGCGAGTGTATCTGTTTTGAGGTCCCATGAGACCAAAAAGTGACTTTTGAAATGGGCTCGATGTCGAGTTTTTATGCGAGTGTATCTGTTTTGAGGTCCCATGAGACCAAAAAGTGACTTTTGAAATGGGCTCGATGTCGAGTTTTTATGCGAGTGTATCTGTTTTGAGGTCCCATGAGACCAAAAAGTGACTTTTGAAATGGGCTCGATGTCGCGTTTTTATGCGAGTGTATCTGTTTTGAGGCCCCATGAGACCAAAAAGTGACTTTTGAAATGGGCTTGATGTCGAGTTTTTATGCGAGTGTATCTGTTTAGAGGCCCCATGAGACCAAAAAGTGACTTTTGAAATGGGCTCGATGTCGAGTTTTTATGCGAGTGTATCTGTTTTGAGGCCCCATGAGACCAAAAAGTGACTTTTGAAATGGGCTCGATGTCGAGTTTTTATGCGAGTGTATCTGTTTAGAGGCCCCATGAGACCAAAAAGTGACTTTTGAAATGGGCTCGATGTCGAGTTTTTATGCGAGTGTATCTGTTTTGAGGTCCCATGAGACCAAAAAGTGACTTTTGAAATGGGCTCGATGTCGAGTTTTTATGCGAGTGTATCTGTTTTGAGGCCCCATGAGACCAAAAAGTGACTTTTGAAATGGGCTCGATGTCGAGTTTTTATGCGAGTGTATCTGTTTTGAGGTCCCATGAGACCAAAAAGTGACTTCTGAAATGGGCTCGATGTCGAGTTTTTATGCGAGTGTATCTGTTTTGAGGTCCCATGAGACCAAAAAGTGACTTTTGAAATGGGCTCGATGTCGAGGTTTTATGCGAGTGTATCTCTTTTAAGGTCCCATGAAACCAAAAAGTGACTTTTGTAATGGGCTACTCTCTCTAACTTTCATCTGTAGTTTGTCGTATGTGCTTTACAGCCCAAACGCGTAGACCGATTTTAATCAAATTTCGTATGTGGTCATATTTTGGCTATATCTCGGGAAGTTTTAATTTCGTTTTATATATAACTCAAAATTAAGAGGTAGCTTCCTTATAAAAATATTTAAAATTTCGATTTCCTTAAAATCCGCGATAACGATTTTGATAAAATATTCCTTAAATGTAGTCTTTAATAAATCTCTCCCAAAAATGAAGGTTCGTGGGTTTTCGAAAAACAACAACATAATTTCAATTGGAAATGGCATGAGTAATAATTAACCAATTTTCTTTATTTTAAAGAAAACCGTTTATAAACATTGGGAATTGTTTTATTCGTCGATGACAATACTTTAAATTCGCTGCGCCCTTGTACGTCACTCATCCCCTTGGCAGCAGTCACTTTAATAATGACAACTATACAATAGAAAGCTCAATGTGATTTTACGGATAAGATCAATCTACAGACAAGACCTTTATTTGTTTGTATAATCAGTTTAAACTGATTAAACAAACTGTAAATGTGTACATTAAGAAATCTTCAGGTTTGTGACGGTGTGGTTTGACTCGAAACCGTAAGTTGAAGTTAGACCTACTTGAACAGGGTTTGAACAGGCAGCGAACAGCTTATCGGAATTATAGCTATTTTGAGCAGACCACACTACAGGAACGAGAGAAGCCACTCGTTCGTTCTAGAACCAGTCGTGATGTGTAGTGCCAGTCTAGTGTTAATTTTGATTTGATATTTTTATTAAAAATTACACCATGGCTGATTAGTTAATCGGGGACATGGCGTTCGAGGTTGTTCCGGAGGGGCAATCCCCAAATTGGAGGCGTAAACTTTCGTATTCAAACGAGAAGAGTTGGGAAGTTCAACTCTTTTGTTAATTACTGTTTGTGTTCTGTGAGTGAAACGGTAATGTATCTCTTCAAATCTGGGTACCTGGGAAGACCTAAAATTAAAATTTAAATAATATAGCCTTCACATAGGACTTAATTAAAAATAGCAACTTCAGTTTTGGTCGGGTCGGGTAAGGTTAAGTTAGGTTAGGTTCGGTTAGCTTAGGTTAGGTTGGGTTAGGTTGTTGCTTAAATCAAATCTTAGGAGACGGGGGTTCTCGGTGTTGTGCGCTTTTTTCGCATGTCAAATTTTGTTTCCTCAAGAGTTTGACCCTTTCACCCTCGTCAAAGATCAAACTGGCGGTCTGTGAGCTTTTTTCGCGAAATTCCAGTTGTGTGCTTTTTTCGCATATTCATAGAAAACACTTAAAATTGTTATTATCATTGAGGTTTAATGCATTCAACGTTGTAAGTTTTCTTCTTCTATTACTCTGAAGTGGACAGTGGGTGATGAAGGTTTTGTAAATTTTAATTTTAATATTGCGGTGATATTTTAAAAAACATAAGATTATTTAAATAAGAAGAATATATTTTGAGTTCTAGGCTGAGAGTATTGTTTTAAAATCATATTTGAATGTGCTAACCTATTTAATGTATGTTTCTTCGTTTATTTGTTTTGTATAATTTTATGTATATATTGTTATCTTATGTACACTCTTATTAATTTTATATTCATCGTAATGTCTTCAAAATTAAAAATTATTTTATGTATAATTATAATTTAAATATGTTAGTGACTGAATGTGGGAATTACTAATGGTAAAAATTATCTTTTAAGCAAAACCTGTTTTAAATCCCTGTAAATTTTTTAAAAATGTAATTATATTTAAAAACTATTGCTTATCTGTGTGATTTGTATGATTTCATGTACACAACTGTGTAATATAGATGAAGGGGGTCGGGTCGAATCTTGTGAGTGTGGGTAGAGACTTACTGAAAGTCAACATGAACAAGTGGTCGTAGTATACATAATGTAAAAAACTTGATTATTTGTTGTATCTTTTGGTTAAGTTAATAATTTACCTGAATCTTAGGCTTAGAAAATGCATTTTTTTAATGATTCTTCATTTAGGACCAGCTCAATTCGGGGGTGAGAATTGTTTAAAAAGACAACAACACAATTTAAAACATCACAACTGGCAAAATAAGAATCTGTCTTTTTTTTAGATATATAGTATTGTTTTTATTTACTTTGAATTCCATTTATATTTATTATACAGTAGGCTATCGTCTAGGGCAAAACCATCACACGTGGTCAGTTGTTTGTCAAAATGTTACTGTTGTTAATATACGAGTATTATAGGTTATTTTAAGACCTGTGAAATGTTTTGTGGGTATTTATATTTATTTATTGTTATAATTTAAACAATCAAATAATTGTTTACTTAATAAAAATTCAATCAATAAAACCTTCTCAACTCATCTATTAAAGTAGCTTAATACGTTCATTTTGAACGATGTGTTTGAAAGTTTTCTATTATATCTTTTCTCCAGAGAGAACCGAATTATGGGAACGAGTGATATGAGTGGAGGCTATATTTAAATATAAAGCAGTGACGCAGAGGCTCGGAAGGAGTGAACAGAAAATACTCTTTGCTCTGCTTTATCCAAACTTGTTGGAAAAGGATTTAAAAGATAACCACTCGTCAAGGTCTCACTTATAGTGGTAATCCCGAGCAACCCAGCTGGATCTACACCTTATTTTCTTCCTCCAGTCTTTAGTTAGATCCTTCTCGTTCATGTCTCCTATTAGGTCTCTCTTCACAAAGTCTTATTCTCTTCCTATCCTGACGCTATTCGTGAGCTAGGGGGGGGGGGTCTTTATTTTATTTTTTTTCTTGGATATTTTATAAGGTGATGATGACCGACAGGTTTTAAAAAACAAGAAAGAAAACTACCTTTTCTTTTTTTTTAGTGTTTTTGGCTTTAAACCAAAATATAAGAAAAAAATAATAACTTCTGAATCATTTTACATTTTAAGAAATACGTCCTAAATTTTAACTTAAATTATTACCAAAATAAATACAAAGTTAAAAAGAGAGTAAAGTAACGAACAAATTTGTGTTCTAGTTGTCAAAAACAAATAGGAGATAATTTTCCGATCGTTAATATTTTAGAAACGAGCCTACGTGTTTAACATTATTCTTACGGATATTCAATAGAAGATGGAATTAGGGGTGAGAGAGTCTAAAATATGAAGGTTACATTAAATTTATGAGGCCAAGTTACCAACATGAATGTAGCATAGAATCCATGTTATCAACGCAGCAGTATTGTTATAAAGGTTTCTTGAACACATTTTTATAAATTAACAGACCGTTTTGGGGAATACATTGAACACTGCATATAAAATATTTTAAATATTAGTCATTTTAAAGCTGGAAATATAATCTTGTGTTTGCCTAGATACTGCTTTTCGCTCAGGTCAGAAGCGATTCGATTTTACTCTCTCCCCTACCCCATAGTCTACTAGAGTATATAGTTGATGCTCAGTCCTGTAAATAAACCCGAAATTCTTCAATCGAGCGTGAGTAGACATATGTAGGAAATGTAATGAAAACTAATAGACAAATTTGTACAAGAAAAAATAAAATAACTTGTACAATTTATAATGTTAAAATTTATTGAAAACAATCAAAATATTTATTTAAAGGGTGGTATTTCATCATTTTTTGTTTTAAAACGATAGCTTGTCCTGTATATTTTATAGTGTACAATTAAACTTAGTGCTATGTACTTGTAGTTTTATTTTCCCGTTTCAAAACTTGTTATGAAAATGATCGGGTTTCTTTATATTGATTTTAATTGCTGATTTTAACTTCAAATATATCTGTTACAGTCCACATCCTCTTGTTTTTCCAAACTTGGACTTGGATATGTGATTTGAAATGTTATTAACTATATAAATATTATATTCTTGTTTTTACGAGTAGGCCTGGTTTACTTTGAACAGGTTTTCGATAGTTGGTTCGGCATCCCAAAGAAGCTGTTGATTTAAACGAAGGCGGCCCTATATGGAAGCAGTTTTAAAATAAACGTAAATCATGATAATCCAGTAAACCTTCCCACGAGCAGTGAGAAAAACTCTATCATATTCATTTTTGTTCAAATAATTAGAATGCCTAGAAAACTCAATCCAGAGGTGTCTATGTGGAAACTTCTTTTTTATGGTAAAGAGTATAACGAATTTTACAAAATATATGTCGTTCTGTGCTGGGATCTAACAATTAAAGTGATTTCCTTCATTTGTTTAAACTAAGAAGCAGAAGTCTACAGTAGTTGACTACGTATACAATTTGATATAGTTGGGTATTCGGTAGAGATACTAGGAATTCTAATAAATTCATACTTGCATAAATAAAATAAATTTACAGCTTCACACCGCCTCCAAATTGTGCCAGTTATCAAACGTAAAATCTTATTGTTCTGAAGAAGAATATATGATTATTATTAAAAATTTCGAACAACTATATAAAAATGTACACATAAAAATTTGTCCACACTTCTTACTTTACAAATTTCAGCTAAATTCCGCAAAAATATTTTTTAAAAAGTTGTCTCTTGAGAGTAAAAACACGTTTTGACGTCTGTAATATACTACAAAGAGAAATATCAAGTCCACTTAACTCGAAAACCAGACAACTTTCGTGGTGGAAGCGAGTCCCCTTTCGAAAATTGGGAATATTGAAGTAATTTTTAAGTAAGATTGTGTTTCAAAACATTTTATTTTGTAAAAGCATGTAGGAGGGATACGTACTTTCCGATCAATACTTTAAAATAACAGTTCAAACCGAGAATTATACAATGAGCCTATTTAATCAATAAGCATTTAATGCCCTAGTATTTAATTTTCTTGAATTTATAATTTTCCTTATATTTAAACAATTATTATTTTAAAAGTTCAGTAAACTCCAAACAATGAAATAAAAATATTAAAAGTTTGACCATCAGACCAGTCAAAGAATAAATACAATACTTTATTATCTAGCAAAGTTTTGAACGGCCTGTGAGACTAGTTTTAATATAGGGCTAATATTGGGGATTTTCATTGTTATTTACAAACTGAGCATTTTTCTTCCAGTTCGTCTTTCCAACCGGTCACAAGATAAGAAAGGGGTATGAAACTGGGCATTTCTCGCCCGCGTCGTCTTCCCAGCCGGGCACCGGACAATAAGGGCGTACAATTCGTATTTCCCGTCTACGTCATTTTAAGGGGCATAATACCGAGGAGGAGAGTGCACCAATCATTTGGAGATATTTTTAGAACAGTCTCTTCGTTGTAATTATAACGACTACACTTGGTTCGTTGTAATTTTCCATTTTTGTTTTTCACTATCTGGCAACCCTGCATTCCCTGCGTTATCAGGATAGGCGCCCTTACCTACCACTCACGTCCGGCCTTGTTGATGACTGGCTGGCAGCTGGTTAGAGCCACGTTGCCGATGTTAATTCCACTACAGCACAACAAAACTAAATGCAAAGTCACTGCGGACCAAGTATAGCTGTCGATATAATCTCCTGAAGGAACAATGTATAAGTTATAGGTTATAATGAACCAGCTTTCATTTTTTATTCAAATAGATTGACTATTTTTAATAAATCAATTTGTATAAAATCAAATTCCTATCGGAAAGGGTTTTAAAATTATATCATGGCCAGATATTATACTTTGCTTTAATTGAAAATAATTTTAACCTCAATTTAATATAATATCATATAAGTACAGTAGTAGCACAATATACTCTCTTGTTTGTAGTAGTAGGTTTCAGAGAAGGAAAATGGATAGTTGCGTTGGTAAAAGACATTTATTTGATAGTTTTACTGAATGATACGTTATAGATAGATTAATCTCCACCATATTTTTAAAAGAAGTGTTTTTGTGAAGTAATCAGTACTTTATAATTGCTGTTTAAATGGATTCATTTTTCAGGCCCAGTTTGACACAATTAGGTCATAACTTATATGTAGACACATTACATAATGTTCATTTAGAAATATTCTCGTAAAAAATAAAATTTTACGAAGTTATTCAATCTGGTCATCAAAAGACGTGAATTAAACCAATGCAAAAAATTTAATTTTCAAGTAACGATCATTTTAAAAATCGATTTGGAAACATCAAATAAATTACTTAACCAATATACCAAATCAATTCAACTTCGTTTTATAAAATTAGTTTTAAATATACACTAAATGACCATGTTAATTAGCCAAATATAAATATTAATTCGGATTTTAAAACAGTTAATTTTTAAGTATACGGTAAATTATTTAGGTAGAACGAAATTGCAGTTTGAGTCGACTGCAGCAAAGAGCAGTTCCGCTTTAACGTTCACTCCTAGTCTATCCGCTTTAACGTTGAGAACTAAAAAACTTCTCGGGAGAATGGGACGCCGCGCAGGGGAGGTGCGTGCGTACGAGCAGGGGGAACTTGGATGGAGAAGGGGGAGTGGACCTGCTATAACGCGTCTTTTATATTTTGATAGGCCTATTCTTTTTGTTTGTTTTGTTTTGTTTTTTGTCAAAAGTTGTACTGCATCTTGTTTTAGGTAGCTCTACATGTTTGTGTATTAACTCTTTAAAGCTGGATAGTAGTCTATTAATTAATTGTTTATATTATCAAAAGGCGAAATAAAAGGGATATATTATCATTCCTTGAAAATAAATAAATATTTTGAGCTTACTAAGCAATCGTCGGCTAAGCAATACTATTTATTATAAATCGATTTTTAATCTAGCAGATTTTGAATTTATTTTATAAAGAACAGGCGATTCCCACTCAACTAACAATTATAACAATACATATTGACATTGCGTTAAAGTTAAATCTAATACTTTTGTTTTAAAAATAATATAATTTGAAATTTGTCATTCAAAATTAAACTAAACAGTTTTTTAATACTGTGTAAAAAATCTTACAGTCTAATACATTTTAAAATCCAAACATATGTTTTATTGTAGGTCTAGACACACGTCCTTGAGATTAGCTCCCCCACCCCAAATAGATTTTCAAATTTAATAAAAATAACCATAATTTATTAGTAATACATGATAGTATCTTTTACGTAAATTCTAATTTAATTAACATTATAACTGTAGTTGAAGAAATAAATTCCACCCTTAATTACAAATACAGTGTGAAATGATAAGTTTTGTAACATTAACCAATGTTATTGTCTAAAAATTACCCCTCCCCTCCATCAGGTGTGCTGGAGTGACAATCCATGGCTAAATGTGAGTATAATAGGATGTACGCTCTGCTATACAGTACTCACACTCACATTATTTAGCCCGGGATTGAAGATCTTTCTTCGTGTAGACCTGGGTTAGATCCCTCTCTTTCATATTCCCTATCAGATCTCTCTTTTTAATGTAATCTAATCTACACACGTCGACTGTCGAAGGAGCGAGTTTGGAACGTTTTATTACGAGTTCAACCGTACGAATCCAATTCATTTTACGGTACTTTGAGAGTTTCATTGTTTAGTCTCGTAAATTCATTAAAAAACAGTGTAAACACTGTTGTTCCTTATAAGGCTAGATTAGACATTTTAAAAATGTGCCTCTTAATTCCCGTTATAAACTTATTAACAAACTTTTCTGTTACACAACATTTTATAATTAAAAAGAAGGTATTGCTTTAGGCTCAGAGGGTAAAAATAAAATATATATCTATCAAATTCTTGAATAAAGTTTATACTCACATTATTTAGCCCGGGATTGAAGATCTTTCTTCTTGTAGACCTGGGTTAGATCCCTCTCTTTCATATTCCCTATCAGATCTCTCTTTCATATTCCCTATCAGATCTCTCTTCAAACTCTTGTTTTCTTAATTAATAACCTAAAGCTATTACAGTATTCGAAGACTAGGAGTCTATATTTCGTGCTTTGTTCTTTGTTTAGGTGTTGATGACCCAGGTGGTTTTTCGCCAATAAACAACAAATAATAAAGAAATAATATCTTTTTCTTTTTCTCTTTTTCCTTTGTTATTTTAAAGGCGAAAAACCTCTCTGTCATCATAACCTTATACTAAAAAGAAGAAGAACGTGAAATAAAGCCCCCCCCCTTTAAAGCCCCCCTCTCTCTCTCTCTCTCTCTCTCTCTCTCTCTCTCTCTCTCTCTCTCTCTCTCTCTCTCTCTCTCTCTCTCTCTCTCTCCCTCTCTCTCTCTCTCTCTCTCTCTCTCTTTGAGTTTAATTTCAACATCAGCTTCATATAGTTGCAATAATCACGGGATATTGTAAAATTGTATCTAATAATTTGACATTCAGATATAATGAAAGGAATATAAGAGGAAAAGGGACACTGATAACATATAAATATACACAAAAGATACGAAAACATTGCACAAACATTCTCACTTACCAATTCCCAAAACCACATAAAAACTAACCAAGACTCTCAGTTCGATAGTTGTCAGTCAAAAGTGGGAGTGAACCATGGACTCTCTCTTTGTGAAATTATTTATATAAGGGGTAAACTTGCTTAGATTGTGCTATAAACGTCTCCACAGCGTAATCGTGTTTGAAAATCGTCGGCGATAAAAACATTCCTAAATACGCCTATATATATATATATATATATATACCAAATTTGTTTAAAATCATTGCACATTTTGGGCTGCACATCATTGAGGGGACCTACGACATCGACATTTTTGACCCATCACATAACTGTCTCAATACGACGTATGTGCGAGATAACTTACTAATAGTTATAATAGAGTGTCCGATGAATACTAGTCTATGTGTTATGTAGGGTGTAGAAACTCAGTTGTTGAACATTCTCTTCTTTTGATTCGTCCACAGATATCGCTTCTAGAGGGAATATAATCAACTGTACATTCGATATTCAAATACATCACACAACAAATAAAAAAACTTTCGAACAGTAGGCTAATCCTAAACCCGAGCAATCGATCACATAATATGAGAATAGTGCGAGATCAGCTCTATGAGACTCTTCCGGTATGGGTGTTGCAATCCTAACCTATCCTAACTTAATCTACACTTTTTACATATAGTATTATATTAGATCCCTCTCTTTCGTTATTCCTATTGTCTCTTTTGACCAACCCTTCTATTTTTAACCTGACGTCATTAGATTATTCGAAAACTTTAATGTTTGTTCTTTTCTTCTTTTTGTTAAAGCCGACGATGACCGCAAGGTTTTTCATCTATAAACCAAAAAAGTCAAACAATCGATATATAAAATTTTGAATTGAAATATTGTTTTTATTCGTATTTCCTAGAGTGGACTGATAAGAAGTATTTGAACTGGTCTAAAAACGATAACTCAATATAAATAATAGTTTAATTGATATTATTTTTAAAGATTTATTTCACTTCAACATAAGTCATTCAATTAGATTCCAGTTTAGACACTTTTATCATCTCACGGTGATAAATTCAAATGTTATAAGACAAATTAATTTTAAATAAGACAATCCAATCTAGCTAAATTTTCTGTTGGGTGACGGGTCGTGTTTTGTGTGCTTCTTTAAGTCTCGTACAGTAATTAAACAGTTCAGGAATAAATGGCACAAATTAAAAATAAACTTTGACCACCGTTAATAAAAGCTTGATTTTAATCAAATCCGAATAATGCTAAGTGTGCGTTTTTGGTACGAGCGAAACAAGTTTCATTTTCTGATTCGCAGCTATCGAACTGACATTTTTGGTTTTTTTTATGTAATTCGGGGGCGGGGGGTTAGTGAGAAAATTTGTGCAAAGCTTTTGACTATTTATTTGTCTAATTTCTAGTTTCCATGTGGGCTTAAAATTAAGGGTAATTGCAATACAAACCCGAATATAGATTTTAATTTGCATTTTGTGGTATCTAAGTCACTGTTTAAAATTACTTATAACTTTTAATCACCTTATTTGTTCTGTCACGTGATTTCTTAGTCGAGATTCGACATGCTGAGATCGGCTATGACAAAGGTGCGCGCCAATACATATAGATATCAGTGTTCTTGTAATATGTGAAATTATTGTGTAGTGTTTTATGTATATTTCGGTTTAATGTTCGACGAGTGATTAACTATTCCTGATGATGGAGCTACGGCTCCGAAACATGTCCAATCTCGACTAAGAACTCATGACAGACCAAATAAGGTATATAATAAAAGAACAATAATGTCCGTCTATGTGACTTTTTTAATAATAAAGTATATATATTTATATATAATATTATCTGAATATATATTATTGTTCATTGAATTATATATTGAATATATAAACGTATTCGATGGTGTGCACACGCGGTGATATTGTCTGTGTTATTGTGCGGTGTATGTGTATATGTGTTGTGATATGTTGTGTAATAATTTATTTTAATGTTTTAACGACCTCAGCAGAGCGATATTGTGAAGATGGACCGAGTTCCGAAACGCGTCATATATAATTATAAAGTAAGTAACTACTTTATTATTAAAAAATTCACATAGACGGACATTATTGTTCTTTTATTATATAAAAAAGATGACTTGGATACAAACACAACGAGTTTCAAATAAGGTAATTAAAAGTAATGGAATACAATATTTGTCTGTTACATTTATTGTTTGTGAGGTGACGTGTAGGGGCAAATTGTGATAAAGATTTAAATGCTTTCAAATTAAAGAGAATTTGTATCCAAACCACAATGGTTGGTTTCTTATATACCACCATATGACGCCTAATATACCACCAAATTGATAATGTATTGTTTAAAATTCGAGGCAAGGACATTATATATTCAAAAGACGTGAGTGAGGTTCGCGGATAAGAATATGTGCCCTAAACACTACAAGAATCGGCCACTCTTTGCAAAACTTTCTTAACATCAATTTAAGGTCCATTGTTTTCTTTTTCTTTGGAACAATACTCAATCACTGAAGTTACCATAGTCCTTATTTGCGTATGCAGTAGGGTCATTATAATTTATGAAATGCTTTAAAATGTCTAAAAAACTAAGAACGATAACTAAAAACACACTACTTTACAAATATAGAATCTCGAACATAACGGTTTTTACTGATTTCCAATGAGACCAGTCCACTATTCACTCTTTAGTGAGTAATATCTTTTCATATTTTACTCACATATGGATGTATGAATCACTAATGAGACATAATGTGGACTCGAGTTTGGGCTATCACTATACAACAGTTTACCTAACGAGATTGACAACAGCAGTCTAGTCATCTCAAGTGAAGGACGATTGTTTGAATTTGGTTGTTGTTTGGTATCATTATTCTTAAAATGTTGAACAGAATCAAACAAATAATAAAATTATTGTACTTAACAAAAATAGATTTTGCAATAAGTTGAGTTCAGTAGGCAATCACGCCGGCTAACAAAGGCCAGGTGTTTGTGTGAGTGAAAGCTGTGTGTGTGTGTGTGTGTGTGAGTGTGAGTGAGGCGACCCGTCCGCCAGCAGTCTTCGTTCGTTTCATAAACTATAGGTATAATTTGACAGATATAACGAAGATTTTACCGAATCATTCATCCACGTTCACCGATACTGTTGTGATTGACAACTCGAACTGGTCCAAACACTGTTGCTATTAAAAAAAAAAAAATTTTTATAAATCTCAGAGGTAAAGTTAGAGCAGGTCTTTTAAAGTTCACGAGAGTAATAGTAATATAACTAGAGCCAGTAGTGGAAAACATTTAGACACGAATATTACAACTGGAAATTAAAAGGAAGTAACAATTAGATTATTAGATAGGATGGGGAAGTTTCACCCTAGAATTTAGATGAAACTATTTTGCCTATTTTGATCGATTTAACATTCAACTAAGTTATCCCCCCCCCCCCCGGTTTTTTTCGGCAATATATATTTTTCACTGTCCGAGAATTATCAAAGACATTAGTCGTCTAGCATTAAAAAAAACACATTTTTTAGTTCAACGTAGGAAGGCAATATGTATTCCGATTTTGTAATACTGTCTCAGATATACGAAACAGAAAAAAATTATTTGTTTGCTCAACAATTTGATTTCCGTATTTACGGACATTATATCTGTTTTGAGGTTTTAAGTTCAAAAGCTTGTTTTTTGGAATTATGTTTGTCCGTCTATCTGTCTGGGGTTTGTCGTTTTTTGTCAGTGATCTATAGCCAAACGCTGTGGAAGGGGGGGGGGAGATTTTTATCAAATTTGTAATATGTATAGGCATTTTTAGTTATCTTTTGGGACTTATTATTTTTTTCAATATCTTATTGTTAGTTGCCATAGTAGCTGCCATAAAAAAAAACACACAAAAATAGTATTTTTATCAAAATCCGCTAAAACGATTTCTCCAAAATTGTCGGTTTAGGAGTTATCCATATAGAAACCAAAAATACGCCCATGAGAAATTATAAACTATATAATTTCTTTAAAACTTACTACCGATTTTCAATTGAGAAATCGATTACTACTGATTAACTACAAATCCGCGTGAGAAAAATCTCAAGTAAACAAATATTACGCTTCAGGAATAATTAAAAAAATCAAATAAACCTTGGCCGCCATTTTTAAAATGCTCAATTTTAATACTGATAACTCGTTTAAGCAATGCAATATTTAATATATAAATGTTTCTTTCAAAGACAGCTTCTGTGGTTCATTTTCACAACTGAATAGAAACTGACTTCCACCTTCTAAATTAGTTGTTCAAAAATATTAAAGTTACATTTCAAAACTAGCAGATTTTTTTAGAGCATTACTGGCTTGCATTACAAAATGTATTACCTGAGATTATTTTGGAAGATTTATTGTCAATTTTGATGGTTATGCGAATTTTAATTGTTTGGTAACTACGATGAATTTTTTGTTTGTTTTAAGTTTTAGAATTTACCAGCAATAGATTAATACCATTTATGTTTTTTTTTTTTTTTTTTTTTGTTTTAGGGTGAAGTGGAGTAACTTCAAGGACGTGGCCTAAGTCTTTAGATTAGGCAATATAAAAAACATCTCAATTTTCATAATGATGTACAGTACGTAATGCTTATGGCAAAAACAACAATTTTCAATCATTAATTTCACATAAATCTTTCAGCAGAATTGGGAGTGTTTGAACGTGTTTGGTGAAGGAATTAATTATCAAAATCAGGATAAATTTTGAAACCAATTGGATAAACATACAGAATTAGAAGTCTATACAGTCTATAATGGTCAACAACTTGAGCAATAAATTCAACTGAGGAAGGAACAAAACAAATTGAGACATCACGAGAAAACCAGATCGTTCTGTATGCAATTGCCACTACCTGAGCGAATAATAATAAATCATACTAGTTCTCCAGTACTTCTTATAATACTGGGTAAACTATATTTTTTAAAGTTTTACTTATTTTTCTCTATCAATCACGCCCAGCATTCTCACTGTAACAAAATGTTAATCCATGACGATTTTCAGAAATAAGATAGGCCCTAATGTCTGAATATTATAACTAATCCATAACCATATGTTCCACGGTAAACACAAGAAGGAATATAACTGACCGATTACAACCTACATTATTTATTTCTGTAAACGAACCAGCATCGAGGAATATAAAATATCAACATTGTATTTAATGGAAACATGGTTCCCTTTGCGTAATTGCATACCATAAATCAAACAGCTGTCTTGAACCTCATTTATTGCTCATGTCTTTCTGATTTCGATTGGCACACATAATATAGCTGACAACTTGCACTACTTTGCTGAGAAATGCTAATATTAATAATTATTAAAATATCCATTAATACATTATTCCTCATTATTTTGCTGCTATTGTCTGCGTTCTTTATAAACGTGTAGTTTTGGTATATAACATCGAATACTACAAATATAAAGTTAAGGATTATCAACACCCTCATGGGACTTGTCTATGTTCAAATTTTTTCAACCGGCGATTTCCGATATTTGAGACGTCAATGGGAGCTTGATCTGTTGGTTGGAAAATCTCTATAGCAGCCACCCACTTCAGTCCTCAATTAAAGAGTGTATGGAAGAAAAATATAGAAAATTTTATCAGTAGTAAAAGTTTGGACTGTGTTTATTTAGTCTTAAATGGAAAACCTCTGATCTGTTACTCTGAATCTCAGAAAAAGTGAACTAGATATTGTTTAACAAGACATAATCTCAGAGAATCATCAGCATCCACTTCCATGGTAACCGGGTGATTATTAAATATGAAAACCAATCAAGAATGGAATATTGTAAATGACAAGAGTCGTTTTGAATGCTGCTAAATTATGGAAGATATAGAATCAGGAGGTGGAATATCTAAACTTATTTAGTTGCCTGACTCGAGGTTATTAATTTACCGTCCAGCTTGTGAAAGAAGAAGTTTTTATATATTTCATAATTAACAATGATATTTTTGGTGAAATAGGCGTTTATTTGACTCGTAAAAAAGCAGAGAAGTGTTTTTTTTTTAAACTGAAACTGATTCTACATGGCGTAAAACCATATATATTATCTAGTGCTATTACTTTTATTAATTTAATATTTGTTCCTTAAAAAAAAAAACTTCTTTTTTAACGTCCTTACATGGACTACAAATCTAAGATTAGAATGGAGTGGATATATTTTTTAATTTATATCAATATTTAGTATGTAGGTTTTTACAATAATAATTGGTGAATTTCACCACAGTGCTCAACAAGATTGTATATGTAGGTTTTTGTTTAGTTATCTTTAGACAATTTTTTTAACAGATATCGGCTAGTAAATTTTTAAATGGCGGCAGTTTAAAATAGTTTTACAAGTTTTTTTAACGGTCCATTATAAACTCATTGCATGGAGCTCACAATATCTTTATACAACAATTGAAAGATGTTAAAACAATAATAATAGTTTCTACAAAGTAATTTCAAATTAGAAGTACAAATTAACAATAAGTTCTCAACTAATTAGTTTTTCAAACAAATTTTCACTTGATCGGTTTTACTATTTTTTTTCGGATGTTACTCATAAATCAGAACGAAGTTCTGTAAATATCAAAATATTCTTTTTTCTCAGAAATAACTCTTTAATTTTAGGTCCTAAACATTGCCTAAAGGACCTCATTTTATGCAGCTTTCCTTTCGCTATAAATCAATACAAAGTAGCCGGCGAGTTCGTCAGTAAGGTCGAAGTTGTAGACTGAAGATTGCTCTTATCATTTAAAAAACTATAGGCCTACTATAGCAAAGGTTTTGCACGAGTGCGTTAAATAAAAAAAGAAAAGAAATTCTTGTCCTATCAGGTGTCAACTGAGTGCAGAGATTTATGAAACTCGCCATGTTCTCCTGTGACGTATTGATGAAAGTGTGTCTTAGTTTTGATAGCTGTCAATGACAGTTGATTTAGAACCTCAGACATACGACATGGTGTTAACGTTGTGTCCAGCTGTTTCATTAATCTGACAACCGAATCTGTTATTGTCCACACTCTTTTTGAATTGTTATATGAATCTATTTGGAATTTCATTCATATTTTAGAATTTAGTTTACCCTATTGCAAATAACCCCAATTATAATGTAAGACGAGGTTAAATTGTATATCTTGTTATAAACTATGGCACCAGTTTGTTGATAGTCTGTGTTGAATTTATTGTTTAGGCAGTTATGATGTTTAGAAGAAATGTACAGAATAATAAAATATAAATGGTAATTAATCACTTTCCATCAAATATTTATAAATATTTTATCACGATTTGTTTTGAAAATATTAGGTAATTAATAGCTTCATTATTGACAATATACGAAGATTTTTCAGTGAATGGTTTAGTTTAAATATTAACAAACGTTTCGAGTTTTAATGTAGGAAAACAATTTATAATTCCCAAAAGCCCGCCTACGTCCATATTACTTCATTCGATAAATTGATAACACATAGTTATCATTCATTGTTACGGTTACTCCAAGCAAAACAATGAGTGCCACAGGAGAAACACGATAAAATCTTTTGCTGACCTTAGAAAGGAGGAAAAATATAATTAGCCTAATCTCCATTAAAATTAACCTCCAAATTTTGTTTTGTTTTTGTATTTTGTACGGTGCACACTTAGACTTCAGCCAGATAGAGATATATGTCTTTTTTAAAAAGAGATATGAATTCGTAAGTCGTGCTAATTTTGTAATAGTGAAAAAATGACCCTCTAAATCTCATGGAAACTACCTTTTCGAGTATACCGTCTCGATTATTCATATTTTATAATTTCAATCGAGCGAAGCAATCGAAAACTACAAACAAAGCGAGTTATAGTTACTACCTAATTTAGACGTACGAAGCAGCATAATTTAAATCTATTGTTTTCGTCTGTAATTTTAAGATATTACAACTCACTATTGGTAGTTATGACATTCCCGCAGCTGACGCAATCAGCTGATGAGAACCGACGCAAGCGCACTCCGTCATTACACTGCACAGATAAATAGCCCATCGTAGCCATTAAAGCTTTCATTGCACTCACTAAATACACTAGAGGTTGCTGTCTTATTATTCTTTAAGTAATGAGCAACAGGTATAATTCAGCTATGCTTACGCTAACAGTTTTATACTACATAATAACCGTTTACAAGTGTGTAATTTTCCAATGGGTATTAAAACTAACATCTTTAATAGCTCTTTTAGTCCATCTTGTAAAGTAATGATTGACCAGTATTTTACAACTCGTGTTGACTAATACAATTATGAGCTCTGGTGAAGTAAAACTATACCAGACATGACGTAATTATTGGCGAGAAAATAGGATAAATGAAAACGGAAGATAGTTTAGTTTCCTTATAATCTGGGAAGAAAATAGAATTACGATTTTGTTTTAAATGAAGGATATAAATTAAAAGAATAGGGAGGGGGGTCGTGTTGCATGTACAATGCAGACACGCTATGCACTAGATTGCCTCTGCGACACATTTATTACGGGGGACTGAGAAAATGTAACAAAACGTTGAGTTTTGCTACAAAGCAATGTCGGAATTTTAAAAATAAAACTTTTGAATGACGGTGTCATGTTCGTGATTACACCGGCGATATTCTACTTGGAAATTACCAGGAACAAGTTTGCTCGGTAATATTTAAAATTTATTATGATTATGGGAAAAGAATGATTATGAGTATGTACCAAATAATCGTTAAACTAATAATATAGAAGGAATATATATATAGGCTATATATATATATATATATATATATATATATATATATATATATATATATCTGGTATAAAAAGTCCCATACGACTTAAAAAGGTTGAAGGCTTGGAAATGTTTTAGTTATTTTTTATATTTTGGAATTATAAGGTAAATACATTCCACACCAAAATGGGGTTGGGGTGGGGTGGGGCTTTGGAGGTAGATAAAAATTCTCAAATGTAAAGCCAAATCAAGTATTACCTCAGTTTAAAGCTCTTGTTTTATAGAAAATAACTGCTCAAGGTCGATCTCCTCCTCCAGTTCAAAATGGCGGCCGGTCAATTATTTAAAAATCCAATTTACTTCAGAGTCTATCTAGAGAAAATACTCCTTAGAAAAAAGTATTGCACCAAAAACAAAACTGAACTGCAGAATTAAGTAAGAAAGTAGTTAATTGTATAAAAGATGTTCAACCAACAACAAAACTAATTTAAAATATTTAATTCTTAATTTTTACTTTAAAATTTTAGCTCTGATACATTTTGAGGTTAAAATTTAAATTTAAGGTAATGCGACTTTCTGGCCTAACTGAATACAATAACAGTAAAGTTTTTGATGTAATGTCTCCTTATTATTTTCCTTTTCAAGTAATTTGGATTTTTGAATATTTGACAAGTTGCCGTTTTGAATTGGAGTAAGAGTAAACTTTATTATTTTCTGTTATACGAGACAGTTTATAAATGAGTTATTACTCAATGGGGTTTTACATTTGAACATTTTGAGTTGCCAGGTGGGGTAAATTTACCTTATAATGCCAAAAAAATTTTTTTTAAACACTAAAAATCATTTATAAAGTTTCAACTTCCTATCTTTACTAAATTATAGTTATTTATCGCCTTCGAGACTTTTTACAACCCGTGGCTATATACATATATAGGTACATATATATATATATATATATATATATATATATATATATATATATACAAAGAAATATAACAGTTAATTTATAACCATTGTGCTTAAATGGTGATTGTAAGGCAGACTAACTTGATTTCGATCACCTCTTGAAAAAATCACACACAAAAATAAACCACTGGCTACTTGTTGTGACACTACAAACTATAGTTTCCTATAAATAAGCTATCACGAGTTTCATTTATACCCAACATGCATATAATTAGTTGAGGAAACCATTCGAAATTCCAATAATAGTTTCGCGTCACCCCCATTATGAAACACCATATTTATGACGTCATATCAAACAAATGTTGAATGTTATCAATAGTATACCCGTTATTTTTGGTTTCAGCACCCTTGTTCTATATAGAAACCATCAAAATGCATTGTGTATACAGACATTTTGGGTTAGGATCAGCTGGCTGACTTGTAGATGTGGTCACAACTTTTAAAACATTTTTTACCACAAACTTTGACGAGCAGTATAATATCATATTTATTAATTTTGTTTATTTGTTTTTGTGCAATGTATAGGTTCAGCGTGTGTAATTAATTGTGTTCGTCATCTAATGATGGTATAAAATATACCGAAACAGCTGTTAAGACCAAATGAAAGAACCTCCTAAACTGCTTCACGTAAGTTAAATAATTCAGAATTGTCTTACTCAATTATAGAATTGACACGTACATCTCACTTTTAGTGATTCCTGTACTTTATTTTATACCTTATATTATAATTAATGTGATCCAATTGTACCTATTTCTTACATACTTAGTAACTGAAAAACATGGGTAAAAATATTGTTTTCACATGCTATCCGTCAGGAGCTGTTTTGCTGATGATATGAAAATTTCGTACGTTACCAGCTGTATAATTTGACATTATTTACGTCTTCAAAACTGTCGATCCATGTGTGAGTTATGGTTATAAAATGATCGCGAAGCTAAACATGATTTTTTTTTGCCTGGATTTTTAAGTTATATTGATCTTTTTTTAACAATAACTGTTTTAATTTCTATTATAGAATGGTCATATTAGCTCCGTTTGATGCTTCAGTAACGTATAGATAAATGATGACGCAAGAAACACATTAAGTGGCCGCCATTTTAAAATTTACCGACAGGGTTTTATCAAAACCTCATTAGATCATTCTTTAGACAATTATACTAACTGAATCAAATTTGGTAGTCTATTAATTGAACTGCGGGTTGTTTTAATTCTTAAATGAGAAAAGAAATAATTTAGATATATCGTAAACGCTTACAATAAATAGTGTAACAGATTACCCGTCTCAGATCTATTGTGAGCAAACAGTTTGTACTAGAAGTACGAAATAAATTGTAACCCCACTAATTTGCATATCAACAATCTTGGTAATTTTTTTTCTAATTCGGTACCTCAAAAGGACATATTTTGGGGGTAGTGGTCTGTTTCTCAATATGTTTAAATGCAAGAAAGGGTCAAGTCTTGTTTTAAAGACCTTACAACCATTAACATTTTCGTAAAAAGTTTTTTAACTTGTCACAGTTTCAAAATGGCTGCTCAAAATGTTTGGAAATTCAGGTTTAAAGTAAGTTAACATTGCAGCTATACCATCCACTACGAAAGGATTCAAATATCAAAATAAGAATCAGAATACATACAGGTTTTGAAAGATATGCCACATTAGTGTTTTTTCAGAATTTTTCTTGTACTCCCCTAAACCCAAATTTTTGAAAACTAATACTTCCCATATCTCAAAAATGTTCAATGGTATGGTAAGTTGAGTTGTATATCAATTTGAAGACATTGAAAAATCCAAAATTTTTGTATTTACACTTTTCCGGTTTCAAAATGGCAGCCATAAAACTTTATTTCAGTTGGGTTTTAACCTGATGTTATTTATAATAATATATTAATCAACTGAAGAATGACAAAAATATAAATAGTAGCTTTAACTGAAAAACCATATTTATTTAAAATGTAAAATTTTAAAACTACTATGTATTACAGTACCTTCTGTAAATAAATGCACAAAGATCATTCAGTTTTTTATACACAAAATTGTAGAAGAAGTTGACGTCACATTGAACTTCATTGCCATTTATCACCGCCACAGTGTGTTGGATACGTAGTTTCATGCCTTCCTTAGTAACTGATCTAATTTGATACAGAATATCTTTTAGTTTCCCCCAAAGATAACAAACCCAAACAAGTCAAGCCAAGATCAGGTGATCAAGGTACTGGATCACCACTTCCAATACACTTCCCTGGATACTGTCTATTTCAGTGTATCACGAACTACAAGAGCAAAATGAAGTGGGGCATCGTCCTGAAGAATCCATATTTCTTGTTTCAAGAAACACCAATGTTCATCTACAAATTGGATACTACATTTAATAAAAATTGTTATACATCTCTCAGTTTAATATCCTGTAAAAAGTGAGTTCCAATGATCCCACACCACATATCAGGCACCAATATCGTTGGTTAGGTTAATACAGCAGCTAAGATATTAACAGTTACTTCTTCACTTCGCACAGGCCTGTCTATTTCCTTGTTTTATTTTGTTGTTGTTGTTTCGGTGACATGCTCCTTTAATCTCTACAATTGTGTTCCTCCTCTGGATACCGCTCCTTGTACAACCGGAAGGTAGTTCTAAAATGTTTTAAAGAGACACGTCTATGGCCTCTTCATTAGCATACGGCATACTCAATGAAAAAAAAAAAAAAAAACACGCTCTAAAATAAACTTCCTTTACGGACAGTATACAAAAAACAGAATGAATATTCCGATAAGTGGTCAATTTAGAAAGGGTAACCAGTAGAAGTAAAAACCCCAAAGGAAGAAATCTATGTACGGTGATAAGACCAAATTAAGAAATAGTGAAAATAGTTCTGCACAACAAAATGGTGTAAGCTACGATGCTCTTGAGTGCACGCACTTTGTGGCCCCTTGAATTAAAATTGGTTTTGAATTCAATATTAATATATAGTAGTACTTAATAAAAATACACTTAGATTCATCTCGTTTCTTTATATTAAATTTGGCGACATATACAAATATGTTTTATTTAGGCTACATTACGTTAAAGTGTGCTACATATTAAATCACTAACCATTTCAACACATCGGACATACAAAGCTTTCTGCTGGAGGAAGTAAATTTGACACATCGTATTTTGCCCGGTGTATCCGGATCAGAAGAGAACAACCTTCGACAAGTATCAATTATGTTCAATCTTCAATCGTTATAAAGAACCCTCGTCTCCTCGGCATGCTATAATCAGACCAAAACTGAACGGCATGAAGGCGTTGTTTTAGGTTAATAAGTCTGGACCATAAGCACTCTTTTAAAAGATCTTGGTAGGCTTACACACAGACGTATTATTTTCTTTTAACTATCTCACATATACGTAGTAGAGAAAATAATTTAATGGGTCAAAACTGAGTCGAGTTTTTTGCTGATATATCTGTTTTAAGGTCTTCAGGTTCCAAAAGAGTTCACGGCGTCTGTCATCTGTTGTATGTACTACAACCCAAACGCATTTGTCGGGATACTTTGACCATATAGGCTAACGAGTAAAAAATATATAATTTCTCAAATAGGACCTAACGATTTTATCAATTTTTTCTAAATATAGTCTCTAAACCCTCAAACGAAACGTATTGGTAGTTATATCCTCAAAAATTCCGGTTTGTGAGATCGGTAAAACACATAAAATTCATCTCTGTTATAAAAGGCTTAATGTCTCAAAATAGGTTGAAAATTTTAGTAAAATGTGGAGATTAATAACCCAAACCAATGTGCAAAATCGCAATTAAAAAACTATTAGAGTTCAGGAATAATTGGCAAAAAAGTGAAGTTTCATGGAAACCTAGATTAGAATCGTTATATTAAGTACCTACACTCATATTATAGTTTGTGGCTCAATCTTTAACAGAATGTTGTTTCTCTGTTAATGAATTTGTTGATAAAAACTCTCTCAATTGCTCAACAATTTAAGTGGTTATTTTAATGTAAATTTTGCTTCAGAAGAAGAGCTAACCTTCTATTATTTTTTTTAGATTCTAGATTTAATTTACAAATAATGATCGCAATGTATCCACCACAAAAAAGGAAAATACAATTGACGCATAACATTTCGATTAATTATAAATAACAACAGTCATTTTATACTTTAGTTATTCTAAACCGATAGTGAATCTATGTAGCCTTCGTAAAAACAAATCAAAATATTAAACAAATTATATATACTTATTGAAAATAATCTCGCAAACTTAACCTGATTCCTACCTGATGTTATATAGTTTTAGCTAAGTTACATTTCTGTCGTGTGTAGTATTGTATATTAGGGGTTACCACTGCACTGCTACCTTCATAGATCTATTCAAACCCCGTTGCCACGATATAATGTATGATATGAAGGGGATTTAGAGATAGTACAGCTTTCACTTTTAGTTGGTACTTCCCAAAGTTCTTGATCTTTTATTAAATACGGTCTTGCAGTCAATTAGTAAGTGATAAGGAGTTTCCTGCCCTCCTTTTATAGTACAGGTCGTATCATCCGTTAGGCCAAGTTTCCCGAGATGACCCCTGAGCGTGCTCCTTAAGGAAGTCCGTTAGTACTCTTAGTGTATACTTACATAAACCCTTTCAAATCAAACTGACCTATGGAGTCTATAAGGTAATTGAGGGTATTTGGTGTGAAACACCGATGGTACCAAAACTAAGGTAAGCACTGGTGCTAGGGTATATGTGCTGAAACCGTGTTTGAAGCGTTCATTTTCTTTGTGACAGTATGCGACAGTTTTTCAGGCTGAGGTAATGCCCATATATAATTGTGTTCAGGAGAAAATGAAGCAGGCTTTTAAGGAAACCAGCTTTCATATCTACACTGACAGTAAGGCAGCAATCACAGCACTTGCAGGAACTATTATAAATCCAGTTTGGTCTGGGAATGCTGAGATAACCTCAACGTTCTATCTCTGGAAAACCGGGTAACTTGCATTGGGTACCGGGGCATAAAGGACTTGAGGGAAATGAAAGGCAGATACATTGACTAAACGGGGTTCTCCATTTGAGTTCGTAGGACCTAAGCCGGCAATAGGGATACCTGTGTGTCTAGCCAAAATTGTCATAAATATGTGGGTTCAGATAAAACACTGGCAAAGAGCCTTAGAGGGAACTGTCATAGCAAACTACTACGAAGAGAAGTCCCTATAGATAAACCTGGAGGGACAGTACTGACCATAGGTAAGGGAGCAACTCAGACATATCACAGGACTTATAACGAGACACAGTCTGAGGATTCACTTGCACAGGATAGGAGCACACCACGGCAAAACTGTATGTAGACTGTGCGGGACTGATGAGGAGCCCCCAGGCCACATAACCTTTGATTGTTAAGCTCTTGCCAATAAGAGGTATAGGGTTTTTGATTTCTAAACTCCTGGTGAACTCTCATTGGACGTTACAATTAAGAGGTTTAGCTGCACAAAAGACCAATTAGTCGCGCCACTCGCGGCCAGTTAGGCTCTTAACCTCTCTTTTTAATGTAATCTAATCTACACACGTCGACTGTCGAAGGAGCGAGTTTGCAACGTTTTATTACGAGTTCAACCGTACGAATCCAATTCATTTTACGGTACTTTGAGAGTTTCATTATTTAGTCTCATAAATTCATTAAAAAACAGTGTAAACACTGTTGTTCCTTATAAGGCTAGATTAGACATTTTTAAAATGTGCCTCTTAATTCCCGTTATAAACTTATTAACAAACTTTTCTGTTACACAACATTTTATAATTAAAAAGAAGGTATTGCTTTAGGCTCAGAGGGTAAAAATAAAATATATATCTATCAAATTCTTGAATAAAGTTACTTACATAGATATGATAGCAAAACAAAAAAATACCTTCTCTTTTGAATGCGTATCTCAAATTTTCGTTCTGAACATTCAGTATTTTTGAAGAAATATTTCAACTTGTTTTAAAGGAACAGAAAAGCTTTTAAGTAATAAATTTGAGATACATATTTAATTAGGTAATATTAAAGTTAATAAAGCTAATGGTTATACTGTTCCCGGAGCCATTGTCCGGTAATATATCCACAACACGTCCCTGCTTCCTTCCGTCTGACAAACAGGTCTTCCTTCCCTCGTCCCTACCCAACCAACGTACATCCACATCCTCACTACAGTTTTGCATTTAAATGTTGTTTAGGAAATGCGCTTCACTGGCTCTTGCTTTACGTTATGCAGACTTGAGCATTCAACCGTAGCCTACAGAGTCAGGCCTACTACAAGGAAAACATTTATTGATTTATAGCACCTTTCTAAGAACAAGTTTTCGATGTAGGATTCAAAACCTTATTACAGTAATATAATGAGCAGTGTTTTACTCGCTTCTAAGTAATTCGTAATTATCTATAATAAGGAATTTCCGATTAAATGGGTCTTAAATCGTAATAGCAGTTATGTAAATCGGAAAATTTAAATGTATGAAAACTTGAAAACTATATATTACACCTCTTTAGGAAGAAAATAGCTGATACATTTCGTTAAAAAATAACAAAGGTAATAAAAAATTTTACTAAAACATTAACTGTTTCACACATCCACCTAAAAACCAAATGCCATTCAAACCCCCCTTTATACTTCATATAATATATGAGAAAGAAAACCTATAATATTCATTATTAGTAAGTTGTTCCCAGTACCCTATTTCTTATTAGTATTTGAAAAATATTACCAAGATTCTCTATACTAACAAAAAAATAGTCGTGGAGATGAAATTTCGCATGGAGATGTCTGGACCGTTCACATGGATACGCTCTGGGTAGCAAAGGATCCTTACCCCAATCCACATTCTATCACCCGGGGAGGAAGAAGAGAAACCAAGTATTTTTCAGTTAACTCGAAATATGAATATTATCAAAAAATGTCATAGGATAGAATTTTTAGAATGTAAAATTCTATACATTTAGTTTCTTTATTTTTAAATTAAAAATTGTCCGACAAAAGGATTAGGCCTAAACAACAACAAGGTTTGAAAAACCCCCAGAGAATTGTACTTTCAACAGTTTTCGAACATTTCGAAGCTAATTAAATATTACGAAGACTTCATATTTGAAGAGCACAAAATTATGTACAATTTCTCATATATTGTTGCCTTTTTAATTGACACAATTTAATGGATCAAAATTGAAAAAGTTTTTGAATAAAAGAACCAACATTTTTACAACTTTAATCGCAAATGGTTTAAAAACTAAGAGATTTTTTTTGGGGTTTGTACGGGACCCAATCTCTAACAAAAACTTTCATTTTGTTACTTTATTAGCTACAATGTTTTTCTTAAAATTTGTATATATTGAAAAATATCGAAATCCCAGTACTTCGAAATACGACAAAAATAACGATTTGTATACGAAACCCAAACGTTCAAATAATTAAAATAGTATGAATTTTAAGGAAATTTATTTAGATGCCGGTTTTATAAAGAATACAATTTCATTTTTGCTGTTTTCAGTACAATGAAAACTGGCTGAGATATCGCTTTTTAATACTGAACATTTTCAAACCTAGAAATGAAAAATGAAATTGGAGGTAATTTTATGCTCTAAAAATTTCAATTTTGATGAAAAAAGTTCTTAAGAAGCTCTCTGAAGAATTTTTTTATTTGTTTAGTAATAACGGAGATGACAATCGATACAAAAATTTATAAAACTTTTTAAAGCCGTATTCATAAAATTATAGTTTGAGTTTTGGTTTTGTCGCAGCTACCTTCAAATTTTAAATTATTGGGAAAAACTCCCAGTTGAGTTATGGTCAAAATAACTCGACGTTATAAATTTGAACAAAATCGGTTCGCAAGTTTGTGTTGTAGCACACTGCACAGACGACAGAAAGACGTCACGGAATCTCAAAACAGATATTTCTATGAAAAATAAAATATATCCATTATTTGACACATCAAATAACTTTATATGTCTATTTAGTAGTCTATATGTGAAAAAGTAAATATATATTTTGACAGTGTCATTACTTCCATGGAAGCCAAAACGAGAGTCTATGAAATTACCATCAACCATGATCCTACCAACAGCAATAATTTAACATCCTTTGTAGTCAGAAGTAGGCTATATAAATTTCAAACGTTCTAGGGGTTTGCAATTTAGTTTCCGAATTTGTTAAAAGTTGATATGTAGATCCGTTCTAACGAATCGTTTAATAAGTTCATTAAACAAAAATTCTGTTGTAAATTTAAAAATGGCGACGAATTTTTAAATTTCAAGAAATAGTTTTTCGAAAACTCTTTATTTCCATTTCCATAAACGTTCCAGTTCTCTTGTGGAGCTTTAAAATCTGTGTACAATAATGTCCACAGTGTTTTTTACGACAAAAAAAAATAGGACTATCTCATTACAAAACAAAAATAGTTGAAAACATAACCTCAAAACTGAAAGAAAATTAACAATAACAGCTTTCGTAACAAAAATTTTAGTTTAATTTTAGTCAAATTTTGTGATTGAATTTATGTTTAAGGAGAAATCCTGTAGCATTTAATAATTTAAGGCTCGTTATGTGGGTTGAACAATTGTAGTTTTGTGGGTTTAGGTTCAGACTGTGTTGTTGTGAGAGGAGTCAGAGGAATGCCAGTGAACCGTTAGATGGAGGCTCTGGAGTAGTGATGTGAGAGTTCAAATTAAAATACTCGGTGAATCCGATTATCAAAATCCTCGGAACGTTCCGATTATTAAAATCCTCGACTTCGGAATAAAATATTTGTAACTAGGAAAAAGGAGACGATATAATATTCGTTAGTAATTCGCTGATTGGTAAAGCTGAGTTCGAATCCGATGAGCAAAATCATTCTGCGCAGATACTCGATTTCGAAACAATAATACGAATATTGAAATTATTTGAAACCGATTAATTCGATTATCCATTTCACCCGAGTATCAACATCGCTACTCTAGAGTCTATAATTTCTGACCTTCAAATCAGACCGTGGATTTCTTTCTTGTTGTTTAAGGGAGATAAACCTCTCGATCATAACCGAGAAATAAACATAAAATAAAGACACATAGCGTCGAAGATGGAAGAGAACAAGATATAGGAAAAAGGAAAAAGAGAAATATAATTCAGGAATACATGAAATAAAGTATAGATCCTAGGTCCTTCAGGATTTTCAAGTTCATACTCATTATATAGAGGCTCTGAGTGTACCAGATGAGCAATATATTTAGCAGTACAGTATATGATAAGGTTTAGCAATTCGTTGATTGTAATATTTAAAATGCTCATACAATTTCAAAATGGCAGCCACATAAACAGTTTTTTGATAGTTCTTTATCTACGTCTTAGATGAATATAAGAGTCAATGATGTGCAGCTTAATGATACAAATATAAAGGTAAAGGACTGAAATTAACCAGATATTCAAACAATAAGAGAAATTTGCGTCCAACATGTCTGGATGCTGAGTAGGCTTCAAGTCAATGGAGAAGCAAGTTTAGTTATTGTTGTGCAAACCAGACAGTACTGTAGGTAGTTCAGCAGCAAAGTAAAATACTCTGTTTATAAATTCCCCGAGTTTCCTTTTATATGAAGTTATAGTCTTATATTATATAGGCTTTCTCAAATCCTCTGAGAGTTTATACTCTAGCGTAATATGTTGCTTTCTCAAATAAGACCAAACCATAACAGTGGAGTTGCATCTACTTACTGGTTTCATAGTTAGACCTATATAAACATTTTTATGATTTAATAACTTCAAAATTTTTGTATTTCATATTCAACTAGTAGTAGGTCATACATCCATGGAGATGGATATTTATGGTTATTTAGAAATCTTTATATCTTATTTAAATATATAAATACATTCTAATTTATATATAAACAGTGTTCATTCGCATTAACTATTTACTAGTCCATTCCTTCATTACATTATCCTGTAACTTATAAAGTAAACTGTACAAATACATGGCAATAAAGAAATATATTAAATCCATTACTAGAAAACTTTTTTTTTAAGTAAAATATTCAAACAGTAAATTGATTTCACTTTATCATATACACGCAGTATACAGAAAATTATGTGACAAGACAAAAATTAATAAATAACTGGAGTATCCATTTTCTAGTCCCCTGAGTCCAAAACGTGGGTTTTAAAGGATCTAATTGTCTCTGTAATTCTCTATAGCCCAAAATATAAAATTTGGGTTTAGTTGCCATAAAAAATATATAAAGTTATGAGTTTACAAAATTGTCTCTAACAATGATTATAGGCTATATATATATATATATATATATATATATATATATATATATATATATATATATATATATATATTAAATTAATCAAATAAAATGTCTTGTCACAATCGCCTCAAAATTGCCAGTTCACTAGTTATTGAGAAAAAAAAAAGAAAAGTCCATGAGATTGTTATACAAAAACGTATTTTCTCACAATCGACTGTTTCGATTTCGTTCAAATTTTAGTGATATGTGAATATTATTAACGCAAATCTGTAAGAAACATAGGAAGGTAAATATTATTACAATTCAGGAATTGGAAAAAAAACTCAAATGTGTTATTTAGTTTTGAGGATATGTGAATAATAAAGTGTGTGCAATGTTTTAGCACTATTTATTTGTATTTGTCCCAAAATTTGATGGAAAAAGTTAGAAATTCTGTTTTAATTCAGCAACCAAGTTCTTTTTTCCTTTATCGATAATTGCAAAATCCTTATGATTTCAGAGGCGACTGATGAGTTTATGTAGGGAACTTATGGGTTATTTTCCAGAAAATTCAATTAGAATTTAGTTTTTGTGTAATGTCGTAATGTTAAAATTTTAAGGGTGACGGTTATGTTTTATTCGAATTATTATGAAAGTTTTATATATATATATATATATATATATATATATATATATATATTATATGTCTACCAGTTCTTAGAAAACTATGTGTGCCGAACATAATATATTATAAAGGCTAAGGACCAGGTGCTCGGACTAGACGTTGTCAGTAAGGACATTTTGTAAATAAATTGGGGTTTATGTTTTTAGGCATATGTATGGACAACGTCAGTAGGCCTAATCAAAAACCAAATCGATATCTCACCGGCCCTAGAGATATTGAGGAATCCGTGAACACACATTTAATTCACTTTAATTCCCTTAGAAGTCGAAATACACCACGAATCTAGGTTCAGGGATTTTTGCTAGGTGTTATCAAGTAAATTAGAACATTTAATTAATATACATAGATAAATAACTTCTTTATGAAATGCTTCGATATTTATTTTATCTATCTAATACAAAAAGTGCTTCAAAAACGACTTTACAACTTTATAAATTCTTGTAAATTTATTCAGACTACTTACAGAGCTGGTTTTGATGTCATTTTGTAGCAAACAGATCAAATTTTGAATCGTATGAGCGTTCCACATGCGACTGTTTGGCGTGTGGCAAAAGACACTGATAGGGTTGCTTGTAAGGAGCTTTGAGTTGAAGTGTTGCATCGTTGGGTGCAGACCAAGATTTCCTTGCCCACATTCCATGTAAGTACTATCGGATTTGGAGCAGTGAAAATCCACAACAATCCTTAAAACACTTTCGTGATTACCCAAAAGTTAACGTCTTTTGCTTTAAGCAAGAGCAGAGTTTACTAACCTATCTTTCTTTTTTTCAAGAAAAACCAACAACGGAATAGTGTACCTAGATATGCTGGAAAACTTTTTAATCGCACAGATTGATGAGGACGACCAAGAACGCCGCATACACTTCCAGCAAGGTGGCGTACCGTCGCACTACCTCACCAAGGTAGGTTCTGGGATTTACTCAATAACCGATATCCAGGTCAAGGATTGCTTGCTTCTGGGGATTTATCAAAGATAAAGATTATAAACCATTCTTACCGGCTTCTCTCACTAAGCTCAGAGCAAGAATCTACTCCGCAGTTGAGGAAGTTACTGCTGATTTACTTCTGCAGGTTTGGTAGGAAACCGACTTCAGATGGGATGCCTGCAAAATAACCAATGGAAGTCACACTGAACTATATACTAAAGTAAAAAGCGTGATGAATTTTGCTATACAAAATGACACCAAAACCAGCTTTGTAAGTAATCTGAATAAAATTTTACGAATGTACAAAGTTGGAAATCCTTTTTGAAGCACCTTCTAGAAATAATTAAGTTTAGTGTTTATACATTATGAAGTTTATTGACATCTTCATTTTAAAAACAGGAAGAAAGAGAGAAGAGAGAGAAAGAGCGTGGAAAGTAAAACTAAACGTAAGCTTGTTACGCTGTAAGGCTCGGAAGAGTAAATAGATCTTTCATTGCGTTAGAACGAATTCTCGCGTTTAAACACTACAGTAGCTCTCACCATCTATATTCAACGCTGATATGCTTCCCTAATAATGCACCCCCCCCCCGTATTTTATTCGAAATTATTGAAATTACTTTCTTTTGAAAGGTAATCATTAAATATGGATTAGTTTGAAGTTTTTGATATATTAGCGCTACGCAAATGACAAAAAATGGCAACTACTGTTAACTTTAGCTTTAATAACGATATATTAAAAAAAAATTGAAACTAAATCACGTTCGTATTATTTTAACCTATAAAATAATATGTTATACTTAATTTACCAATTAATTCTAGTAATCTGTTGGTGCGTTTACCATTATTCTTATGAACATTGAATCAAATATGAAGACTAAAACACATTGCAGGAGTGGGGAGAGCATGAACTCTCACATTGTTTACATGCACAGAGAAGCTTTTACTATAAAATAGATTTTTCATTCTATTTTATCAAAAATTATTTAAAATAATTTCTTTGAAAGGTAATTAATTGGAAATGTAATCTAGTTTTAATATTACTGATATATTCATTGTATAAATGACAAAAAAACATTTACCCAATTTTTATCTTGAAGTAAAAATAAATTTTTTTTAAATTCCTAATTATATAACATTCATATTTTACTATGGTTTCAAATGACTTTTCGCCCATCATTTTTCGAGCATTATTATTCAATTTAATTTACTCTCTAATTTAACATTGGACGTTGCAATCCAAGATGCTAATAGAGCTTAAAGTTTACTCAATTCAAAATTCTGTTAAAAAAACAGCTGATTTCGTTCTTTTAATTATATACACGCACAATATATACATAAATAACTTATACATACAAATATTTATCTTTTCATTTGATTTTCGGACTCAGGGAAATCTAAAATAAAAGTTTTAGTTTTCTTTAAGATTTTAGTTCTACTTCCTAAAATAATACAGAAATAAATATTATCTTAACTTTTTACTTATGGATAACTTTAACAGTTTTGGATTAAATTAATATTACTTTCTCGCATGCAGTTAGATATTTAATTTCTGCATCTAGTATGTTATCTATTACACTATTATAAAACTATAAGTTTCACTCTAAATTATAAAAAAATGATTGGATACAATATGGAACCTTGTGAGACACCATCAATAGGCTTAATTAAAATCTGGATTCTATGCTGCTTATTCTGTAAGTCCTAAATTCAACTGTACCGTCAACCATCATAAATGTCAAAAAGACGTCTTGATCTCTGTTAGATATATTGATATCAGCTGATGATTTAAAACGTAATTAATAAATTATTTAGAACAATACATGCCCTCAGAGTCTCACTATAGTAGGGTTAGACAGCCCCGAGAGATATAGGCTACACCTTTTGTCACGTAGTCTTGAGTTAGATCCCTCTCTTCCAACTATACTACAGTTCATTTGTTATGTGTTGGCGCTTGGAGGGAGGGCGGTCTGGCTTGGAGTGGGGAAGTTGTTCGTAATACACTGTCAAGAAACGCACTGATGAAAGGAATGGCGAAACTAGTGATGTGTGAGTTCGAATTAAAATGCTGGGTGAATCCGAGTATCAAAATCCTCGGAGCATTCCGAGTATTAAAATGCTCGATTTCGTATTAAAATATTAGGACGAAATCCTCGTAACTAGGAACAAGGAGGAGGTAATGTGCGAGTATGAATTCGAAATAAAATCCTCGGACAACGATATTCGTTAGTGTTGTGTCAATTCCAAACAAAATGCTCGGTGTTTCTACTTTGGTTATATGTTTCTAAGCTGATTTTTCACTACACATTAATTAAACAATACGATTTTGAGTTAAAATGATTTAGATTGGGTAACAAGTTCAATTTAAAATAATAATATTAATTTATTTCCACATTAACAAAAAGTAAATTAAATTATTATTTATATTTAAATAAATATTAATAGGTTACCATCTTTATAAAAAATATAGTAAATTAACTTATTTTAAATAACAACTAAATTATTAATGTTGGTAATAATTGTACTAACGTTATATTACTGAATTTGTGTCGAGGCAGGATAACATTTAATTACGTATTAGAAGTGTCAATCACACATTGTTTAAAAAAATAAATACTTGGTGGATCAGTCTAACAGATAGAACGCAAAAGTGTAGGTTTATCTAAAACGATGTGATTGGTAAAGCTGAGTTCGAATCCGATGCGTAAATCATTCTGCGCAGATACTCGATTTCGAAATAATAATACGAGTATTGAAATCATTTGAAACCGAGTAATGCGAGTATCCATTTCACCCGAGTATCAACATCGCTAGGCGGAACACAGACTCACTCGCTTCCCCCACCACTAAAAAGTGACGGGAACCTGTTTGCCCGATGAGGGTCAAGCGGCCACTACATACCAAATGACCTCTATCAGGTCTGTCTTGATCTACTCTTGTTCTTTTTTAACCCTGGCGGTATTAGAGTATTCGAGGGCTAGAGGTTTTTATTTTATTTTTTTATAAGGCGATGAGAACCGAGAGGTTTTTTGCTTTAAACAACAAGGGGGGAAATATAATAAATAATCCTTGTAAAATTTGTCCTTATTGACTTAATATTTACTTCAATTAAAATTTGTTTGACAAGTTGCGGAAAATGTTAAATTTTATAATACTGACGAAATGAAACGTAATATTGATTGTTTGTATAAATATAGGCTATCATATAGTGTTTTCCATGAAAGAGATCCTTTGTCTGGGGGTTTGGCAATCCCGAGGTATATTAACTTGATCGACACTTTTATTTCATGTAGTCTTGGGTTAGATACCTCTCCTTCATCTTTCCTATTAGACCTCTCTTGTCAAGCTTATGTTTGTTCTCTTCCCAACTTGGCGCTTATTGAGGATACATTTCAAGGAGATCGAGAGGTTGTCCACCTTTAAACAACAAAAGTGAAAAAATTTTAAATGCCCAGTATTTGCGATAATTTATGATAATAATATTTCAGTCTCAATTTTAATGTTCTATCTACACCATTTAAAAATTAAAATTTTTTAAATATTGTTTGCTTTTACGTTTCATCTATCTCTTAATTGGGTATTTTAAAAAGCCCAATTATGTGTTGTTAATGAATTTATTTTTATGTCGTTCATATATTCCCTAAGAAGTGATCAAATTAAGCAGCCAAAACAGAAGTAATTTCTTTAACGTCCTTGAAAATTAAATTAACTACAGCAGTATTTTTCTCTGTTTGATTGAAAAACTAAAACTATTTTCCATATTGTAACAGTTTTTCGTCTTTAAACCGTATTAGATCCAATCTAAAATGTTTGTATAACTTGGCTGTATACTTCTCTAGAGCTGAAGTGGCGACATCACTCTACAAGCTCTTTATGTAAATGAGGCTTGGTGGATACAAGTTGGGGTCCGATAGCAATCTCCGCTGGAGCTATCGCAGGCCTCAATCTCGACGACTACCGTTTGGACGCCGCCAGTTGTTGTGGGTAGAGTACAATGCCGACAAATTGTAGTCTAGTCTATGTTCTCATACATTTACCAGTTAATTGCTTCCTGTAAATAGTTCAAACTTTAAACATTGTAAGTGAAGCAAAGTATATAATTCAGGACTGCTAAGATATTGTACTTGTAGTATCCAGTACAAGGAAAGTTGTTTTACAGAAGCTAACAATTAAAGCTGAATTTTAATTGTAGAAGATAATCGTTGGACCTACATTACCACGAGTAATAGAGTGGTAAATACGGAATGGAGAATCCTTGATTGTTAAAATAATTGTTGTCATAACAATCTTTCCACCTTAGCATTCATGTCAAATGGAGTAGTATTAGATTTATTATTGTGTAATATTGAGCGTAGGTTAATTTATAAAATAAACTGTGCAAAAATATTGCACAAACTTTCTCGCCAGAACCAAATAGAAACGAACCAAAATTATTTGTCACCGAAAATGTCAGTTCAGTGGCTTGTAACTAGTTACGGACATTCCTAGCTGGATCTACAAGGTTTTCATGTAGTCATGGGTTAGATCCCTCTCTTTTATCTTTATTATAAGGTTTTTATAGATCAACTCTAGTTCTCTTCGTACCCTAACTTTATTAAATTATTCGAGGGGTAAGGGTCTTTATTTTATTTTATTTTCTTCCTTTTTTAGTAAAGCTATGATGATTAAGAGGTTTTTTGATTTAAAAAATAATAACAATTCGGTAGTTGTCAATCAAAAAGTGATAATGAACCATTGGACGTTGACTTTGAAAAAAAATTTATTATTTAAAATAAAAAATAAACCTGCTTTGCTTATTTCGATTTTTGTTTTTCGCCAACTATTCCTTAACGGTAATATTTTGTTTACCTTTGCTTTTGCGTAAGGGTTTGGGTCCAAATTAATATTTACATTTATTTAATTTGAATGAAATCTGTAGAGTAGCTTTTGAGAAATTACTTTTTTGTAACAGCCAATTAATTTACTAATCAGCATTTTTTTAAGTGTCCAAAATTATAACAAATTTAGTTCATAGAGCAAATTCTGCAAATACGCTTATTTTTACTTTTCCAATATTGTTCTTTCATTCCGATGTATTATTACCCATAATCTATTATTTCGTATCTATGCAGTTTTAAAAAATATTTTCCTTTCTCTAATTCATTCTTCTTATTAATTTAATATTAAAAAATAATTTCATTTCAAGTAATAAGTTTCCTCTTATTTCTTGTGACATATCTTTTCTAAAATCCGTAAGTAAAACCAAGTACCTTTATAGTTTCACGCGAGTGTCCGTCAGTCTATCTGTCTATAAAAGCAACCCGTCTACATAGACAAGTAGATAAGTCCTATATTTTTGATGTTCAACAATAGGACAAATATAGCGGTAACAAAAAAAGACCTTGGGGTAGTTAGGACAAAGCTATAATAAATATTATGTCTGGAGTATCAAATAAAACTAGAAGTTACTGATTACGAATATGTCTGTTAATTCGAGGAAGAAATTAATATGTTTGCGCTAGACTGATTAAAAGGCTTAAGTGGAGGCTCCACTAGCCGGCCGGTGCCGTCTGCCGCCCATAAGACTAATGCAATACAGTACTCTCGTTGATACCCATATTTTTCCTTCATTCCTCATCCGATTTCGTTGATTTTTTTTTTTTTTATATTGTAGAGAACAAACTGCTTTATTTTAACTGCGAGAAAAATCCTTCGTATCTTTAAAGGTACTTTCTTAAAAAATTGCTAAAGTAAAAAAATGTTATTTTGGTTTTCATGTAAAACAGGAAAAGATATTTTAAATTTGATTCAACAAAACACATTCAGCTGTACAATACCTTTCTATTGATACCTCATTTATATTTATATATTTAAAAACAAGGGATTTATGGGTATTATTCTATTGCATTAGTCTTATGGGCGGCAAACGGCACCGGCCGGCTAGTGGAGCCTTCTCTTAAAAATAAGCGTTCCTATATGCCTACGGACCCTACGTCGCACAAGCTTGATCCCTTTATTAGAGTTATATGTTTTGTTTCGTGTTAGCCAATTTAGAGAAAATCATAATTTTGAATTTTTTTTCTGGGAGCTACCCCAAATCTCCAGATATCAAACAAATGAAAAAATACCCGAGATATGGTCATAATATACCCACATAATAAATTTGATTAAAATCTGTTGACGCGTTTGGGCCGTAGAACACTTCACAGACGATAAGGGATAAATCTTAGACTGGCATCATTAAAAAAAACACTTTTTTGAACCAGATTACCTCAAAGAAGCAAAACACCCGACATGGATTTTTCCACCCTTCTTGAACTCTTTCTATACGTATGTAAGAAAGTAAAAAGGACATTCAATTTATTTTGATATTTTGTTAAACATTAAAATTACCTATTAGATTATATTTGTTAATTCGCAAAGTTTACAAAAAGAAGGCAATGGAATTTTAAATTACACACGCTTTCTGAAATGTACAATGAGCTGTTTTATTCTACATCAAAGACCAATTTATCATAATAAAATAAGCCAACTCATAAATGATGTTATCAGCATTATTATCTGTATACCGTAACTTGGCGTCTGGACCCGGACCGCCCCCTTGCTCCCTACCTCACCCAGCTGTTTCAGTGATGAGTCACCTACTAGCGTTAACACTGCACTGTTTAAATTTTTTATGGGAGACACAATTTTAAATTTTTTTCAGCATTGTTAAAATGTTTAGGAAAATATAAGCAAATTGATACCAAACACGACACAAATGTATGTAAATAGTACGTAAACATGTAAATAATAAGTATGTGGTTATGCAAAAAGTAGCTGTGTAAAGAGCTTTCTACTGGCGGCTTTTACAAACGGAATAGTGTCGTGTTTGGTATCAATTTGCTTAAATGTTCCTAAACATTTCAACTATGCTGAAAAAAATTTAAAATTGTGTCTCCCATAAAAAAGTTAAATAGTGCAGTGTTAACGCTAGTAGGTGACTCATCACTGAAAAAGCTGGGTGAGGAAGGGAGCGACGGGAGGGACGGTTCCGGCCGCTCGCAGGTAGCCAAGGGTTCAGACGCCAAGTTAGGGTATACAGACTATAGTGTAATTGGCTTCTGAATGAATTTTTAAAGTATAAAATAGATTAAAATAATCTTAAAACAAAATTATTTCTACTTTATTTATCAAATTTATTTTCTTACATTAAAAGAAAGTTTTATGGTAGGTAAAAAAATCGATGTCGAATTTTTGCGGGTATGTTCATTTTGAGGTCTCCTAAATAAAAAATAGTTTTTGGAATGACTTCTGTCTGTCGTTAATATGTGAAGCGTTCTAAAGCACAACTGATTATAATTAAAATTTAGTATTGGATTTTGGAAAGTTTTTCAATAACTGTAAATTTACACACAAAATCGTGTGTTAAGATTTTGATCTAATTTTACTTTAGTGTAGCCTCTAAGGACCCGGACAAAACGTATTGCTGACCATTTCTCCAAAAATGCCGGTTCGTGAAGAGATTGGTAAAAATAGAAAAAAATTGGCCATGGGTAATAAAAGAAGGCAAAGATACGTAACCTTGGTGCTAAAGATTAATAACCCGTTCAAGTGTACAAAATAGCAAGTAAAAAATATTACTGTTTAGAAATAATTGACAAAAAAACAAAAATGTATCTTGACAATCACCATTAAAAGCTCTATATTAATCATATACGATTTACGACGATGTGTTTATAGCACAAACGAAGGCTATATGTAAATATATAAATTTTTGATGATGGCATCCAAAACTTAATCCTCAACTACACCACACAACAATCGCACTACAGTTACAGTACAAATAACCAAAACATATACTTTGAACGCGTATTCTGAAAACAGATTGGCTTAGAATGCGGCTAGGGCGCATGCGTGTCTCATTGGCTACGCGGGATAAATCCTCCGAGGTAGGGTCGCCCTACAATAATTACAGACATTCCGCTGTCTCTAACATCCGTAGCGTGCAGCTCGTTCTGTCTGACCACCTCGGTGGTGGTTTTGCATATATAGTACAGAAAGATATAAAAATCAACAGAAGAGGCGCCACAATCTCGAGTGTGAATTTAAAGTTATTTAATAAGCTAGGTCTACGTCGTTATATGCAGAGTGTACTTCCTGCTGATAAGCCTAAATAAAAGTGGACTGAACCGGGTGGTTTTTTTGGACATAAATTGACTGCTACCGCGTCGCGAGTATTTAATCCGCGTGGCCGAGTCTTTAATAAACGAAGTTTTATGCTTTTTAAAATATAGTCTAAATATCCAGCGTTCATTTTTTTGTACGTTTGGTATAGTAGACTGGCTTAAATTTATGATAATAAAAAAAATCTTAATTGTATACTCCGGGCTACTATAAAATTGTTATAACTGTACATGCCTTAATTACTGCTAATATTACGTGCGGACAGGGTAATAAATAATAACACTGAGGGTAAATGGTTATTCCATTTATAGTCTGTAAGTTCTTAATCACTGCAACTCCACAAGCTGATAAATATAGTTAGAGGGATAATATAACCTGGAAGCCATTTTAACAAACAAATACAGAAACTTAGAACACTTGAAGAGTTCTATTTCTATTTGACGAATAGCTATAAAATATCAGTTAGTGATAGTATTTTTTTTACTTCGTTATAATGTAACGTAGGTAGCCTACACATAAAACAAAATGTTTGTCAACAGTTATTACAAACTAGTGGAACTAAATGGTTGTTGGAAAAAAAAGACATTATTTTACACAGGCTCACAGGTATAGTTTTTTATGTGGAATAATATTAAGTTGTGTTACGCTAAAAAATATACATTATTTCTGCCGTCATCTTAAAAAAATCACGGTAAAACCCCGATTATTAAAATAATACAATAAAAAGTTATTTGAATTACAATAAAATCTCTACATGATTTTCTGTTTTTATAAAACTGTTTTTCTGAAGTTGGAAAGGAAATAAATTTTCATTGCGTTGTCTGAAGTTCTAGTTTTTAATAGCGGCTATATGCTAATTACTATCTAGACTTCTTAAATAGTAGAACCGGTTATACCTGCTCTTCACTATTCTTTTACATAAATCACCTGTGAACTATTAGTTCCGTTCTTTGGATTTCGGGATGTTTAATATTGAAATTTTATTTTGTACAAGGAGATTGACACTTAGAGTGTCGAAGCTTTTTGGGGTAAAACTACTGTACACACTATATGAAGTAGAAATTCACTTTTGAATATTGTTTCTGTCAATTTGCCTTGGAACTATAAATTTTCAGGGTAGAATACAAATATTTTCATTTTTAAAATTAATATTATTAGTGTATTTATTTAGTTTGAAACAAACAAAATAGGTGTTTGTAAAAAAAAAAAAAACCTGAAATATTCTAAACAGTATTGTTCGGTTTGTTGTTAAGGAAATAATTGTCAAATTGTATCAAAAACTTGCCCTTGTGATAACTTTCATTTGATATAAGAGACTTTAGTTTAATCTTTTAAGTTAAAAAAGAAAACTGGGATAAAAAACATTTGACAATTGTTAAGTCTAACAACAATCCGACAGTGTTGTTTTGAATATTTTAATTTTTTACTGAAAATACTTATTTTGTTTGTTTCAAACTAAATAAATACACAGACACTTCAAAATGACAATGGTTGTATTTTACTCAAAATATTCTGTGTTTTTAGAAAATAAGTAACAATTGCTGGCAGGAAAGTTGATAAAATTGAACTTTTCGTCGATAACTCGCGATATTCTTAGAAAAACAGTAAAAACTTACAGTTCCAAGAATAATTGAGAGAAAAAATTTTCTAGAGTGAGTTTCTACTTCGTATAGTGTGTAGTTTTACCTAAAAAAGGATTTGACACTAAGAATATTATCTTTTTTTCAGAAAGGCTCCATAAGTTAATTATAAAAAAGGTATATGTTTCTATTCATACAGTTGTATATACGATAAAAGTAAAACATCACAAAATTGTCAAATTTTCCTATTCTTTACTTTAAAAATTTTAAAGAATGTTTATGTTTCACAAAATGTTCAATTTTTCCTTTTCTTTATTTTTACAATTTATGAAACTAACTTTTTCCATCAATTTTATAACATTTTATTCAATTTTGTTTTTACTTTATCATTTTTAATTGGGGTTAAGACATTTAATGCTTTACAAAAACACTTTTTGTAGAACCTATGTGATATATACAGTTATAATTAACCTTTCACAGACACACTTCAAAAATTGAAACACAACAGACACACTGGGGTCTGTCAGACCCCATTTATTTTTTATATATAAAAATATATTATATATATTTTTTTGAACGTTTATTGATATGTGTGCTTACTTTAACCCTTTGTAGTGAGTTAGTAATAAATATTAACCAAATATTATTTTATTTAGTCACCCCAATCTGAAACTTTTTAAAATAAGGTAAAATTGGAACAAAAAAAAAACACAAAATTTTAAAAAATCCATATCAAATTTTAATGTCAATTTTTTTTTCAAAACACACTTATTTTCTTAAAGTACAGTATATTTACTACTATATTCACTTTGAATTTTTTTGAAATATGTAAAAACATATCTTACGTAACAGTGGTAATATTGGTATTTTACAGATTGAAATTTTTAAGGAAAAACAGTGTTTTTAGGAAAAACGCCTGAATACTAATTTTAAACACTTGAATTTGACTAAGAATAATAATTTTAATGTTGAACTAATAATAAAAAGTATGCAGAAAAAAAATTGAGTTGTGTTGTCAAATATAATTTTTTTTATAATATAAAACAGGAGTGAACGAAAACTTTTAATTTTATTGACCTAACATTTAGCAGGCATAATAGAAATTTAAAACTAGCTTAGATGAAACACTATATTTATAGAAAAAATCAGTTATGTATCTTTAAACAAGAGTTTTTCATAGTTTTTTTCCTGTTAGTATTCTACGCAAAAAGAACAACATTGAATTTACTCACTACAGGACAAACACACGAGTACGCGATGATCCTCACACATAGGGCGTCTGCAGGTGGAACATACATTTTTGGTCTTTCTGTCCCTTGTCCTTGGGCAAAAGAAGCATCGTTGTTTTCGAGTTGGTTCAGGGTCCTGTCGTTCTTGGGGTTGATGTGTAGTCTGTAAAATATCTTCTATGAGGGTCCGTACATTTCTTCTTAGCGTTGGAGTTTGTAGTCGTACTTGTAGATAAGGCTTGATTAGTTGATTGCTCAATTCATGTTGATAAGCACGTCTTGTCACCCTTTTGTTGGCCATGTTCAGCAAATAAAGAACCATACTGTTAATGCCAGACTGGTCCAAAATAGCAAAGAAAAACCTCATTGGCCAACGGTTGGTTTTTCTGGTCACAGTGTACGCATGACACAGCTTGTCAAAGGTATCAGTCCCTCCTTTTGTCTGATTATAGAAGAGAATTATTTCAGGTTTATTAGTCTCTCTATCAATCTCTGCACTGTAATGCATTGTGGATAATAAAATAACATTTCTGTTCTTTTGTGGAGAATAGACAACTAAAGTCTTGTTGTGGTCGAAGGCAAAAGAGGAAGATTCTGCGTCTTTGAATGTTTTGAATGAATTGGGAATTTCCGGTTTGTCCTTTCGTAGAGTTCCAACCATAGTCAGTTTGAGGTCTTCAGCCATGGTTTGAAAAAGTCCAACAGAAGAGAACCAATTATCTACTGTAATGTTGCGATTTGATCCGTGGATTGGTTCACTAAGTGTCCTCACGTAGTAAGCAGCAATAGGCTCCCTGTTTGGAGGCTTGAACTTCCCCACATATGGGATAGCATTGAGCATATATGCAGTCTTTACGTCATTCAACATCACTATCTTCATACCATACTTGTCTGGTTTCGACTTGATATATACTCGAAACGGACATCTACCCCTAAAACTTACGAGCTGTTCATCGATTGTACAGTGTGAGAAGGGAGTATACAGTTCTGTGCAGTTTTTCACAAACCTATCCCAAATAACTCGAATAGGGGCGAGTTTGTCGTTTTCTTTTCTCTGGAGTCTAGTATTTTTGTCATCAAAACGAAGACATATAGACAAAAATTTAAATCTATTGAGAGGCATAGTTCCTCTGAAAACAGGATTTCCCAAATCATGTGACCACAGTTCTTCCAAGTTTCTTGAATTATTTTTGAGAAATCCAGCAAAGTAGAGTAGTCCGATAAATGCCATAACTTCTTCTTGACTTGTGTGGAAGTGATACGACTGAAGTGCATGCCCTTGTAATTCCATTTGGCGAAATTTCCTAGTGATTTCTTCATTGGTTCTTCTAAATATTTCCCCCAAAACATGATCATCAAATAGTAACTTCCACGATTCAACGGGTGTCTTCACTGTCCTAGCTAAACCTTTAGCTCCCGGCAATTGAGTAACTAAATTACGAGCTGGTACTCTGCCCCTACGCTCAGGAACTATCGTGCTCCACGCATAATTATTTCTACCTTTCAATAAATGTATGTTTCTTACTCTTTCTTGGGGCTGGATGTTATCCTCGTCATCTGTATTATGTTCATTCCCTTTGTCTTCTACACCTTCATTCGTAAAAGACTCATCTGAAGAACCTGCTGAATCTTCTTCAGTCTGGTAATCAGGGTCTGCGTCAGTGTCATCATCACCAAATAAATCCTCACTATCACCATCACTTTCCTCATGTAGTAAATGTAAAATTTCATCATTTGGAATACTCATTTTCCCTAAATTTGCGATATTACATGTACATAAACAACACACTACCGCTGTAGAACTCACAATTTAAAACAACTTAATCAGACACACTGGGGTCTACTGGACCCCAAACAACACAAAAGACAGTATAACTCCAAGGTCACGCGCAAACTGAGACAAGTAAGGTGTGGAGAGTGGAAGTAGGTGTACCAACTTAATTTACAAAGGGGACAAAATTTCCCACGGTCGCTATTTACGGCATAATTAAGAAAAACAATTTCTGTGGGGTCCTTAAGACCCCAGTGTGTCTTTTAAAGGTTAATTGAGAGGTAACAATCTTGTATTAAGTGATTCTATAACTAATATTAATTAGTAAATAACAGGCATTGTGTTTAAAAAAAAGGGGGGGGAGATTTTTTAAATATCATAAAATGATCGGTTTACCAAATATTTAAAACAAACAGTTTATCCCCATAATTATTGAAATTTTCAAAATTTTACAAATGAAATGCAGATTTTGGGAAACATTTTGAAATTAAATGTATGATATAATTAACTGTTTACAAGACACTTAAATAAACAGTTTTTGACCGCTATATCAGAAAATTATAATAAAAGGAAACTAAATAATTTTTGACTGTCAGTGCAAGTTAGCGCCTAAACCAAAACTTTTTCTCATAATATTATTTTTCGCACAAAAATGTGTCTGCGTATTAAATTTAATATCCGTAGCAAAACGTGAACTCCCCTAATCTGATAAAAGAAAAACATCTTCATTTGTAACATCAGCAAATGTCTGCCAAGGCTTCGTGTGGATTTTTAAATAAGATGAAGACATGAGGATGCAAAGTTAGCTACGATAGAATTGTGATTAACACATCAGGTTGTTGTTATTATGAGAGCGAAGCGAAAGTCAAGAATCGAACAGTGACAAAGCTAAATAAATCTTCACTGAAGAACTTTCTCCAGACAAAGATGAAAAAAGTTAGAGATCTACATTGTATTCTTATGTTACCCGGTACAAGAGAACTGATTTGTGTTGCCAACATATACATAGTATAGAAAAAGTGTTGAGATTCATCGATAAAATCTGTTCTGAGTGATTCTTGGAAATATCAGTTGCGAGATCTCCTGGGTATCTGTCTGTCGAACATTACAGGTGGTTTGATTTTGAATTTTAACACATTTAGCCCGTTTATAGATCAGTTCAAAACAACATATTTTTAAATAACACAGTATTTGTAAGTAATTAGTTCGAGTACAATCTTCTGGCAATCCTAGCATTGTCTTGTTATTTATATTTGTCGACGTGTTTAGAAGTTCGCATTAAGTAGGTTTCAAAGATTGAAGAACTCAATATAAATAATAAGACATTGCTAGGATTGACAAAAGATTGTACTCAAAAAGATTCTAGAAGATATAATTAATATTATAATTTTTGAAGGCTATCGAAATCATTATCGGGTTTATTTGTGTTTTGTAAAATGTACTTGCGAAAAGTAATTTTGTTTTACATGCAACTTGGCACATAAATTTACAAAATTTTATTGAAATATCTTCCACCGATTTTGAGATATTCCACTTTCTAAAAGGAAAGTCATCTCACTTGCATTTAACCAAGTGAAATGAACCAGGTGATATTAAATGATTCGTTTTCATTTCCAAATATGTCTGGCCAGAGATGTCAACATGTTGACAAAACAGCTGTTGTCCTATTCAATAAAAAGTTGACTTGTTCTTGACCCCAATGAGGTCTTTATATACATATTCATTTTCACTTTTTGTTCTAAAACTCTACATCAATAGATGTTGAGGTGAAAAAGATAGTGCAAATTTTGTTTAGTAAAATTGTATTATTTATTTTTCCTTGTAGAGTAAAAACAGGTATTCATCGTCATCTCTCCAAAGATAATCGAAAAAAGTGAAAACGTCCTGAAAAGACGAATACACCAAAATCGACTCAAAATATTTCAATTGAATTTTTGAGAAACGTGCAGGTGTTTGTTACCTTAAACCAATGTAAAAACTGAGATATAAAAAAGTTACTCTTTGCTGTTTAAAATCATTTTGAGAGATTTTGAGGTTGCCGTCGATAGTTTTTTTTCCCTCTTTTTCACTCTTTGAACGGTAATCCTGAAATTTGACAAGCTAACAGCCATTATATTTTGTTTGGATTTTTACAGGCTATATTTTAGTAAATACAAAGTACCCAAGAATTTTAAGTTAATAAAACTGAGAAAAACTAATTTAAAATACTACCAAATAATAAAATTATAAAATTTTTTAAAGCATTTAGGTTACAGTTCAGTACAATAGACGAAGGAGAATAGACATGAATAGTCAGGTTGTCTACTTCGAAAAAATATATCAGCAATTATATTGAAAATTATTTTTAGTACAAGACTTTCTATAAGTAGCCTATACTACAAGTTATAAAGCAAAAATTTATCTCATAAGCAAAATAAACATTTTAAATTTTGGTATAATTTTACATTTTCCCAATATAATTATTAAGAATGGGAAAATTATTATTCTGAACATGAAAACTATAATGAATGAGGCAGCGCTTAAGTTTCCTTTAAGATAAAGTTTAAGCCGTGTCGACTGTCACTCACGAATGGCGCTCATTAATACAAGATATTCTATTCAATAACCCAGACATACGTGCAGTGCCTGCAAAATAGAGTCGGCCAACCATTTTACTTCATTCATTGACCAAGTAGCGAAATCCTCTACATAAAAAGCAAAATATAAATTACTATTATTTTTATTAAACATATTATGTTTATACTATAGGCTTATTTCTATAAACTGTGCCCTAAATAACAAGAAGAATGAGGCTTTCCACTATGAGAATAGAACATGAAATAATTTTTGTCAGAGATAGCCAGAGGCGCAGTTGGTGAGTGTGGCGCCACCCCTCACGCAAATTGTAATGATGAGGAGTGCGATGTGCGTTCGTGCGTCCACGTGATTTTAAGCGAGATCACGCAAGTCTCGTGTCTGCCATAAAATGTTGTCTTTTGTATATTCGAAGAATATCTACACAGACATTTTTGCGATGTAGTAAATAAAATCGAGGTATTTTAATGGAGAAATTAGTTTTGGAGACCTACTGCGATCAAAATGGCTTTTTAAAAAATGGTGTCTGTAATATGTGGAATGTGCTACAGTCCAATTGGTGAACTGATTTTTTTTTTTTTTCAAAATTAAAAGATAGACATATTTTGAGCGAATCTCATAACTTTTTCCCCCTTTTTCGAATAACTCAAACATTGTATGCTATACAGTATATTAAATATATAAATTCGTAACCTAATTGCGTCAAAAATTTCAGTGATACTTGTAGTTTGTGCAATGTGCTGCAGTCCAAACGAGTGAACTGATTTTTTCAAAATAAAAAATAGAGATATTTTGACCGGATATAGCCTTTTCCCCTTTTTCAAATATCACAAAAAAATTATCTTATATATATATATATATATATATATATATATATTCGTAATTAACCTAACCTACTGAGTCCAAAATTGTTTTTTTAATGATGTCTGTAGCCTGTGCAATGCGATACATTCCAAATGGTTGAACTTTATTCAAAATTAAAAGGTAAGACATATTTTGACCATTTCTCTTAGTTTTTTTTTCTCGAATAACTCAATGTTGTGTTAAACCCGAAAACTCCAATAATTTGAGGTAGTTGAAATAACATTTAAAGTTATATAGCTTTTTTACACCAACAAGCATTTCTAAATTTTCGGCTTTCTACCTTATAGTTAAAATCTTATTTAACTGTCCCGGAACTTTTACCCTGTGTATATTTAATACGATTGTGTGAGAAAGTTTGCACAATGTTTGTGCAATGTTTACGTTTCCACTTTTAACATTACATTTCATTTTTAACTAACAACCTAGATACCGCAGATAAATTCATAAAATAAGAATTGAAAATTATAAAAAAATATATGAAACCGGAGGAGACATATTCAACTAGTTCTGTACATATTTCAATACACTTAAGCAATCTTTGATTGAAATGTTTCAAAGTCTATAGATTAATATTACCTATATAGAATTGTTTTAAATTCAAATATTAATTTATTGTTAAGAAATGGCTATAGAAACTGTTAAAAATATTCAAGAATAGTACAAAATCGCTTCCATGAAAGCTGACTTGCGTTATTTCAATCCAGACATATTAAAAAGGTGATCAATAGAACAAAATTAAAAATAGCCTAATTACATTACGTGTTCATAATAAAATCCTCCAGGATATGTGTAGTCTACTCACATCGTCAATAGTCTGTATCGTTTTTTAATTTGGATTTAAAAGGACGCTCAAACTTGCAGGTTAAAAGCGTCTTCGCCTTGGAGATACGAACTCGCATAAGCATAATTAGTTGACGGTTAAGTGTTAATATTTTAAATAAATACTTCAGATGCCATCTACAAACCGTAGGTAATGTCTGTATAACTTCAAACAATTATTTTATTAATGTTGTAACTGCAGATGAGTTTGTTGAGTGAAAAGCTAATTTATTTCTTCCAGACAATTAAAGAATCTTATGTCGGCTATGGATTTTATTTGTTTAATAAATTAACAAATTTTGATTTATTACTTTATTTAACAAATTAAGTATTTTTTTTAGAATTTCCAACGAACAGTAAATAACTGTAGGGAAAAGGTTCAGTGTCGCCAACGTTCTATTACTTATACACGAATTCTCAACAAATTGAATATATTTATTTTACAGATGGATATGTCTATTCGAAGGAAGATAAGTTATTTATTTGGCCTCATCAAGCTTTTCAAGACTTAACAATTTATTATATGGATATGCCCTCGTGAAATTGTTCATACATTTTCTTTCTTGTCAGTAATATGTAGAAAAATATACCTTATATCAGACCGTGCTGCAAAGTTGCGTGTGTTTTTATGTGTATTTATAAAATCTTTAATACAAATAAATCATTATCGTTTGTTTTGTTTTTTAACGTTGTTTTTAATGGTTGACCAAGTGTATACATAATTTTGAACTAAATAATTATTACACCCAGAAATACAGAATTGACACGTGTAAAAATAATTTAAATTGTAATTTTCTAAATTAAAGAAGTCACATTTAAACGTTTTATAATCATATCTTCCGAGTTCTATTGAATTTCCCGCTAGCATCAATTTGGAAATAAAGATAAAACTGTTGGTTGGAAATGTATAACTCATTTAGGATGTGAACTTTACGTCATCATCAGTTTAGTTATATGCATGAGTACAACAGGTCATTTAACCCCCCCCCCCTACTTATGGTGTTTCCTAGATATAAAGTATAAAACCTGAGCTCCTAGTTTTGACTACATCCGAGGTTTGCATGTTCTGGAGTGTATTATAAACCTGGATGGATAGAAGTGGAAAAGTTTCAAAAATGTTTTCGATTCACCGAACTCCATACAACTGTCTTAAGGACCGAAAAGTGATTATACTTAATTCATGTTCTTTCCTGAATATGAAACATAAAACATAATAATGTGATAAATTACATAATATACAATACTGTCCTAGTATAACATCATGTTAACGTTGCCGAACATACTCGTGATGTATTAGGACAGTATTGTAGCATACATGTAATTTATAATTATATTATGTTTTGTGTTTCAAGTACAAGAAAAAATTTAATATTGTTTCAAAATTTTAAATAATGAAAAAGAAGAAAAACACAAAATAAAAAACAACAACAAAACTGATTATTCTTATTTGTTTCGATGTTGATTCTTAAATAATGTGTTACTATTAATTTTGGGCACAACCCCCCCCCCCCACAACTTTTTTATTTTATTTTCCATTCCTTTTATTACATTTAGATAAACAAAACATGATTTAGATTGAGAAAAAGATATTAAGATAAAAAATAAAGCTTTCCTTAACAACAAACTAAAACAAAACATATTACATATGACATAGTAATACATTACTTTAAATTAAAATACACGACAGTAAAGAAAAACCAAAACAATATTACTTCTAAATCCTAAACAAAAACAAAGATTAACAATTTAAGATAAACAAAAAATATACGGAATGGAATAAAGCAGCCTCCATGGGTTACTATAAGCATCCTCCAAACTTACTATAAGATACTAAATGATTCCTCTTTTATATAATTGTACAAACTATCACTAGTGTCTTTCAATGTTTTATGCTATATCTTTGTCATAAAGAGTTGAGTGACATCTCAATCAAATTAGCTTAATATATTTTACAAAATGATGTTTTTAGATCAATATTTCATTATTAACACTGATTTAATAAAGAGATTGTGAATGTACACACAGATTTACAAATAAATTACCATAAATTAAAAACGACCAATATATTTTTGTTCTGGATGTCTTTTAACATGTCTCGACTCGTACTGCTCCCCACTTTATAAAGATAAAAGGTAAAATTATAAACTTATGTTATAAAATAGTTTGTTCTTCGAGATATAAACTTATAATCATAATTAACATTTAATTAAAAAGTCTAAACAAATTCCAATTAAAACTAACTTCCGCTTATTAGCTTGCACGTTGATGTAGAATGGAAGAAAGGTCAGAGCGGAATGAACAAACAAAAAGGAAGTCGGATTAAAGTAGCCGTAAACTGGTTCCAGAACGCTTGATGCATAGTGATGGCAAAGACAAGAATTGACATGCAGTGAGTATAGGGAGCAAGGCAGTAAATCAAATTATAATAAGACATAATAGAGAGTTGTTTGCATAAAACAGCAGAGTTTTTACAAAAACAAATTCTACGTTCCAGGGATCTTCGAGTTGATTGAACTTCGATTATTGAGTGGGTCATGCAGACTCCCCTCTCCTTGTCCCTTAAACTTGCTTTCTGAATACTGATAGCGGGTTCGGTGACCTTGGACCTTCGCCCCCTACCTCCTTTGACAGGCGATAAGGAAAAATCAATTAAGTTGTTGCCTTATTAAATTAGGATAACAGTGGTTATTTTGAAGATATCGAAGATAGCAACACAATAATAATCTAAATTATTTTCATAGTTTATGTATTAGGGCCTAATTGATATATTGTTGACAATTATTTAGTCTCATAAATAGTTAATGCAATTGCTACAATATATTTATCCACATAATACAATAAGTTATTCCAATATATGTGCTCACTTTTACTGTGAACACGATAGATCAAATAAAAATGAGGGAGTCTAAAGACCAAAAAAAAAAACATACTGTACATACTAATAAACTTCAACGAAATCTATGCAAATGTTTGCTCTCCAACAAGCAATACTAACATTTTTTAATACAAAATTGTTTGTTTTTATAAAAATTCGAAAACGTTTAAAAATAAATACACGCGTTTTACCATATTCATAAAAAATCACACAGACCCCGTAAATTGTATTTTCAAGAACGACGATTGTATTTCTTACTTTGAACACCGCCATTTGAACCCCTAAAGTGATGATGAAGTCAACTCCTAAATTTTCGCTAAATAATGAAAAAGGGGTCATTTTAAAACCCATCAGAATCTATTTTAGCAGTGTCTGTTTTACTTACCAACTTCTCGTTTCATGGCCTCACGAAACCGAAGTGATATTCAACAAACCTCCGTCCCTTCGAATTTTTTGTCATCTGTACGTAAGTACTTTAAATTCCACAAAAATAGATATAGAAACAAGAATTTTGGTGTAGGGAGTTATAGTGTACTCATAACAACAACACTATTGAAATTCAGAAAAATCGAATTTAAACGTTAAAAATGGCTGCCATTATAATCAGATATTTGTTCACATCTCTTCTGTTGTTCACCTTATAACACACAAAATTAGATATATATTTACTCCTTTCAATTCTGCATGTAATGATACCAACTCCACTTCTCTGCGACGACAAATAAGGAAGTTGTTGTCCAAAATGTAATTTCGTATCCTGAACTCAGAAGAACATGTGATATTCGTATAGTTAACAAGTTTTGATAGGCCCGCGTCACTGACACCTATGATTATAAAACCTTTGTAACTGTTTTAAACCTGCAGGGTGAGAACCATTGATCTACTACAAGACTCAAGATATTAAATTCAGAAGTTTAAAAATTATTTTTGTCTACAGTTGTTGACAAAGTGGCATTTTGTTCATTTAAATTAGTTTGCAAAACAGCTGATTTCTCAACAGTTTCACTTTGCCCACTACTTTGCACACTCCGAATGGCAACCGAACAAAACGAAATTTAGGTTAAGTTTATTTGAATTGATTTATAATATACAGGAAATGTCCCGTATGTAGGTTAGATTAATTCTTACATGTAAAATAACATAAATAAACAACAAAACAACGTTTTAAAGTTGAAAAAGGAAGTAATTATTCATGAAGATGATTGACAGTGTATGTACACGGAGAGTATTTTTCGTTTGCCGAGTTTTGAAGTTGGCAATCCCGTTTCCTCAACAATACACCTAAGTTATTTGTAATATTCATAAAAAACCTCAGTTTTGACGTGAGGTTGAACACTATTGTATTAAATTAATGTTTTATTAAAAAATAGTGTTACTGCTGAAGTATATATTTTTATTTGTCACAAAATAACAACTGTAGACAAAGTATAATGTGCAATTCGTGAGCAAAGTGTCTTTTTTAAACTCGATAAAATTGACGCACTCGGCAAGCCTCGTGCGTCAACATTTTTCTCTCGTTTAAGAAAGTGCCACTTTGCTCACTAGTTGCACAAATAACTATTTTTTAAATAAGTTTTCTATTTTGTTGTGCTATATAAAAATAATTCTAAAATAACAATCATGGGTAGAGACTTTGATCAGTAAAAGAACGTATTATCTCTAGTAGGCTACTTTCACCCCTTTCCCTCACCTGCCGTCGTATCTCATAGAACAGTTTGTGAGTTTAACACGTGTATTCATTGTTTGCGTATTTTGTTTTAAAACTATGACTTACTCAATTGAAGAGAGGGTTGCAATGACTGAACTTTTTTACAGAATCAATTGCTACTATATCAGCCGAGTTTTTAAACAACATGTAGATATGCATTTTGTCGAAAGTGTGTTTTGGAGTTAGTTGGAATAGTGTCAGACAGTGTCTGTAACTAATAGAAAATCCTGCTGTACAAGTAGCGGTTCAATGCCATTGATCCCCTGTTGAGCTGCCAACTGTATCTAATAGACCTATAGGATGAACTAGGGTAGTTGATGAATTTTGGTACATTACAAATTCTATTCATACAAAACTGAATGAAGACAACTTTCATGGTAGTCTAGATTTAGATTTTCATGAAATAATAAGCGAATGAAAGGTTAATGATATTGTTTTAACATTTGCTTTTCCGATAGGTGTACTTTTTCGTTAACGGTAAAAAAATTCAGAATGTTTCACGATGTTCCTACCCAGCACTGGGAAATTAAATGTTTGGGCTGGAAATGTTGTTGACCGTCTAGTTGGTGTTTTGACTGAAGAATTGTTTTTGATGTTGTTTCACATTGATCCATTGTTAACCGGCATTATTTAGAAGATCAGTTTGTACTACAACAGAACAGAACTCCTCCGAGAGTAGTATAGAACGACTTAAGTGTCTCTTAATTTGTCACAACGAGTTATCTTTTTTTTAAAGTAAATTTTACTTCATCCAACAAGCTTCCTTTGAAGATTTACCCCAAAGTGTTGTGGACGGATACGGTCAAATCCCTCCAGAATATCCAGCAAATTTCATATTATTACATAGAAACTGAAGGTTTTCATTTGAAACATATAATAAACCGATAGGGAAGTAACTAATATAATAGATTTTTTAACGTCTAGAACGCAATTTCTCTCTAACAATTACTACAAATTTTAAAACTTCGTAGTCCTTGAACAGAGATTTTAACGAACTATAACATTATTGTGCCGCTTCTCCGGATTTAATAAAATTGTAGAGGTTGAAGTGAAAGTATGAAATAAAATTGTCCCCTTCAAAATAAAATGTACTTAAAAAATAAGTTAAAGAATAGAAAATACGATGATTAGTTTTCGAAGGTTACTCTTTAATATTAGAATGAGTTCAAGACGACATAGGTTCAAAACTATCATAAATTTGGAAATTTATCAAATTTTTGCATTTGTCAATATTTAATACTTCGTTGTGATTTTAATACTTACAGAAACAAATTTTGATTCATTTTTCTGATTAATATTTTAATAATCACAAATTGAAATAATTTTTATTCTATAAAATATGACTGCAAATAAATTGATTACCAAAGCCTGGAATGAATGCATACGACTAAACCCATGGGAATCGCCACGCTAGTGATTATTGGCAAACGAGGAAACCTATCAAGAATGGGAACTGTGATGGGGAGTCTTGTAGGACCGTGTAGAGATGGACGAGAATTCAATATAATAGAAAGTCATTTCAATATGTTATGAGCAGAGAACTCTCGGGGGCTCATTTAAATGAGTACGGACTTGCAAATCTAGAGGGAACCTAGCTGGGTCTACATTCTTTAGGTTAGATCCTTCTCTTTCATCCCTTTTCTCTTGACCAATTCTTGTTCTTTTCCAATACGGACGCTATTAACGTAGTCGAGAGCTAGAGGTCTTTAATCTATGCTCTTTTTTCCCTTTTTTTTTATATAACGCAATGATGATAAAGAAGTTATTTGCCTTAAAAATTATTTTTTTTAAATAATAATAGACATACAGAATTAATCTAAGATTCGTTTTTACTTTAGTATACAAGTCACGGAATAACATTTAAAGTTTACTTACTTTTATTTTGTCCGTCACGTGACTACCTTTTCTTTTTATGACGCGTTTCGGAGATTTATTCCATTTTCAGATAATTATCACTCTTCTGAGATCGTTAAAACATTTAAGACATACATAAACACAGACACTTATACGAATTAATGTATTTATAATTACTTGGGAAATTACCATAAATGTTTTGTATTTGAATAATTTTGTTTAGTGGACTAAATTAATATTGTACACGAAACTTGGTGTTATAATATATGAGAATCATATTTCAATTTAATATAATAATATAGCCTTCAGATTACTGTGCTTCAGTGAATATGTCAGTGTTAAATCATGCATATTATTACAGAAAATTACAATTTAATTATATTCATATTGAATTATTTAATTGTTAATCGGTTTTAAATTTGGTATGTGGGCATATTTTGGGTATATATCTCAAACTTTTGAGTGGCCGTCATAAAATAAAACACATTTTTAAAATCAGCTACAGCGCTTCTACGGAACCAAACAACACTTATTGATCGCTTAAATTATCGATTAAAACCACCAAACTCTGCAAGGGAACTGCTATATTATTCAAAATCAGCTCCACTACTTTCGTTCAAATTTTATAAACATTCGAAGATTAATGAATTCAGTAAAAAATTGCAAGTAAACAAAATATAACGTTTTGGAGATAATTTGAAACAATGAAAAATAATCCTTGTTCGTCGTCATTGGTAGCTAAGTTTAAATCCAATACGAAATACGCTGATGTCGCGTTTATGCACAAAAGAAACAGCTTTAGGTTATATTTAAATATAAACATATTTTTTCAAAGATAAATACCACGTTCATTTTCACTTTTTGACTGGCAACTACCAGAACTAACATTTTTGTCAACGAATAATTTTGGTTGGTTTTGGAGGTGGGTGAATGAGAGAGTTTGTGCTTACATGTTGGTAAAAGTCTGATTTATTTAGTAAAATAGTTAAACCTCAGGGTTAAAAAAGTAATGCCGGTATTTATCGACGAGTCCTGATAAAAGTAATCACTAGTAGGCTATTATTTTATTGAATTAAATGCAGTATTTTAGTTATCTAATTTCGTATAAAATCTTAATCTATGATATTAGCTAAGTATTTTAGTATTGATAAAACATAACCTAACCTAACCTAACCTTATTCTAGTTATTTCCAGATCGTTTTGTTAAATGTCGACATTACCAAAACCTCTTGGTAAAAGCCTAAAGTTTAAATAGTTTTCTGAATGATTCGGATATTTATCGATCAATTTTTGTGACATATGACTTCTAAAATATAAATTTGAACAGCTTTGTAATTGGTTCTGATTTTTAATTAGGCTACGTTAGTTTCGAAATATTTCAGATAAATATAATAAAATGATTTTCAATTAATTATATTTTAATGTGCTTCTAAATATGTAAATATCTTCAGGGATTTTACAGTAACAGGTACGAAATGAATCATCAATCATTTATCAATTGATAACTAAAATCGATTGTTTTGTATCAGTTGATAACTAAAGTCGATATTTTTAGGTGAAATCGATTCTGAATGAAACTAACTTGAGTTTGACTGAGTACTGAATTACAGGACGGAGCTTAACAAATTATTAATGTTGGCTTCAATCAATAAAGGACAAAGTTAGAATTTAGGCCAACTTTGCTTAGCGTGCTGTCGAAGACAAGATGGAGTGGCCTATACATGTTCACCTGAGTGAAATTACCATAACTAATTCATGCATCTAGTTGTAGTTGCCAACTATTCGATTTATATGAAAACACGGAGAGAGGGAAATTCTTACGGTATCGAACAATGCGAGTATAGCCATATTTTTCATCTAGCTGATTTAAAATGAGTTGTAATAAACTATTCCCATATTATAATTGCTACACACCCCTTTCCCCCTCCAGACAACATTTATTCACAATCACAACCAAAAGAATCACTCTTATAGAAATAAAAGGTTCATAACAATTTCTACCACTTTAAAATAGTTCACAGATTGCAGAGAAATAAGACGGGAACGGGACGATTGGCACTCATTTTTGGACCTTCTGCCATGGCAGTATTGGCACAATCATAAGAGCGGAATAAGTAGGGTCAACTCGCCTGCTTGGATAAGGCACGATTGGCACGGGAGTTCTGCAGTTCCCCCGGCGGTCAGGGGCAGCCCTCGAAGGGTATCTGCAGTTCCCCTCGGAGCCCCTTTTTGGGTGTTCCCCCAGTGGTCATTTCTGTATTAACGTTATTTGCTAACGCAACAAATAAATTATGTAATGCAATAAAAAATAACTTGTACAAGAAAAAACGGCAACAGTTACCCCCCTACCGAAGAATATATCGGAAGTTTGTGACGCTCTAAACAGTATTCGTATAATTAGTAATGATGATGAAGAATTACTTCAGGTTAGGTTAGGTTGTGAGTGACCGCCGGGGGAACTGCGGACTTTTTGGGGGGCAGGATTATCGACCCTAATAAATTCCTTCAACCGCCAGGGGAACTGCATGTCAGCCATTGGCACAACCGCTCGACCAGGTAGACGCCATCGAACGAGGGAAAACGGGAATTTTATAATTCCCCGTCAACTCTGCACGACAGTCATTTGCCCGTAATATCACGTATTTTCAAATTTACTTAGAATTAATTTTTACTGTATTTTATTTGTATATTTTTAAAAGTGGCTTTGTCCATAAATAAAGGAATTTGATTATAAACATGTTTAATACTGTAACGTGCAATTCAGTACGTATTAAATTTAAAAAATAGATTGTGTACCAAAACTTAAAAATTGCTTGGTTAGGTTAGGTTAGGTTAGACAATACAATTCCCATTTTCCCGCATTCTGGCTACCTGGCTGCTACTACTCTGTACCTGGCCGAGCGGTTGTGCCAATCGTATCTTTCCGAACCTTAAAGGTTGACCCTTCTTAATCCCCTCTAATGGTTGTGCCAGTCGTGCTATTTCAAATCGGCTAAAAATGTATGCCAATCGTTCTACGAACAATAAGACAGGATTGCTAGTCAAGGAATTGTTTCCTTAGAAATAAAAAAGATATCTGTCACTTCTAGTGAATCCCGAGATGTGGCTATCCCGAGGTAACCTAGCTAGGTCTCACCTTTTTCATCTCGTCTTCGGTTATTTTATCCTTTTTATCAGATTCCTCTAGACCAATTCTCGTTCTCTCTTTGGATCCTGACACAATTAAAGTATTCGAGGGCTAGGGAGAGGGGGGAGAGTTTTTCTTTTTATGGAGATGGTTTTTCGCCTTAACAAAAAAGAAGAAAATGATGTAAAATAATAAAGTTAGTTAATTCTGCATTTTCCTAAAGAATATCTCTAATGGAAAAAAAGTAGATATTGCACCCTCACCACGTTTCGCGAAATATTTTGAAGGTTTTAAAAATTTCCTTTGGTTTGAACGCACAAATTCAAAATGGAGAATCATGCTATACAACTATAGACAACCCATGATAGAGAAATAGTAAAAACGTTATAAAAATATTAATGTTTTTTATTGGACTTTTAAATTTTTGTTTAATAAAACGATAAAGGTATAACTTTTTTTATTCCACTTTATTTCTTAATGCATTCCATACTAACTCAATATTTTTTTCACAAGCTAAAATCCTTTATTTTTTTAAAATTAATATTGGTTTTAGACAATTTCTAAGTAAGGAATTAAAATAAATAACTAGTGAACAAAATCCGTCGTAACCTTGATCTGAATCCGGATCTGTACGCTGAACCATAGTATTGACTGAGTATTTTAACTGGTCGTAACCCTCGTAGGTGAGGCTAGTGTATTAAACATGAACGTACAAGTATTATTATAAAATAAGTTCACATTTATTAAACGTTTCTAAAAGAATCTTTAAACCTTTTTACACATTCACGTAACTAGGATATTTTGTGAATATATGTAGGCCTATTGATTTTCGAAATCATATTTTGTTTGTTAAATTTTTTAAGATAACATCAATACAAATTTATTTCGTAAGTGAAATATTTACTTTTTGTATATAATTTAAGCTGTTTTAGTCACTCAGTTAAAAAAGATTAAATTTAGTACTAAAAATTCAGATGATATTAAGATTAGAACCTAGATATGGCAGTGTCTTTACCAACTAGCCCACAATATCCGACAAGGTAAAATTAATTCATTTGATATTGAATAAAAATGTAAACCTTCCGTAGATTATACAAAACAAATATTAATATATTTCTAAAATTTACTACAGTTTTTTAAAGTTTGTTTAAGTTTTTTTGATATTTATTATTGTTTCACAGCTTGCCTAATAATGTTCAGTATATAATACCAATAAAATATAATTTCAATAAACTATTATGTAAAGTTTTAGTTTAATTGTTCTATACTGGAGAGAAAATTGGAAACACTTCAACTGAAATATTAAAACTAAACTAGGGAATTTTATAAGATTATACTCAATATAACAATATACTTTTCATAACGCTAACTAGGAATAATATATATTATAACAATTTCAATAGACCTTTCCACCTTTTTCTTTCTTCAAAATAAAAATTTATTATGAAGTGCGTTCAAGTAACTTTGTAGTTAACCTTGAAAAATGAATAACTTAAAGGCAGACATTGTAAAAACTTTATTAAAAACATAGAGCTGTTATTTATCATTTTTTGCTAAAAATCCATTATTGTAATCTGACAATCGAAGGAGCTAGGGCGTGGTCCATCCGGTTTAACGCTAGGTTCGATCCAGATTTCAGGATAAAATTATGTTGAATTCTTTCGTTTTCTGAGGAAATTAAAGGAAGTGTTAAACATCACTTAATATTGATAAGGTAAAACTTTTAAAAGACTAGTGGCTTTAAGTAATCTGTTAATTAATTGAAAAAATTAAATGTTCAATTATAATAATATTAAACCATATTATGATCAGTATTAATATTAAACATTGCACAAACATTATAATTTACATGTTTAGTATTTATCAAAAGTCATTTTCGAAGCGTATTTTAATAGAAGCTTGTACGAAATTTCATTATAATCATGCTTATAATAAAGCAAATCATTTAGGATTTCGACGCACAAAAACTATATGGAATGACGTATTGTTTTTATAATTTAGTTGCATATTTGCCATCAATTGTTTTTTCGCAAGGAAAAACTAAAATAAGATTTTACGTGAGTATAGTTTGTAATAAAGTAGCTCAAACGATAATGATAGTTGAGATACACAGATTGTCCCGAAGACAGAATGGGTATTTTATTTTCGGATTACTATATACATCAAAATAAACATATATGTAAAATAATATATAGTTTAATTCCGCTTCATTATTAGTTTATACGTCTTTTTTTTTCTTTTACAAATAGCGTTATAACTCCAAAAATAGAAAAGGATATTATGTTCAGTAAAGATTTGGTATAAGAATTTTGTTTGTTATGTTTTACAAGCGTATCAAACACAAAGACTTTATTTTTATAATTTTCATAAGCGTTGACGTTTAAAATTTTTTAAGTGGAATACAGTATTTCAAAAACTTTAAAAAATTTACAAGAGACAAAATATTTTTCTTTTATAACGACGATGAAAATATTTTGTTTTTTTTCTGTAGGACAAAGTATAACCGAGTTATCGCTAAAAAAAAAATTAAAAACATAAAACACATATTCTTGGTAATTGCCTACGGCCTACAACACCCAAAATCAACCTAACACCAAATAAGTTTTGAATTATGATCATTTTTACCGATTAAAATAAAAAATATATACTATTATTATTTATTAAACACAAAATAACAAGTTTTTTTTGTTTTAGTGTTAACAAAAATAATTGAGATATGGCCAATAACGCACACAACACAATATACAGTTGTGTCTACAGAATGAAAATAGGCCTGCTCAACAATAGCGTGAAATACATAAAGTGCAGTTGACAATTTACTATTTCAGCAAAACATTATTATTACGACATTTAATTCAATCACTATAATTTTTCAAGTAAAAGTAGTTTAGACTTAACCTTCAGAATTTTTTTTTTTCAATTTTGGTCGTCATTAAAATAATTGTCTCTTGTAAATTTGTTTTAAAGTTAATAGTTTTCGAGATATTTGACGTTAAACATTTTAAAAGGTTGCTTTTTTGAAAATTGTGTTTGGTACACTTGGAAAACATAACATACAAAATGTTTATATCAAATCTGAACTTAAAAGTTTATCTGGAGTTATAATATTTTTATAAATGAACAAAATGGCGGATAGACGGATAATGAACCTGAATTCGAATATATGTTATTTGCCTTTTTTTTTCGTTTTGATGTATATTATCAAAAATTAGTAGCCAGTCCAGTCCACCTTTTCGAGAGATTCTGTATATACCGAAGTTTGATTTTGTAATTAAAACGTGAAAGCTTATTTAAGCACTTGCTTAAATATATTACCACAACGTAGTGAAAATTCATTATCATACTATAATTCATTAATCTTGAGTAGTCTACTGATAATCAAATTTAATTTTCAGCTGATTTCTATACAGTAGGTGTGTCAAACAAATTTTGGTTTACAATTATTTTAGAAGCTGTGCGTGTTATATAATTTTCTGAAAGTAATTCAGATATTTCCTATGGCTCAACTATAATAGAAATTGTATAAATCTTTTCAGAACTTAGAAATAAAAACAAAATTATATTATAATTATTTGCATAATCCATGATAGTATGATAATTTTAAATGGTCCAATTAGAATTAAACTCAGTAGAAAAATCAATTATTTGTATCTTTCGGTACAGTTCGTTAGCAAACAAATAATTCTACAAAATACAGATACTTGGTGAAAGTAAACTACGAATAACTATACTTATGTTACGTAAAAATTATCTTTTGATTATAAAAATTAATGATCTTATTTTTTGCTAAATACGTGACAGTTATACTAATGTTTTAAAAGTAGTAGTCACTATTCGAAAAAACGTATTCTGAGTAAGGTTTAAAATCGCCATCATTCTCCATATTTAAAATCATGAGCTTAAAATCACCATCACTGTTCATATTTAAAATCGTGAACTTAAAATCACCATCATTGTCCATATTTAAAATCATGAGCTTAAAATCACCATCACTGTTCGTATTAAAAATCATGAGCTTAAAATCACCATCACTGTCCATATTTAAAATCATGAGCTTAAAATCACCATCACTGTCCATATTTAAAATCGTGAGCCTAAAATCACCATAATTGTCCATATTTAAAATCGTGAACTTAAAATCACCATCACTGTCCATATTTAAAATCGTGAGCTTAAAATCACCAATATTGTCCATATTTAAAATCGTGAACTAAAAATCACCATCAATGTCCATATTTAAAATCATGAGCTTAAAGTCACCATCATTGTCCATATTTAAAATCGTGAACTTAAAATCACCATCATTGTCCATATTTAAAATCATGAGCTTAAAATCACCACCACTGTCCATATTAAAAATCGTGAGTTTAAAATCAACATTACTGTCCATATTTAAAATCATGAACTTAAAATCACCATCACTGTTCATATTAAAAATCATGAGCTTAAAATCACCATCATTGTCCATATTAAAAATCGTGAGCTTAAAATCACCATCACTGTCCATATTAAAAATCGTGAACTTAAAATCACCATCATTGTCCATATTTAAAATCATGAGCTTAAAATCACCATCATTGTCCATATTTAAAATCACAAGCTTAAAATCACCATCATTGTCCATATTTAAAATCATGAGCTTATTACCAGTAAAACAAAGTTCTAAGACGTTTTATACTTGTTCAAGAAAATTTGGGGACATCGGAAGAACTTTAGTTTGGCTAGATTAAGAAAATCCTTTTATGAATTTAGATATATACTAGGCCGAATAGTACCTCAATAAGTAACTGTATATCTTTAAATTTTTTAAAGAATATTATTAGTTTTTGTTTTTTATAGGAAATGATATTGACTTCTTTATCATGTGGCAAGACATCTTGAAATTTATATGCTTAATTTTATCTAGAGCTTTAAGTTTTACAGTTCTGATTTTTTATCGTTTTAAAGTGACCCTAATTAAAAATCAATATAATTTTAGCACTTTTATTGTATAGATTTCAATAGTTTTTTTCTTGTGCTAGTGTAATATTTCTTAAATAACAAATTAATAACTCACACCTCCCTGTCTACTACTAAGAACATGATAGTAACCTGGACAAGGGTTCACCTCTGGTGTACCTAATTCCACTTTTTTTTGCTTTTTGAATATTCAATTAATATCTATGTACCAGACGAATGTAATTAAGTTAATACTGATGATGTAATGTTGAAAAATTTTCTTTTTATGCAGTTTTTTATTTCCGTTACACAATTTATTTAATTTTAAGATTTGATTGCGTATTGTATTTTTTCTACGACTTTGTTTTTGGGTACCAGGTAGTTATTTTATTATTAAAAAATAATATTTTGTTTAAGAATTTTGAATTAAATATTATTATTGTTTAGTACATTATAAAAAAAAAAAAAAAAAAAAAAAAAAAAAAAAAAAAAAAAAAAAAAAAATACTATAAATGAATACTGTAAAAAGTCTACAAATATATTACTAAAACATGATTATCACACTAAATCGTTTAATTATCACACACTTTTCATCCACTAAGATGACGATAATAGTGAATAACTTAGTAAAATCTTACTATATAAATAAACAATCATAACTGAAAATTATAAAAATTTCAAGCTTTTAGTTGTTGCTAATGGTAATTAGTTGTTATTTAAAAATTCAAAAGTGTTTAATTTACCTCTCCTTATAGTGAGTACACGTGTTACAATCCTGAGGTACCTAGCTGGATCTACACTCTCTTCGTCTAGTCTTGAGTTAGAACTTTTTTTTCATTTTCCCTATCATGTCTCTTTGACGAACTTTGGTTTTCTTCTAACTCTGACGCTATTAGAGTATTCAAGGACTAGGGGGTCCATTTTATGGTCTTTTTTTTTCTTTTTTTATCGTGAAGAAACTATCTAACCAATTAAATGATGTATTCTTTAAACTATTAAAATATATGATGTGAGTGATAAATAAATAGATGACTACCCCATTATTTCAGTATAAACCGATGTAAAATTGCAACTAAACTTAAATACAGTAATATAAAATTCATAAAAGTCTGTCAATCAAGACTTTTTCAAAATTTTGGATTTTTCGGAGAAACGGTGAACAAGCTGATGTAATATACAAACTAAACGCTCCAAAAGGAAAAAATAATGTTATTAAAATGTGAACATTATTATAAAAGTTTAAAAATTTGAAGTTTTAGATATTTTAGAAGAATTTGATTAACACCTAATATATTGGTAGAACGTGAAACACCTATCCCGCCTCATTTTGAGTCGTTCAAACCACCCGTTCATAAGGTAATATGTGTCACTCATCGTGTTTATACCTCAAAATATTTTCAACGCCAAACCCTATCGTAATTTGAACCAAAACTTAATCATTCCCATGATTGAACCACTTCACAACAAACTCTAAAGATTTGAACCAATCAACGAACATTTGATCTCCAGATAATGCCTGATCATAAGTGGAACAATCAAAAATTTAATTAGATAGACAGCAATTTTGAATTTGTTCCTAGGATATCTGATAATGTTGATACCATAGAAAATACGGTACGAAATTATTGCACCAACACAGTCCTTTCCTTTCTACTTAATTTGAAAGTAAACGTTGTATCCATTCACTCTTCAAACTAATTCACAATGTTAAGTTTATTAAAAAGTAGTTTAAGAAAAGGTTTTCGCAGTTTTAGCAACTGGTATCACTTCAATCGATGGATTTCCCCTGGTGATGTTGCGTGTTGGAGTTCCCCTTTACCAATCTGGAATTTCCTCACTACGCTGTGTCTTGCACAATTTTCCTATTTTGTTCAGCTCTCGTAAACATTGCAATAATTCTACGTAAAAGTTGAGACACTACAATGCAGATAACACACTCGTACCATAGACATACATAAACACGAGCATTTACTCCATAAAATGGACGTCCAGTCTTTAGAATGTATCACTTCTCCACTTGGACTTATCTATGTACCACTAGTCAAGTGTTTGCGGTTACTCTTAACAAGTTTCGACGGGGATTTGTTAAAGTTTTGATGTAAAACAATCTTTTGTTTAAAGAAACAAATTGAACCTAATCTAACGATTACAAATAAATGCGTATAAATACATTTTTATATTTGTTGTTTTTCATAAAGGAGTTCGAAGGCTAAAATGAACATTATAATAAATAATAAGACCTACTACTAGCATTATTTCTGTTTTTTACAGTCAGTTTATAGTCCTCAAAGTTCAACGTTAGAAAGCCTATGTTTTAAAGAACAGATGACGCCAAACTAATTTAGTTGTGTTCAAAATCAGAGGGACGTAACATTTCTCAGAAAGTCTCCAGAAGAGTAAATAGTGGACTAGGATAACCTAGGTAACTCGTGGAAAATACTAAAAAGTTACGGCGAGTTTTCAAGTCGTGAAAAACAGTTATTTTCTTACAATAGACTCCCACTAAAAAAAAAATAACAATAAATAAAAAAAAATAATAATAAATAAAAAAAAAATAAAAAAATAAAATAAAATAAAAAAATATTTACTACATTCTAACAATCATAATTATATAAATTAAATTAAACTATAGTACTTGAATGATAGGTCCTTTGATTTCTAAACTTTTTAAAGGGATAATCCTCTCCATTAAATTGGTTATTATTCAATCCGCTTTCAGATAGTTTAATGTAAATTCTATCGTACATTAATAAAACTTTTTTATTTTTTATTGAAGATTTATTTAGGTACACTCAAATTATTCTACTGATTTTAAACATAGTTTTGTACATAGTGAACTACGTTACGCAAAAAGAATAAAATATAATAAAATTTTCGTAATAACTACCTAAATAAAACAAAATTAAAATGTCAAATTTATTCCTGAAATTTAATTTAAACAATTTATACAATGATTGCATATCACCTACCTTCTGGAATGTAATTAATTTCGTTCAATTTTTCAATTTTAGTCTTATTGCATTGGAAAGTTGAATTTTTAAATGTAAAGTTCTGATAAAAAATAAATACGTAGTAAAAGTTCATTAAGTGTTTCCCACAGTTTTAACATGACAACCATCACTAGTATCTTTCATTTTTCTAGGAAACTACTGATCTAATTTTATGAAAACTTATCAGAAAATATTCCTAGAACGAGATTGTTAATGATTGTTTGTCATGCAGTTGTTCATCTTAACAAAATGTAAAAAAAAAGTGGCTCATAATGGGAATTGGTTTTATAACTACCTAAAGTACCTTAGAAAACACAAATTTACAATTATGAATATTATCAAACTATATGTGTTTAAATAATATAATGTAATATGTTTAATGGTGTAATGTAATAAAATTCAAACTATTACTACTGAAGGAGTTGAAAATAATTATAAAAATATTCTGTTTTTTACTTATAAATTGGGTTTTCTTTAAAATTTGTATATATAATAAATTACTATAAGGTTGCTAGAAGAAGGGGTTAAGTATTTGCAAGGAATATTCTATACCCTGTAACATTGAGCGCAACATTGTCTTGCTATTTTATCCTGTGTTAGTTAAAACCCTTAACCCTACAAATTTGTTAATTTGATAAAGATGACGGACATTGCTGGTTAAATTTTTTTTTTTAAACTTAGAGATTTTTTGAACGACACAAAAAATATTTCAGCAATGTCGCGTAATTTAATACAAATTTATGGAAAAGTACTAAATTGTACAAACATTTATTATCACATCCTTTTAAAAATTCAAAATGGCCACTAAAAATTTTAGCTGAGTTTCATTTGTTTGAATCAAACTCAGTTCTTGTGCGTTTCAAACTTGTATTTGGTTTTATATTTTGTCTAAAATTTCTCTAAAGTTTCGGTTTTTAAAAGCCTTATATAATTTATATTTTGTTCTTGATTTAGGATATATCTTTCTCTATTACTTACCTTATGGTTCTAGTCACACAGTAACAGTTCCATCATTTTACTTGTCTTTTACAAGTCAAACATTTAGGTTTGTTGTTTCTGGATATGTGCAATAATGTTTAGAGTTTCTTAGAGTAACGTATAGCCTATGTTTTCACAACAGTTTAGAAGAAATGTAGTCAAGCCGTTGAAATATTGCTGCATGTACATCATTTTGGTTCTGAGTCTTCCATAGGAGTAAACACGACAAACAAATTTTACACCATACTCAACAGAAAAACAACTTAATCACGAGAGGAATTTAGAAAAAAAGTCGAAGGGTAAAATTTGAAGGTTTGGTTAATAGGTTAAGACGTTGCTTATTTAATCAAATTTTTTCCGTATGAAACCCTGTTTTATTGTGCGACATTTCACAAAACTAACTTATTTTTATCAGTAGTTCCCAAATGTGAATCAAAAGGCCGGTTTTTGACTTCTAATATATGTAACAATATCGCACTAACGAATATACTGTAGTATTTATTTTAACGTAGTAAATGCATCACAGTCGTTTAAAATATTGCTGTACTATTGGTTTTGACAACAGTTCAAGGAATCTATTGAGTTATATAATTATGAAGTTCCCACTGCCATCCACGGTAAATCTTAATAAATGACAGTGATTTGCGAGCGCAGTGAACTTGCGAGATTGTTTACGAAGCAATCAGGGAGTTTCACTAAGGTGAAATCAAACCAAGTTACTTAATATGAATTTATGTTTATAAATATCACTGTAAATAAATAAAACTATCAATATCTGTTGTAGTTGTCATTTATTTGTTTAATGATTCATTTAGAAAATGTACGTGATTTTCGTAAAAATTTGTGGTACCCGTTTTGGATTTTCCTGAATCCGAAAAACCTCTGTTATTGATCACACATTTTTTCTGAACTGTTAAAGAAGTATGGGCAATGACTACATAAATACTATAAGACACGACATAGGATAGGGAAATAGTCTACGCTTTACGGGTGCTGTTCGTCACAAGTTTGACACACAGCTATCAGAAAGCGCTAGCAGCAAGTGCTTGACTGTACGCATCCCACTTGGTTGAGACTGTACAACTGTTGACCTCTCTCTCACAAACCTTCTCACTTACTTCCGTCAGCATAGTAAGTGTTGTCAGTTCGTGCGCTGAGATAAGCGATTCTCGACCTTCCCTCGCATCTCTGGTCCCATATGTGGCATCAGTGCGTTTTCTCTTACCCGCCTGAAACATTGTTTGGCCGTAGAGCCACCTAGCGCCAGTCACATCGACTTCAGATTCTCTAGCAGAGCGACCTAGCGGGTATTGGACAACTCAAGAATAAGCGTAGAATATTTAACATGGCCATGTCGTGTCTTATAGTATTTATGTAGTCATTAGTATGGGTGAGAAGTATGTTAGCCAAAAAAATATATCTGTAAAAGATAGGCTAAGTAATTTGATAATATAAAAATAATATATTGTTTTGAATTTTTTACAAATGGGCTATTCACTCTCCAAAAAATACAATAAGCTTACATTTATCGAAAAAAAAATTAAAGTTGAACCCTAAATCTTATAATGAATTTCAACATTTTTAAATATCAAAACCGTTTGATGCTATAATATAGAGTTTGTACGTCACTTATACGTAATATAGATAACATTAAGTCAATGATCTAGAGTAATATTTAAAGAATATATTATTAAAGTAACGTTTTGTAACATAACTTGACATCAGGCACTGTGATTTGTAGGTTATAGAGTGTTGCAGTAAAGTACAGTAATACAATGGTTCAGTAGGTAGTAATGATAGTCAGCTGTTTAATGTAATAGATACAGTAGTGTTGTTTAAATCATATATATATATACCCAGAGAACTGTAATGGTCTTCATTCCCTATGTCTGTTATTGGTTTCATTATTGGTAAGTTTATTTTATATTTACCAAAATATTGGAAGTTTATCCAATTAATCTGCTGCATACGTCTAACATTAATAATACATCATTAACCAATAACTTTCAAATAGAAAATCCTTCTATGCATTTTTCATTTATACGTAGCTTAGAAAATGTTATGTAAGAAGTGTAACAATAGCGAAATTTCAAAGCTATAAGATTATACAGGTATAACATGAAAATCATCCAATTAAACATGTAACCCGGTTCATCAAACCCAGTATCACAGTAGACATAAATAGCATTCATATTTTGTGTAACAGGAACAGTGATATAATGCACATTATATGTAACAAGTTAGAAAAAGAAGAAAAAGAATCATTACGGTAAAAGAGAGAACAAGGAAGTCACTATCTTGAAGAAGAAAATAGTATATTTTATCCTATTAGACCAAAAGTGAAGCTTTAAGATGAGCGAGGATCGAAAAGCTTCTTTTGGTCCAAGTGATGAACTATATTTTTCGTTGTACTGCAAATAATATAAGAAAACTATTTCAGAAAAACTATAATGTTATTACCTATTTACATTCAAATCGATGGTAACAGCTGTTCTAACAGCTATTTACAATCGAGAGTATCGGTTGTTTTTGTTTTGGAGCTGTATATGAGATGAATTTAATAAAACTAGTGTTAGGCTTGGCCTCGGGTTTGGAAAGGGTGTCGTGCCATCTCGTCCAAGTGCTATCTCATCCAAGTGCCATCTCATCCAGATTCCACGGATGTAGGGCAAAGGGTTAATTCTTTACCCGCCAACTAGTGCATCTCGTCCAAAAACCTATGCTATTGTTTACTTTACAGGTCTACAAAAACTATTGGAACGTTTGTAGTAGCCTACCTTTATAATTTTATAAAATTCTTATTATTTATAAAATTTCGGGTGTTCCATATTTTCTAGCTTCATACTATTTAAACCCCCCTAAATCCTCTTTGCGTTTTATATCAAAATGCTATAAATCATGTACAATCGTGTTAAAACTCGCCTTGTATGTAATACAGGGAGAAAACTAAACTTCTTGCGGGTGCTCCTTACCTAGGCTCCAGGTTGCGCAGTTCAACAACAGTCTGTTCTAATGTTCCACCTCAAGGTTTGTAGAATATGAAGCCGCTTGTATATTAACAGAATTATTAGACATAAATTACAAATAAAATGTGAAAATATTCAAAGCGGCCGTTAGGTTAGGTTAGGTTAGGCTAGTTTAGGTTAGGCTAGGTAAGGTTAGGCTATGTTAATCAACTGTAAAACTGCACTGGACGAGATGGCATTTTATTCTAGGAAATTGGATGTTGGGTGAGATAGCATTGGGAATGAATGAGATGGCACTACATCTTGGAAAGCTTTAACCAGAACGGAGTGACAAACTTGTGGATTTTATACTGGTACAAAATTCCCTTTTTGTGTAGGCTAAATAATTTGTCTGGTAACTAAGTATATATTCAGTATGTCTAATAGTTTAATAGTTATTTATTTCAATTTTTATTAATCTGAAACAAACTCTCGTAGAAGAATAAAAATTGTAATTGAACTGCGTCCCATGACTAAAAAAAGCATGGGGTGCAGTATTAAAAGTATTGAAAAGTAAATAATCTTATATTATTTACTCTTCATAAGTGAAATAAAACGGGTACTACATTATTATCAGATTACTAAAAAATTTATTCTATCTTTAAATTATGTTTTACTTTTTTGTTCAGCATAGTTTGTTTTTTTTTAAGAAAAATGTTTTTTAAATGCTTGTTTAAAATTTTCATTTTTTATTTTTAGTCATAGAGTATTCATTAAAAATTAGGATTGTATTTATACTTTCTAAATTTATTACATAAATCTGATATATACTAATTACATACAAATCAATAACATTTCAAATTAAACGTATTACGCACTTACATTCATAGATTAAGTTTTAGTTTTAGTTTTTCAAGTTATGCTCGCAGCACGCACACATAGTAAAACTTTAATCTGCAAATCTAATTAAAAGTGCAAGATAGATTTTAACTTACTATACTGAGCTCCTTCACAGAGTAGCGACGTTTCAGAATGCAACCCGCATAAACAAATTGACTTTCCGTGGACCGTATTCCGTATCAACTATAGGGAGTTTAAGAAAAATCATATAAAAATATGTTACATTATTTAATGTAAATCCCCTCCTCTAATCTGACCAGGTCAAGTAACGAGAATTTAAACCTACTATGTAATATTGTTGTTTTAGAGAATACAGTACCTGCAGAAATCTAAATTATAAATTCGTGGAAAGTACATAAAAAATTTTTCCCCGCCAATTATTAAGATTCACTGTGTACATACGTTAGTATAAATATGTTTATTCTGTGCTATGATATCTTTCCTTTTTCATTGGCTTATCCGGTATAATGATGTATTAAAAAAAAATTATATATCCATTTATAACCCTCAACAATTCAAAATGGCGGTCGTAAATTCAATGTTTTCATTAATTTAATATGTCATTGTATTATCATACTACAAAGATATCAATTCTTTAAAACAAGACAATTTTTCAGACGGAACGACGAAGAATTAGTCTGAAGTCAATAACTTTCCATTCTTAACCACTAAAATAAATTTAAAACCGTGCCAAACCTTTAAAAATTTTGTTACGTAATCTACATTCTTGAAACTTTGTCCTCGCTTTTAGGAGTTCTGAATTTAAATGTGGCTTTAATTTATTATTGGAGGGAGTTTGATATAGTAGTCTTACCATAGGATAAAGTTCTCCGGAGAGAGGAAGTAAGTTCACGAGGGGATATCGAACTTCAACTTGTTCCAAGTATCTTTTAGAAATTAATGATTTAGCCAAACACGGAAAAATTTAAATATATATATATCGATTTAATTTGTAGTTTTTACTTTATCACATGCAACGTAGTGTAGAGGAAGTTATGTATTTGATGGATAAAAATACTTACGTCGACATTTTTATGGATATATCAGTTTTGATGTTTGTTTTTTTGGATTTGTGTCTGTCTGTCGTCTGCAACGCGATATGGTTGCATGGGGTCAAACTAATTAATTAATACCGGGGTTAGCGTTATGATGGGCATTCTGTAAGAAAACGTGGTTGCCCATTCCTTAGAGGTCTTAATTAATCTATTCTTCAGCTAACCAAATATCACTCCAGGTAGCCAGTTGTTACTGATTTAGTTATAAAAACAAACTGCACACAAGCTTGACTTAAATATCTGATCATAAAGCTTAGGCCTATTTACATCTAAATATAAAGGCCTATAAACACCACGACGAGACGTATTCACTATTCCCGAGAGACACGGGAACACCAATCCCAAAAACTTACCCCGGCATAATTAAAACCTAATTAAATAATTTTAATGAATTCAGAGGATTCGGCACAAGTCTTGTCAAGGTGTCCCCGACACTACAGACTACCGTAAAAGCCTTTCTCAGAGGTTTCATCCCTTAGCTCCAGCCACAGCTGATCAATGCCATTTCAATCAAATCATGTAATCTCAACAGATTGCTAACGAGATTCAGGTAACTATCCAGTTACATCGTCACGCGTCTATCGTATCTGCAAGTACTTCACAGCCCAAATTTAATTAATTAATTAGATATTAATGGTTAGGTGTAATTTCCACAAAAAAAGAAAATGAACCTTGACAGCCGTTATTAACAGCTCGATTTTATTCGAATGCGACTTATGCTGAGGACGCATTTATAGCAAGTTAAGAAAGTTTAGACCCTTATTTAAATATGCTATATATATATATATTTAATAACAGTGTCCATGGTTCATTTTCACTTTGATTGAAATATAGCAAACTGACATTATGTTGTGATGTTTTGGTTCGTTTTTAATTTGATTTTGGAGATGGATGATTGAGAAAATTTGTGCACTGTTTTTGCTCCATTTGTTTATTTTCTTTTTTTTTCTTTTTTCTTTCTTTTTTTTTTTTTTTTTTTTTTTTTTTACAGAAGAAGCATTATAACAGCTAAAATAATTAATAACTAAATATACAGCTTGCAGGAGTTATCCAGATAGATCTACTGGCTGTAGAGAGATATGTGTCCCGGCAGATTATGAGTCTAGCGTCGGCTCTTAGTGCGGACATTATACACCTCTGGTAAGTCCAATGGAATAATGAAACCTGAGGAAGATGGACGAAAAGATTGGTCAGTGACTTTAGTGAGTTAATCGTGATAAGGCATGGTGGATTTACTTTGTAACTCGGATTCTCAACTACCGTGGACTTTTCGCGAAGTACCTGAACGGGATGGGTAAAATAGGTCATTCAACTTGCAAGGACGGGGATACTGATCAGGATGCCGCGAAACACACTTTCTTCCAGTATAGAAGATGGGCAGACGCTGCAGATGGAAGTCAGCGAGATCATGTTGGAAAACGCTGATAGAACTATATTCGAACATGAGACTTCCTGGAAATTGATGGTTACCTCTATAGAGAAAAACCTTCGAAGATAAGAAGAGAGAAATATAATCTGATAATACATATATCAATTTCTCTACGATAGATTAGGAGAAGTTTAAAGGAAGACAGAACTTAACAAGGAGAAATACGAGGCACCATCTTGAAGATATGCTGCCCAGTGGTTTCAGGGTAGAGTGGCGCATGAATGAAGAGGGGGGTGAGAGTTAGATATACCAGGATTCAGGATTGATCGACATCCCTGACGGTATATAATCCATTTTTCTCCTCCTCTAAAATAAAAATTAATAAACGTTACAAACTAAATATACAAATAATATTTTACAGGCGGACGTCTCGATATTATTTAAAAAATTTAGAAATTTAAAGTAATGTTAAAAAATTTATTTACCTGAATTCAAAAGTGAGTTTTACTTTACTTTTGTTCGGGTCTATTGTAGTAAGTATATTTTGATAAAAATTAGAGCCGATTTTGAGAAGTTACGTCATTTATAATAGCGCCATGGTTTTTAGTTGTTTACCGATAATATCAGAACCGGTATTTTTGGAGATAGGGCAACCAAAAATTTTGTTTGGATCTATAGTGGATACACTTCAGTAAAATCTGATAAACGTTAAAGCCAATTTTGAAAAATTACACCTTTAATAATAATACCCCTATGGCTGTTATATGCCTACATTAGCTGCGCCCCAAAGGTGAAAAAGTACCTGCCATAGTTCCTTCCATACGCCTCGAGCCCAAATCTGTCCGTGTGGGATAACATCCAATGCGCCTTAAGCGGTAAAAACTTACATGTTAGAAGCAAATACTGTATGTATTTTTGAAAAATGGTTCAAAGGCAAAATTTTGAATAACAGTAAAAAAACTTAGGAACTCAAATATAATATTAAATCTAGAAGAAAAAACAAGGATGACAATCAAGTAACGAATATTTCAAAAGCATTATGTGATATATTAAATTAATATGAGTTATTTATACACAAATCCATTTTTTAAATTAGGAACCAAAACGTTTATTTTGGGTATTTAGAGGATGCACCAGACTTAAAATTTAATAAACGTTAAAGACGATTTTGTGAAAACTGTATTTTTGAGTGGGAAAAATATGCCCATATAAAGCATAAAAATTTGATTAAAATCGATCATCTGAGGGAGGAGACCTCAAAACGGGTATACCCTCATAAAACAAGACATTATTGTTTTGGCCCAACACAACCTCTTTATACCACGTACGTGTATATATGAGAAAGTGAAAATGGTGTATGATTGTTCTGTTTTTAATTGAAAAATTGTGTAATGACATTTAAATTTTAGTCATGGATGGTCATGTCAACTTACTAATTTAGATAATCAACTATAATCGACTTTACTCCAACTTAACTCGACATTAAACTACAATAAAATTAATATAACCACTAACCCGATAATATCGTGAATCGGTTCAGTTGAGGAGACTGTACCCGAATAGACATAGCGGTAGTTACAAAAGATGATACGGATGAAGTAGATAGTGGAAAATGGCTGAGAAAGTTGAAATACTAAACAATACAAAAAATATATATAAAGAGAATAAGTTCAGTGGAGTGGAACAAAGAGAGAAAAAAATGTCTGAGAAAGATATCGACATTCTACGCTTCAAAGAATTCCGGCTTGTTTTCGATTGTTTTATAATTTAGCGTATAAGTTTCTACACTAGAATCATAATTGGAAACATTGCGTATTATAACTGTATGACTGAGTTTTCTACCAATACAAATGTTAATTTTTTCTGTAAATACGTCTTAAAATTAAAGTTTATTCGATGAAAGATTAAGTTGAAAATGTTTTGTTCAAAATATTATAAAACAAGAATCTTATAACACAAAGTCATCAAACGTTTTTACGTCTTTCATACTGCTCAATGATGAATGCTTTGTTCGTGATAATCTGCAACTAGTTCGTTTCATTTTCGACTCGGAGAGATCTTAATCTGAATTCAGTAACTGCTTCTATTGGTGGGGACTGAAGTTATGGAGTTGTTCAGAAATCGAAAGTTTGGTCTTCAAGCACTCTAACAATGTACCATACAACTAGATCAGATTGAGTTGTCGTGAGTAAGGGATTGGCAATTCCGAGAGATACTAGCTGGATCTACACTTTTTTCATATAATCTTGGATTAGATCCCTCTCTTTCATCTTTCATACGAGGTCTCTCTTGCCCAACTCTTGTTTTTTTCCTACCCTGACACTATTAGAGTATTCGAAGGATTTTATTTTATATTATTCTCTTTTTTATAATGAGTAAGAGATTAAACAAACAAAATATCTATGACTGTATTCAGAAATAAACTTGTAAGATGATTCAGCTATTGTCAGTAATCAGCTTTACAATCTCCAAATTTTTTTTTTGATTCACGTGACGTTTACAATAAGCACCAGAAAAAAAGTGACAAGCTGGGAGAAAGTGTTAACACAGTAGAAGACGGAATTTGTACACCAGGAATAAGAGGTTACTCAAAAGATGGTTGCAGATTACATGGTTAAGAAAGGTATAAGTACACACGTACTAGGGCATAGCATGACTAGTTTACTAGATTTTACGTTCCACAAATAGCCTTCTGCTTTTTACTACAAGTCGTTTTTTTTTAAATTAAAGGAAGTGTTTTTAAATTTCACAATAAACATGGTTGCATGCACGAACGATAACAAAACTTGCGATCAGAAAGAGAATATTATGGATAAGATGTTTAAAATAATATTATTAATGATGTTTCGAGGATTTCTTTTCAATTTAATACTTTTGCACAACTCTTCGACTGTTGTAGACAAACATTGTGGCTAAACTCTTTAACTACTCCACCTGTTCATTTGATAATCATCATAATGTCAGTCTTATCTTGATTACCTTAATGAGTCTTATCTATGTCTACTTATTTCAATACATTGATCAAACAAAATGGTTCCTTTTTAATAAAATACAGTTCCTTCTTACTTATTAATTATATATGTTAAATGTGTACTGTTTTGTCCATCAGTCTGGACAGCTTACGAGTCTTATCTATATGTCTACTTATTTCAATACAGAGATCTTATTGATCAAGCAAAATGGTTACTTTTTAATAAAATACAGTTTCTTCTTACTTATTAATTATATATGTTAAATGTGTACTGTTTTGTCCATCAGTCTGGACAGCTTATGAGTCTTATCTATGTCTACTTATTTCAATACAGAGATCTCATTGATCAAACAAAATGGTTCCTTTTTAATAAAATACAGTTCCTTCTTACTTATTACTGTAATTATATATGTTAAATGTGTACTGTTTTGTCCATCAGTCTGGACAGCTTATGAGTCTTATCTATGTCTACTTATTTCAATACAGAGATTTCATTGATCAAACAAAATGGTTCCTTTTTAATAAAATACAGTTCCATCTTACTTATTACTGTAATTATATATGTTAAATGTGTACTGTTTTGTCCATCAGTCTGGACAGCTTATGAGTCTTATCTATGTCCACTTATTTCAATACAGAGATCTCATTGATCAAACAAAATGGTTCCTTTTTAATAAAATACAGTTCCTTCTTACTTATTAATTATATATGTTAAATGTGTACTGTTTTGTCCATCAGTCTGGACAGCTTATGAGTCTTATCTATGTCTACAGATTTGAATACAGAGATCTCATTGATCAAACAAAATGGTTCCTTTTTAATAAAATACAGTTCCTTCTTACTTATTAATTATATATGTTAAATGTGTACTGTTTTGTCCATCAGTCTGGACAGCTTATGAGTCTTATCTATGTCTACTTATTTCAATACAGAGATCTCATTGATCAAACAAAATGGTTACTTTTTAATAAAATACAGTTCCTTCTTACTTATTAATTATATATGTTAAATGTGTACTGTTTTGTCCATCAGTCTGGACAGCTTATGAGTCTTATCTATGTCTACTTATTTCAATACAGAGATCTCATTGATCAAACAAAATGGTTCCTTTTTAATAAAATACAGTTCCTTCTTACTTATTAATTATATATGTTAAATGTGTACTGTTTTGTCCATCAGTCTGGACAGCTTGTATATTAACAAAGATAGAATATAATTATACGGTTTTAAAGATTAATGGTTCCTAATAAGAAAGACTTCGTAAATATAAGAAAGACTTTCAAATAAAATTTAAAACTACTATTTTTTTTAATTATGAAATTCCTTCATTTAATTCGAAGTTTCTTAAAAATCTTAGATAAAAATTGCCAAACATCTTTTAATGAATAACACACACAGACCTTTTTAATGTAATACAGCTTATGTTAATTGAAATGTAATAAAATTTCTGTTCAATTAATCGTAATCACTACAGACAATAATTATTTTACAGTTATTGTTAAATTTAAAAAATTTAGAAGTATCGTACAATTTTATGATTCGAAAATATTTATGTAATTACAGTATAACTCAATAACTCATTACATTTAGCTCAGTTATTTCAATTTATCCAGACTCAACGTGTTATTTCAGTCTAAAAGCGAACTTTGTCTATACGTATTCTTTTAATCTCATTCAGAGAGACTCAACAAGTTTATCTGATAATATGCAGCCTGGAAGTGTCATAGTGACCTGGAGAAAGTTAGGGAAGAAGTTGAGAGACAAAAGAGTTATCCTTTTCTCCCCTAGCACAAAAAACGACCTTCACTACGTCATAAAATATCTGAATGCCACCCCATCCCACCCCGATGTGAATATTTTTTATCTCCCTCATCCCCTAATCCTCGTCGTTCAAAACAAGCTTAAAGGGGATGTTCCACCCCAAGTGATATTGCATTCCTTTAAAACTCTTAAAACGTAATTCAGTTTTAAAAATAGTTAAGTTGCAATGTAAATTATTCTGTAAATGCGTGCTGTAGCAAAATTATATTCGGCATATATTTAAAATTAAAATAGTTATTACAAATTATCTAAAACTAGTTAATCACTGGTAAATTAAAAAAATTAATTGTTACCTTTTTTTATACAAAGAAAATTTTAAAAGCCTTACAGTACTTCAGCATAAGAATTTACTTATAGATTTTAATTAGAAGAGTTAACAATTTTTATAAAAATAAAACAGTACTATTATGCCTATGACAAGATGGAGTAAACAACTTAAAATGAACAATAAATCACATTCTTCTATTAACTTTTGAATTATTTGAATGTATTTAATTTAAACTAAGATAATTAATCTGCCTTAATACAAAATTATATTTAAAAAAATATTAAATTTTTTTTTTTAAATTGTGCTTTTACAAAATTGTGCTAATTTTGTTCCTGCCTTTAGTACAAAATTTTCTAAAATTAAATTTGTCAAAGTATTTCACTACTAACAACAATCAATTTGTAATCTAAGAAAAATTTTAGCACCCTGTAATCTAAAGTTTATTATATTCTATGTAATTGTTATTCCGTATGAAATAGTTTTTACTATTTGTATGGCACGTGTTTCTTACTAATGAAAAGGTTCTTTTTCTTCGGATATTAAATAGTAAGTAATACGTTTATATAATGTATGACAATTTAAAATAACTTTAATAAAACTATTGAATGATGTTAGATAGTGATTTCTTAAAATTATTTTCGTTGGCTTTGACTAAATAGGATTGGTTTTTTACCAAATTTACATTAATCTAAAATACTAAACAAATGACTGTGTTTTAGATTCTGAAACGTTCAAAGAATTAATAAATAAAACATTAATATTATAAAACATCAAAGCCCAAGTTATATAAAGATTTAGAGGCAATTTTTAAACTATTGAGCAAACATACATACATTTATACACGATAAGAAATATACACAAATTTACAAATTGATATGAAATATTATAAAAATCACTTTTCCAGAAGAGGTGTAAGGGTCGACAGCAAGAAAGAGTTGCAAATTTAGGTTTACGCACTGAATACAGTAAAAAACCAAATCATTTCACTTCCTTGTTGATTGCGATATATATATATATATATATATATATATATATATATATATATATATATAGTTTCGTTTTATCCTAAATTATCACTTGACACCAAATAAAATTCAATGTGCTACAGAATCGGGGCAATAGTTTTGTTTGATTGGAAACTACATAAATGTAGACATACACTCATTAAGCACAGTTAATAATTTTCAATAGTGGAGATGAGGATGTATTTGTTCATTTAAGTTGGAAGTATGGTTTTTTAACTATTGAGACCTATTATGTAACCTTTATTTTCTAAAACACCCCACTCCCATCCCACAGGTTAGATCATTGACCTTTCTTTTGTCATTTCTCAACCACTTTACTCTTCTAACCTTTCCTTTTGTCTCACATTTTTAGTTTAGACTTTTTTTTTTTTTTTTTTTTTTTCAATTTAGTTCCTTGAAAATGCCTAACGGCGAAACATATGTCGCAATTGAAGCTGTTTTGTGGAATTAAATAATCATCTCATTATTTCCATTAATACTAATTTTTACATATTACTAATTTACATAATACTAATTATTACATTTGTTAATAACTAATTTGAAATATATACATCTAGTTATGTGATCTCTCTTTTATCCCTAAACAATTAGGGATAGACTATGAAAAGTTCACCGATCAACCCGTAGGAGTGTTTAGCACCATTTTTATCAAAATATAAAAATGTGTAAGTAAACCACCTACAGGTTACAATATTGCTCCAATTTTGGAACTTAAGTAAAGTCTTTATATTTATTTTTTATTGATAGGTTGTAAATGCATATATATATATATATATATATATATATATATGCATACAAGGTGTCAGTTTAGTAAGTAGACACTCTCTATAATTTTCTTTGTATTGATTATATGAACCTACGGTGTGCGGCATTTATATTTTGAATGTATGGGACACCTATTTGACTGCTATTATCTAAACCCCCTTTCCAATCTAGTACCTCCCCCCCTTTCCAAAGGAGGCAAAAAGGGGGGTAAGTAAAAATTCTCAAATGGTAAAGGGGGTTGAGTGACACCTCATTTTAAAGATCTATTGAAAAGAAGATGATTGGGGAAGATAGAGTTAAAATCTCACCTCGATTTGGCAAAAAACATACCAAATTTGAAACAAATGAGGTTGTACAACGGGCGTGTTCTAAATAATTTTTAAACCAATTTCCCATTTTTTATGTTAACTTGAATTGAACTGCACAACTAATGTGGATAAATCGTGATATTTTGGTTTTGGTTTTTCAAAGAAATACCTGAAATTGTTATCATTCAACCATTGCCTTATCAGTAGCAATAAACTTTGGACTGTTATCTCTTTGGTTTTTCCGAGTATATGAAATTCCAGCTAGACTGGAAACTACTCAGTTAGTAGAAATACTTTGTTGGTGTCTTTGTAACTTGTACTTCAGTTGTGCTTTATTTTCACATCATTAACGATCTTTAAAAAACCATTGTTAAAATGAAATTTACAATTGAAGAAAGAGTGGAGTTAATTTTATTATAATGGAAAGATCAGCTGCCGATAGTTTTAACGAATTACATCTTGATAAAAGATTCTGCAACAGATTGTATCTAAATTTGTAAGCAACTTTCTTCTAACTGGAAGTGTTGAGGACGAGAAAAAGTCTGGTCATCCTAAAGTTGATGAGTTAACCGAAATTGGATTTTTTGCTGAAATTGCCGGAAATCCTATTCAGTCAGGTAGAGAAATTGCTCGCAGAAACAATCTAAGGCGTTGTACTGTTTTCAAAATGTTACAAGTTTCATCCATACATTGTCATCCTTTTGTTCGTGAACGTAGGGTACTTTGTACTAGTACGAAATCTCTCTCATGACGCAAGCTTTAACATCTAACTACAGGGTATGCACATTTAGTACCGATATTCTTTCACAATCAAGCAGATATTTTCGAGTTATTTTATCCAAAAGAATGAAAAATAACTTCTTTTAAACTGGAATTAAGTAGGTTTCACATTTATTATATCTTCATTCAATAAATGACAAAATCAAAATGAAAATTTTACCTAATTTTCACCTTGAACTAAATAAAAATTAATTATAAAAAAATTTAAAATATCAAATTGGACATTGATCCAAGGTGGTGGTTAGGTTCCCAGAGCCTACGGGTTTTTCTACATTTTTGAGCGACGGATTTCAAAGTCGCTCGAATAACTCAACCTAGATTCTTTTCTGGTAATATCTACATTCAATAGAACTTCTTGTTAACTCAATTAACGTAAAGCACAACAATATTCATAGACCAAGGAGTAATAGTTTTTAATAGTACCAAATAATACCAAATCACTATACATTTGAATAAAAAAAAAAAAAAAAAGAACTCATAGGGAAAAATAAAAGTTAAATCTTTGAAGATGGCATGCTATTACAGTTGTGTGACATATTTTGATGGAAACACGATCCGATATTTAGTATCGGATGACGCTTCCATCAAAATATATCACCAACATTGTCTATACTTTCCTCCAATTCAAATTGATCTACTGTATATGAACAAGTTAATGATAGTTATAACAAATTGTATATACAATCTAAGACGTAAACTATTTAATTGTTATAATTTATTTGGTACTTTTGTAACCCTATTAATATATTGATATTTATATAAATAAAAATATTATAAAGTAACGAGTGACGAATATTTTGCTCAGGTAAAAACTTCCGCCAGAATGTTGTAGAAAACAACAAATTTTATTTTTCATTTGAAATTGTTTTGTACCCCTACTCGTTATGTATAGTTTACACCATTAGAGGAGGGGCACTTTATTTCTAGTTGCATCTCCTGTATAAAGCGTACTTTACCTAGTAAGATTACCTGTGTCCATGCGGTGAAACCATATGTGTTCGCCATTTTAAAACTGAAAATAAAATAAATCTAGTAGATACATTGTTGGGTCTAGTTGCAATGAACCTTCTTGATTACACGCGTTTGGCCCTAACTCCGTAACATACGCACATAAAGATAAAGCCAATTGGCAAATGATTGAATTTTTAATTTTTTTATCAAGAGAATCTTGAAAACTGTTTTTTGAACTGCTGTTTTTTATGACTATCTTTTTATTACTTCAGAGAAAGTGGTTAATCAACAGTCGGATCTCCTGGGCCCATGCTTTGAAACCTTCCAGGGACTGTATTCAAGTGATCGCCTTTATAAAAGAGAAAATTAAACAAAAAACCTTGTTCATACATCATTCGGCTTAGTTAAAGTAAGCTTTTTCATGTTATACCAATTGTTATCAACATACACACGAAATGACAAATGGTAGAGTTAAAACTACTCCTTGCTTCGCTCGGTAAGAAAAATCTTGTATTTCGTATCTTTATATGTTAAAAGTAGAAATTGAGTGTACACCAAATGGCCTTGCTATTCAAACTTCGTTTGAAACGTATTATCATGGTTCACCCCCCCCCCACACACACAAAATAAAGAGAACTGCCAAAATTGTCTAAGTATAATTTTAAATTTTAATTAGTTTAAAAACACAGATTGGGTATCTAATGAAATAGTGTTGTATCCATGATTAGATCACACTATGACTGTTTACGGTATCATTTTTGAGTCTACCAGAGCCAAACATGAGTACATGTGTAACTCCTCCCATTACATTTAGAACATAAATGTTCCGGTTACATAACATTACATTGAGAAATTTTGACGCTATCAACTAGTTGGTAGAACATTTTCTATTGTATATTATGTTACCATGGACAGTCATATAGAGATCTCAAATTTATATCGTAATATTATTTATTGAATAATAAACATTGCTTTCATCGAGTTTATTTAGGCTGTTGACAAATATCAGTTGAAAAACCTAGTGTGGTGCGAGTGAAACTAATGGAGTAGAATACATTTATGTCAAGACTACCCCCCCCCCCCTCTCCCAACAAGTAAAAAAGACATACATGCGCGAACACACACACAAAAGAGCACGTGTGCGAGCACATAGATGAGCACGTGCTTTGAAGTGGACAGAAAAACATTTACCTTGTCTAGGAAACTAAATCTGTTGCGCTTGACTATGGTTTATTTTCTCGAAGTTTTGACATCTTCAAAAAGAAGAATATCTATTCAAAAATACATAACAAATTCCGGACAAACAGTTTAGACAGTAGCCAGTCCACATGAAAAATAAATTGTAAGACTGACACTGCTCTATAAACTAGATTTCTTGATTTGGGGCTCACAATACTGGAAATGTAAATACGAAAAACAAGAAAGGGAGTGTGTTATCCAGTTTCTTCATTTACATAGTTTGTATTACTCTACTTATTTAGTAAATGAGAACTTGTTTTTATTCATTTGTGACAGCGACCAAGTTTTGTACGAAAAACTTTCGTTTTAAAATAAACTTTAGCGTTGAAAAAAGTTTGTATAAAATCAACAGAGTATTTCTTCAGGGCCGTTTCTTTACTTTTGGGAATAGATATGAAGTTTCGCCTTTAGGCGATTGCCAAGGGGAAAATAAAACAAAAAACTCCGCACCAAGCAAAGGAAGTGGTCGAGGGGCCCCCACTATTCTGTGCGGTGTTGCCAAGTCGCTGAAGCAAGGACGAGTAGTCAGACCGCAGAGTTGCATTGAGTATTCACTTCACTGCGTTGTGACTTCTCTTCCACTATAAAAGTCGTAATATTTAGTTTTACGTGTTATCAAGAAGACACTTTTTTTTTTTAGAAAAAGATAATCGAGCTATGGTCAAAATAATTTGCACAAGATTTGCCATTTACAAACTATCATTTCTTTACAAATATTATAACAATTTTGATTTCTAAACCAATAAATGAGTACAAAATGATTTTCTTTTCTTTTCGTTTTAGTCGTTTGACATTTGATTCTCAACAACGAGGCGTCGAATTTAAACCAAATTTTATTAATGATTCCTACTGCGGTACAAAATTTCCACAGCAGTCTTGGATTTCAACGTCCGTAAGAACAATGTTAAATAGCTTGATGGAATAATGATGATCAAATTATGTGTAAAATGTCATTTTCTAACTAGAACATATTTAGGTTTCAACTTTAAAATTTTATAATTTTATTAAGTTGAAGGTTGCGATTTTGTTGTTGTCATTTATTAAAATAAAAATATCAGAAATGTAAAAACTTGATTAACTACACTTAATTAACTTTCAAATGAGATTATTAAGTGAGCAGATTACTCGAATCATAATGATCTGAAAATTATGTTCCACACGTCGTATTAAAAAGTTGGAGTAGTACTAAAGTGGGAATCTTTTTTAGTTTCTTTTGACAATAGTTCAAGTTAAAATTAAGGAAAGGTTGCAAATTTATTTTTGTGTATTTTAAAAAATATAAGAAGATCACCAAACTTGGAATTTAGTTACCTTTAAAATTACATTAGTTTCAACAAGTTTAGTTATAAGCATATAAGCATTATCTAAGAGTTCATGTTCGAGCGATGTAATTTCTGTTCACTCTACTTACAAGCCTTAGGAATATTGAACAGTAGGCCTGCAAGAGGCGTTAAATGAAAAGTGCAATGTAAACATGGTCGACATCCGCCAAAGAATTATTTCTGTTTTGTCAATAATGAGAAGTTGGCGAAAGTGGAGACTCTCCGATATTCGTTGATTGATTTTTCCACGAATCATTTACGTACTAACTTGTTCGACAATTGCGCGAGCTGTCATGGATGTAAATTTATATATGTATATATTATAACGGTTTAATTTAATTAGATTTATAAACATAATGTTCATAAACTTGATCAATACATTTATTAAACATTGTGCATTTGTTTTCTATTTAGTGGTATAAGGAGGCCGAACACGTACAAGATAATATCAATTCGAACTCACCGCTTCAAAACACATAATTTTGTTATATTATATCATTCAAAATTTTCATAAATTTGATCAATACATTTATTTAAACATTGTGGATTTATTTTATATTTAGTGATATAAGGAGGCCGAACACGTACAAGATAATATCAATTCGAACTCATCGCTTCAAAACACATAATTTTCTTTTATTATTTCATTCAAAATGTTCATAAACTTGATCAATACATTTATTTAAACATTGTGTTTTTGTTTTCTAGTTAGTGGTATAAGGAGGCCGAATACGTACAAGGTACAGTAATATCAATTCGAACACACCGCTTCAAAACACATTTTTTGGTTTTTTCAATACATCATTCAAAATGTTCATAAATTTGACGTCAATAAAACCTTTTTTTACTTCTTACACCTTAAAAGAGATATTTACCCGAATCTAATCATTTGGTGGGACATTGACCCCATACCAAACTGCAAAATATAAAGTCCTTACTTTATATTAAATTTAAAATTTACAATTCTAGACAGTTTCTTGAAATAGTCCAGATATTTTCCAATGGGCTTAAGACGCCGAAAACATCTTATCGAATATTTTGTGCCGTCTAAATCCTCATAATAATTGCTACATATCACAAGATTCATAAAAATCGTCAAAACAGAATTCAAAATTTTATTTTTTAAATATTGGGTGTAAGGAAGTAGAACCCGATGTCTAATTCGACTATCGACCCCAAATTTATAAATATTTTGTATGGAACAGTTGTTAAACAGTTTTATAAAATTATATAAATTCCATTAAATTATTTGTAAGATTCCTACATGAATGTTTTGAATAATACGGACGACGTGATTGTGAGATCAATTCGAGACAATTATTTTTCATCTCTCTCCACAATCTAAACTTATTTTAACACTCAACCCTAATGTAATTTGTTTTAAAATCTAATCATTTCGTGGGATACCCACTTCACATTAAACTTCAACATTTTGAGTCAATCAGATTTAGGCTACTTCGGATCATTGCTTGTCTCCAATCCGTTCTCCAGAATAAAATGTCATAGATGCATTAAATAGACATCGTTCTGAAAATTCTAAAGTTGTTTCCAGAGTCGTAAAATGTTTAGAAACATAGACATATTAGTGCCATCATAATACGAAAGTTAATATAATTATATTATGAAGGGTTTTTATCATTATTATATGATCACTTAGAGCCCCCAGCTGTTGTAGGGGTTAGCACACTTGAGATCACGAGTGAGAAATTCCGGTGGAGGACGCAAACATTTACGGAGTTGTCCCAGCTTAGTGAAAAATTGAGAAACTGTAATTGGGAGTGAACTCTGGTAGAGAAGGTTGGAACTACTGCGAAGGGAAGTTTTGTGTGATAAACCCTACTAAAAAGCCGCCTAGCAAGCCTTATGCGTCTAATGGGCTCTTGCATTACATAGTTAATAAGTTAATTAAATCTCTTATTACTTTTTTCTTCTTTTTATGTTTAGAAAGTACCATTACTTTCTAGTATTTTTTGTATGAAGTGTAATACTTTGCTGTTATACGATTACATTAAGCAATTATATTGATCTTGAAAAAAAAATGAAGACTTACTAAAAACGTAATTTAAGATTAAAGTTACTCAGAGGCGCTTGTTTTCAACTCATTGTATCTTTAGAAGTGTAATGTATTAAAACACTTCTTTAAAATGGAAAGATAATTTTCTTGGAGGAATTATTGTCTTATACGGGAAGTTTGGCTGCAGAAGGCCAGCGTAAACCCAGTGACCACTTATTTCTCCAGCTCGGGGTGATTCTGTTCTCAGAACATTTTTTTCCCCATGGAATTCTGAGTTTCTGACTAATATTAATCAAATATGTTTTATAATAAGTACACACAAATTCGGAAATACAATTTATTTATAAAAACCTGGGCTCCTCTGATAAACCTCCTGCCAATTAATTGTAGTCTGGTGAGATTAAATTTGTGTTATTTATTTGTCGATGGTTCCTGTAATAAAGATTATTAATCTCTCTTTTATATGCATTAGGGCAATTTTATACAATCATTTTTTAGTTTATATCAGCTATGAACATATAATTTTCTATAATTATTAAAATAAGATATAAAAATCAGCCATTTTCTGTAATTTATCATGCATATTATTTAGAAAAATTGTAATTTCAAATCATAAAAAAATAATAATAATAAAAAAAATTAATAATTATAAAACAATAATACTTTTTTTTTCATGCACTTAAGAATTTAGATATTACAAAAATATTCATTTCTTGTATAAACATCATTTATGCCTAATCGTACAAAAGAAAAAAATGAAAATTATTTAAGAAGAGCGATTAAAAATAACAAATGTTTTTATTATTTTATTAAAATTTATTAACTCTTATTAAAGTCTTCTAATAGCGTTTTATTACCCCCCCCCCCGTAAAGATCAAATACAACAATGTATTCCCCACGAATTTTCTCAAACTCTGACAACAATTTATTGTATTGATAATATAAATGAGCTACAATTGGTTCGCCTAGCGGAATCATCGGGCAATTGTAGCTCATTTGTATTATTAAAATATTTTAAAACTTTAAACTTTATTGCTTTATTTATCCTTGAATATGGAGTTTCAACAAGAAATATCTTCTGTTACATTAAAATGAAATATATATATATATATATATATATATATATATATATATATATATATATATATATATATAGAGAGAGAGAGAGAGAGAGAGAGAGAGAGAGAGAGAGAGAGAGAGATTGCCTAAATTAGATGGTGGTTATCCAAATTTCACTAATTATTAACTTTTGTAGGTTACCTAATAAAATAGTGATACTAACTGAAGTATCGATTTGTGACAGTATTTATCTGAATATGTTGTTGCTAAACAAGTAAGGTGGAAATTGTGGGTTTAACAATTGATTTTTAATGTTCTATTTAGGTTCGCCCAAATTTCCTCAAGAATTTAGTTCACATTTACGTTTAAACTTGATCTTTTAATAAAGTGCAATTTTGAACTTGGCATCTATCTCTTGAAGCATGTTGGGCACGATTCCAGTTTTAGATTTCACATTCGCAAAGAAAAGTACAAAATTTTCTATTTTTAGATTTCTCTAAAACTTGACTATTATTATTTGTTTCTTTGTTATACATTAAAGAAGTTGGAACTTTTATGAAATTAAGTAAAAAGTTTAACAAATGAAAACGGATCTTTATTGTATAACAATTAATAATGGAATATTCTAACAATGTCTGGGTCGGAAGGACACAAGAGTTGGTCAAGAGAGATCTGATAGGAAAGATGAAAGAGAGTGATCTAGTCCAAGATAAGATGAAAAATGTATAGGTTTAGCTAGGATTGGCAACCATGTACTAACTAAAGTGAGCTCCTGGTGGTACCTACTACGTTATAGTTTCATGAATGATCGTATCTTTAAAAGAATTACAAAAAGAAAGCACAATTTGGATTATTGGATGACTTACCTCACTCCTCAATAAATAAAGTAAAAAATGTTGTAGGCTACATATTTCGTATTTGTGGTTATTATGGAAATATTTAATTTGTTTTAAGTTTACAGAATTACCGCAATGTATAAAATAAGTATTAAAACAAATATTGAAAAGCTATATCTAATATCTCAAGAGTTCCCTTTAAAACGAAGTGTTTTGTACTATAGTGGATTAACAGGTCAACAAAGTTGTGTCCTCTCTTTTGCTGTAATATTTCCTTCACCGGACACATTCCTAGATTTACCTCTCTGTAATTACAACACCTTCCCCAGTATAAAATTATACCTCGTACAATGTGTAATGGGTTTTAACAAATTTATTTATTTAACGTTATTATTTTAGAATTATTAAATTACAAAATATTCAAAATGAATGGCCTACCCTTAACTACAGGGTTCAGAAGTCTAATAGTCCGTAACTCTTGCCTCGACTATTTTACATCACTTTTGGATGAACATCACAAATTACATTTTTTTTAAAACTAAATCTAAACAATTAGGATATGTGATATGTTAAAAATGGGTGCAATAGAAGGAAATCAGTGATGGGTGAATATGATACAAAGTTAATGTATTTTTTAAATTGTATTTATATTGCTTGTCTTAGTCAAAGTTCTTTGGTTCACAGTTTTTGAGTTTGTTATTATGTCTTTGAATGAATTTTGTGAGAGTTGTAATTTTCGATAGTTAATTTTGACTATATATTATAATCTGAATGAAAGATGAATTTATAATGTTTAATCAATTCCTGGGGATAGACAAAGTTATATATTCCTCTCACCAATGTTTCTAAGCTCTAATATTATATTGTAGCTACTTAGCTGTTTTTTTACACTGAAGTAATTATTTAAAACACTTAATCTTCCTGGATCTATAATAATGATGTTGCATCTTGGGATGTTTTGAATAGAATGTCCCAAAATAATTTCTTTGTTTTCTGCTTCTCCATAAATACTTCTTCATCTATTTTAAAAAGAACTTATTTTCAATAATTTTGCATAAAATCTGCTTTATTGTGTTACCATGTCCACACTGATTTTACATTTACTCAGATAAGCTTTCGTTATGGGAGAGAGTTCGTGCTAGGGCTACGAAATTTCTGTTTACTTCTGCCGAGCCTTAATAACTGACTCGTAAAAGCCAAGATCACGTCACTAAAATAGTGATTTCCACAACTTCGATATTTACAAAACCCTGTCAGTAGGTTGGTTTTGCAATAAATAGCTAAGTAAGTACTATAATGGATCCACTAACAGGGATGCTATCCCTCCAGTAAACTTTACACCCCCAACCTCAGCAACAAATTCCAACTCCCCCACCCCACCCTCATTCCAAACACTTCGAGTATTATTAAATATTCATGAAAACCTTTTCATTGTTTATATTTAGAATTAATTATTATATAAATACAAATGTCTTTCTAAATATTAAGTCGGAATCTAAATTTTATTCATCCCTTATAGGCCTAGAGGTCCGTATCACCCCTTCCTACATTAGATGCTCCTATTCTCTGACATCACTCTACATGCTGAAAAGGAAAAATAGTTAAATTGATTATTAAATATTTTAGAGAAATGTTTTAAAATATTTAGTTTTTTTTTTATTAACTGAAAATTACCTTATCAGAAAAGAAACTCTTTTCTATATTTATTAGAATTAGTAAAATTTAAAAGATTCGTTTAATCAAAAAAAAAAATAATAATAATAATAAATAATAATAATAATAATGTACAAATGTATTTAAAATGTAATATATACATATTTTCCCAAAAGGGGTCTGGTTATTTATTTTTAGATTATATACATCAAATGACATATAGTCGTATTCAGCTTCATTATCCGTCTATCGCCATTTTGTTCTTTTACAAAAAAGCAATTTTACTGCAAAAATAGGTAAGATATAGATTTCAAATTTGGTATAAGCATTTTGTGTGTTACGTTCCAATTGTACCAATCACAAAGACTTTATTTTTATAATTTTCAAAATGGCGGCCGTTTAAAACTGTTAACGTCGAATATCTCCAAAATCGTTAGTTTAAAAAAAAAAATTATTACGCCCGCCAATTTGAAAATTATAAAAATAAAAACTTTGTGTTTGGTAAACAGTAGTCTACTTGTAAAATGTATAATACAAAATGCATTTCCAATTCTGAACGCAATTTTTATCTATTTCTGAAGTTATAATCTTTTTTTTGTAAAAAAAGAAAATGGCGGATAGACTGATAATGAAACGTAATTCCACTATATGTTAATTGATTTTTTCCCTTTTTTTCTGTAGGTCATCTATATGATGTGGAAATGAATAGCCAGCCCACCTTTTTCAGGACACCCTTTATATGTATAGAATTCAAAACGAAAAAAGACGTAAGTAATTAATCGATGTTTTCTTGTAATTCAAATTCTTTCAGAAACAAACAAAACCTGGATAATACCACGAATTACTCTTCAGTATAGATTTGTTTTAATTACTGGAGATTTATCAGTGAAAAATATTTATTGATTATCAGTAAAAATGTCCTCTCTCCCCCGAAATATAATGACTCACTTTATGTGTCCTACCCCCCCCCCTGGAGGTAACTCTGTTTAAATTAAAAATGTAACCATTCATTAGGAAAAGAAGTCAAGCTATAGAAAATCTTTTTTATTTAAGAAAATTAAAAAATTGCCAATCGTTATTCTTCACTACAAGATAATTAGTAATTCCTCTAACAAATACAATGTAGACAATACGACAACATTTCTACAAACATTTGCTTACAACCAAAAGGAGTAAATTTCATGATTTTCCTACATTTTAGTCTGATTTATTTAAACCAAAGTTGAAATTCCCACTCACGCAGGAAGTGAAATTTTCGCATGAAACGATGCTTTTCCTGGTTGCAGTGAGGTGGGATGTTTTATTGTGCACTGCTGCAGATATCGTGAGTTGACAAGGCCTGAATTAAATCGTGGAAGTCGAGTAAATAAATCTAGTTGCCACAGATTTATAGCAGCTCCCCGGTTTTGTATTTAGTGGCGATGTCACAACATGAATAATATGGTGAATAAATTATATGCATTTTATAAATCTATTTTCATAGGAAAGGAAACGTGGTTGGACACTTTGTATTACTGGATGTTTGTCACCAAAACAAATACATATTTATATATAAAATATACATTCTTTCACCGACTACAGTATTTAAAGAACTTAAATAAAATCTAACGAACACTGTAAACATGGCTTACTATCGTTTTTGAAACTTTGGATTATTTGGATACGACTAAAATCAAATATTAATTACTACCTTATCTTAATATTTTCTAATCTTTAATAATTTCTAACTTTTTAAGAAATAATTGCTCTGATGACAAAGTCTTAATTACTACGATCAAGTTACTATATTTATATTATATATATATATATTACAGCACATATAAAACTTCGAGTTTTCCATATAATATACAGCTGTGAGGTTAATGTACATATATACAACTTCGAGGTTTATGGTATATATATATATATATATATATATATATATATATATATACACAGTTTTGAGGTTATAGTAGGCCTATATTTTTACAGCTTTGAGTTTACAGCAATTATATACTTCTTCGAACTTGCAGCAAAAATATACAGATTTGAGTTTTCAATACATATTATATATACAGCTTCGAGTTTACAGCAAATATATACTCCTTTATATTTACAGCAGATATATAGAGAGATTTAGTTTTTAGTACAGTATATTTACAACTTTGAATTTACAGCACATATATACAGCTACGAGTTATAACACATATAACACATAGCTCTAACACGTATTATACAGGTTAGAGGTTTTAGTATATATAAGGATAAAATTATTGTCATCTTTAACAGATATGAAGCTAACAGTTGTCCTATGATTGTGACGGTAATTTTCACAGATTTAGTCAGTCTAGAATATCTCAAGTTGTGAAAAAAGTGTTAACAGGTTTTTACTAACATAAGTAAATAGTTCGTTAACTTTCCAAGTATAATTGAATAACAAGAAATGTGGTAAATGAAGAAATATTAGTGTTAAAAAAATATATATAGAGTTAATCTCATGAGCCCTGAATTAATAATAGAAATAAACATTTTAGGTTAAGATATAGGTTCGCGAAAGCTCAAACTTTACAACGTTTGAGTTTAGTAGCCCCTAAGAGTACTCTAACCGTCTTTAGAACAAAAGTTTGTAAGTTTATTTGCTATGAATCTACAGTTGTCTGCGATTGTGACGGTAATTTGCACAGATTTAGTCAGCCTAGAATATCACCAGTTGTGAAAAAAAGTGTCAACAGCTTTTTACTATCCTATGATAATCGTTCATTAACTTTTGAAGTACAATTAAATAACAAAGAAGCGAAACGGTACTTTATTATAGAATCTAACATTACCCTAAAGTGACTCTAAGCACGAGAAATTATAAACCCTGGTGGACAATTAAAACATGTTTCGTCATAATGTTTCAAAAACAGCTGTTTTTAATACATGCATTGAGATGCTAACGTTGTTCGTTTTAGTCCTAGGAACTAAAAATATGAGCTGAGGTCGACGTCATCAGCTGTTATTTCGTTTATACGAATTAATTAACGATTATAAAGAATCTAAAATAACAACCGATACTCTCGATTGTAAATAACCGTTAAAACAGCTGTTACCATAGATTTGAAGGTAAATAGGTTATAACATTTTAGTTTTTGTGAAATGGTTTTCTTATATTATTTGCAGTATAACGAAAAGTATAACTTATCAGTTGGACCAAAAGAAGCTTTTCGATCCTCGCTCATTTTCGTTAAATTTGAGCTTGTATTGAAAAGCTTCACTTTAGGTCCTAGTGATGAACTATACTATTTTGAAGCTTTACATCTAAACAATCTATTAGAACTTGTTTTCACACTTCACCAACCAATTTAAGAGGAATGCATTAAGCGACTGGACTGTAGGCTAAATACTAATAACTTGAGATTGTATCTAAAAGCTTCACTTTAGGTCCTAGTGATGAACTATACTATTTTGAAGCTTTACATCTAAACAATATATTAGAACTTGTTTTCACACTTCACCAACCAATTTAAGAGGAATGCATTAAGCGACTGGACTGTAGGCTAAATAACTTGAGCTTGTATCGAAAAGTTTCACTTTTGGTCTTAGTGATTAAATATGCTATTTCCTGAATTGGAATAAAATAGATATCAAAACTGAACAGGCATTTGATACTAAATAACCCTTAAGCCTACCTAACACGTTTTAGTATAAGCCTAGTACTCTTATTGTTACCGTAATTAAGTATGGTTATTTCCAGCATCTTAAGTTATATCTACAATATGAAATTCATATAGTATATAAAAAACGGTTATTGTCTACAATTACCAATGTTTTATGTAAATAGGTTTGTGTAAGTTTGGTCTATTATAAAGGTTTTTTTAGCCTATATTCTGTAACTTTAACGACTTTATAATGTATCTAGGCTAACCAGAATAGGAAACGTCATAGCATGTAGGTTTTCGAAATATTAGTTTTATTATACTTGTCTTCCGAACACAAACATTTCCTTACCACGAATTGTCTTAGAACAAGGCTTAGAAAAATATGAAATGTGGAAACTTTCTTTGTAGAATAGGACAATGAGTTTCCATTACCGAATTTGTAATGTTCCGATCTACATTCATGGAACAACCCGGAAGTAATAATGTTTACCAATCCTTACAATTTGGTAATTAATCACTCTAGAGGTCCCATTATTAGTCCAATTGGTACTTACGTATTAACGCCACCGCAGCAGAAGTTGCTAATGCGCATGCGCCAATATTTGCTTACTTTGCGATATAATAAAATTATATATATCACGACAGGGTTGGCCAGGTGATTATAAATATATATAATCAATCACCTGGCCAAACCTTTCGTAAGTTTATTGAAGTTAATAATTTGAAATTAGATCATGGATAAACATGAGCTTTAAAAGTGAAGTGCCGCCAATCTACGCCTAAAATTTTTGCCACAAATCATAAAATGAAAGTAGGCTATATGAATCTCAAAGCTGAAAAAATGGAATTCTGCTTCCCTCAAACCAGTTTGCTCTTTATTGGCGCATGCGCATTAGCGCAACTTCTGCTGCGGTGGCGTTAATACGTAAGTACCGTCCGATTTAGCTCAAATTTGTTTAACAAACAATGTTTTAAATACCTAAGAACTTAATTATTTTTTCATAATTTACTAAAACGTTGATGTCTCATGTTTAGTTTTCATTATCATTAAACCTATAAAAATTATTACAAATAAGTCTACGTATGTCAGTAATAATTTGACTTGTTTTTACAACTTCTGATCCCATAATTTTTTAATCATGTAAGACTGACAAATATTTTGTTGTTGTTAAACCTACAAGGCATATTCTACTAGGGTTAGTAAACTTTTCATGTAACCTTTTTAGTATTAAATTTATGGATTGATTTTCATATTTATTATAAGCTATAGTTTCACAAGTTTATTTTCAGTTCGTAAAATTCATACAATAGTTCGTAAAATAATTTAATAATTATTGGCTTAATTATAATTAAAACTAAAAGTTATAATCTTGTAGGGTTTCTAAGATTAAAGTTATGTAAACTAACACCTACAAATGCAACCAAAGTCTTTCTAAATGAAATAAATATAAGGGCCTACAATATAACCGGATTACTAAACGAAGTAAATGTCTGGCTATAGGTAATATTTCATTGTTACCAGAATTAATGTTTTAATAATTTTGTTTTGTTTTAGCTGTGAAGAAATATTTTTGGAGATCTTTGATAAGATAACTTTGTTGATATTTGTTTCTAATTCTATCATGTCACCAGTAAAAAGGAGGAGGATATCTTTCTGCAAGGATCAATTGATGGAATTGAAATTCAGCAGAGATGGCCAAAAGGAAAGAATAATCCGACACATCTAAAAAATGTAAGTCTTTTTTATCATTTGTGAGTAATAATCGAACAAAGGTATGTGGAACGACATTTATTTTTTGTTAAAAAACAAAACAAAAACAATTCAGAATAATAACAGATTTAAAAACGGCAGGGGAAATACACCCCCCCCCCCCAAAGAAGCCGCTCAGGTACCTTCCGGTCGAAATACAATTTCTCATCACATTACATTTTTTCCATTGCAAGAATCTCATAACGCTGAGGAAAAGATATTACTTACGTCCTGATTTGTCCATAAAAATGGTTTTAGAACTTTTTAAAGAGAAATATCTTTATTTTTCTAAAGTCTGCTTACTATATGTTTTGAAATAACTTCAGGTAGTGTTTTAAGTAGAAATTTCGGCAACTATATTTTGATTTAATACTTACCTAATGACTATTAGTGATTCCAACAGTTGTATATAAGGACTGTTTGTATTATTTTAGTTGTAATTAATACATGTGGGATTCTACTGTATACTTAATAACTTTAGTTTATTTTCCTAATTTCATGCTTGTATTCTTGTTTAATTTTGATTTAATACTTACCTAATGACTATTAGTACTTCCACCAGTTGTATATAAGGACTGTTTGTATTATTTTAGTTGTAATTAATACATGTGGGATTCTACTGTATACTTAATAACTTTAGTTTATTTTCCTAATTTCATGCTGGTATTCTTGTTTAATTTTGATTTAATACTTACCTAATGACTATTAGTACTTCCACCAGTTGTATATAAGGACTGTTTGTATTATTTTAGTTGTAATTAATACATGTGGGATTCTACTGTATACTTAATAACTTTAGTTTATTTTCCTAATTTCATGCTGGTATTCTTGTTTAATTTTGATTTAATACTTACCTAATGACTATTAGTACTTCCACCAGTTGTATATAAGGACTGTTTATATTATTTTAGTTGTAATTAATACATGTGGGAATTAATACAAACAGTCCTTATATACAACTGGTGGAAGTACTAATAGTCATTAGGTAAGTATTAAATCAAATTTAAACAAGAACTTATGAAATATTTTGCAGTTTACCCGTACTAACTTTTTTTAGTCCTTTTCCAAATTTTCATGATTATTTAATATATTTTATTTTATTTTTTTATTTTTGCTGGATATATATGGTCTCAGTGATGTTGAAATTACAATTATCTCTACAGTTACTCTTTATTTACAGATATGTGATGTTACGATTCTTATTCTATAAACCATAAAGTCAAGTTGAACTGTTTCCTTATGATAAAATCACTCTGATTATTTTTCGTTTCCAAGGAGTTTTTATAGTACTAAATTCAAGACCATTGTTAACAATAAGGACGGTTTTAGTTTATTTAAGATTTTATTTTGAATAAATTTAAATAATAAATATTACATTATGTTATCGTAATCTTGGCTAGTATTTATTGATTCTGGTAGGCTATAATGGAAGAGTCATGTCACATTTTCTTATTAAGATAGTAGTTTTTGTTATATTTTCATATATATTTAAGTTAAATGTTGATACTACAGTAGATATAGCTCGAGTTCTGACTATGTAACATCAATGCACCTCTTAGCTTACCGTACTGTACATACAACTAAAATATCAATAAACTGTGTTTAAAATAAAATCCTTTCTCACATAAGATATAAGATGTACGATTAGTTAAGAACATTATATTAGTTAGATGTTAACTTTAACAATATATTTTCCAGGTTTATCACTTGGGTAGTACGGCGATGAACGGTGTAAATTTTTTTAGATACGTTTGAAGATGATGCCAAAATCCTTGCCGCATGACAAGAAGGAATGTCCTTTTATAAAGAAAATCTGTTCAATTTTCTGGAATCTTCCAGTATCAGTTAGTGATAAAAGCAAGAAGGAAATTGTTGAGTTTTTATTTTGCCCCGCACAATTATCAGAAAAAGCTTGTTATATTTTGTTAGGCAAGTCGAACAAAAATAATCATACTTCATCCGGGGATTTTTACTTGGGGGGTTGCTTTCATGGAAAACGTACACAAGTAACTTATATATGTTTTGTTTTATATTAATTATGAAAACCACATAGATTGTAATCTGTCTAAGGTAAGAGAGTTCTTGAACAGACACTTTAAGTAAATACAAATTTTGCATGTAGTGGAAGAGGAAAGGTAGACTAATACCTAAGCTTCGTTGACATTATTAGACGGTTCATTCTCTAAATCACCGTCAAATTTCTTGTTTTTACGCTTATAAACCATTAGCACAGCTGCATCTGTACGTTTTGCAACATTATGAAGATATGGGGACTTTTAAGCCTAGTACTTCGCACGTACGGTAACTATCAAATTGCGGTTGCCGAAATTTCTACTTAAAACACTACCTGAAGTTATTTCTAAACATATAGTAAGCAGACTTTAGAAAAATAAAGATATTTCTCTTTAAAAAGTTCTAAAACCATTTTTATGGACAAATGAGGACGTAAGTAATATCTTTTCCCCAGCGTAATGAGATTCTTGCAATGGAAAAAATGTAATGTGATGAGGAATTGTATTTCGACCGGAAGGTATCTCGGCTTCTTTATGGGGGGGGGGGGTATTTTCCGTGCCGTTTTTAAATCTGTTATTATTCTGTATTGTTTTCCTTTCTATTTTTAACAGAAAATAAATGTCGTTCCACATACCTTTATTCGATTATTACTCACAAATGAAAAAAAGACTTACGTTTTTTAGATGTGTCGCATTATTCTTTCCTTTTGGCCATCTCTGCTTAATTTCAATTCCATCAATTGATCCTTGCAGAAAGATATCCTCCTCCTTTTTACTGGTGACATGATAGAATTAGAAACAAATATCAACAAAGTTATCTTATCAAAGATCTCCAAAAAAATTTCTTCACAGCTAAATAAAAACAAAATTATTAAAACATTAATTCTGGTAAGAATGAAATATTACCTATAGCCAGACATTTATTTCCTTTAGTAATCCGGTTATATTGTAGGACCTTAAATTTATTTCATTTAGAAAGACTTTGGTTGCATTTGTAGGTGTTAGTTTACATAACTTTAATCTTAGAAACCCTACAAGATTATAACTTTTAGTTTTAATTATAATTAAGCCAATAATTATTACTATTTTACGAACTATTGTATGAAAATAAACTTGTGAATCTATAGGTTATAATAAATATGAAAATCAATCCATAAATTTAATACTAAAAAGGTTACATGAAAAGTTTACTAACCCTAGTAGAATATGCCTTGTAGGTTTAACAACAACAAAATATTTGTCAGTCTTACATGTTTAATAAATTATGGGATCAGAAGTTGTAAAAACAAGTCAAATTATTACTGACATACGTAGACTTATTTGTAATCATTTTTATATGTTTAATTATAATGAAAACTAAACATGAGACATTAACGTTTTAGTAAATTATGAAAAAATAATTAAGTTCTTAGGTATTTAAAACATTGTTTGTTACACAAATTTGAGCTAAATCGGACTAATAATGGGGCCTTTAGAGTGATTAATTACCAAATTGTAAAGATTGGTAAACATTATTACTTCCGGGTTGTTTCATGATTGTAGATCGGAACATTACAAATTCGGTAATGGAAACTCAATCGTCCTATACTACAATTAAGAAAGTCTGCACATTTCATATTTTTCTAAGCCTTGTTCTAAGACAATGTGTGGTAAGGAAATGATTGTGTTCGGAAGAAAAGTATAATAAAACTAATATTTCGACAACCTAGATGCTATGACATTTCCTTTTCTGGTTAGCCTAGATACACTATAAAGTCGGTAAAGTTACAGGATATAGGCTAAAAAAACCTTTATAATAGACCCATCTTACACAAACCTATTTAAATAAAACACTGGTAATTGTAGACGATAACTGTTTTTTATATAATATATGAATTTCATATTATAGATATAACCTAAGATGCTGGAAATAACCATACTTAATTAACAATAAGAGTACTAGTCTTATACTAAAACGTGTTAGGTAGGCTAACGGGTTATTTAGAGTCAAATGCCTATTCATTTTTTATATCTATTTTTTTCCAATTCAGGAAATAGCATATTTCATCACTAAGACCAAAAGTGAAACTTTTCGATACAAGCTCAAGTTATTTAGCCTACAGTCCAGTCGCTTAATGCATTCCTTTTCAATTGGTTGGTGAAGTGTGAAAACAAGTTCTAATATATTATTTAGATGTAAAGCTTCAAAATAGTATAGTTCATCACTAGGACCTAAAGTGAAGCTTTTAGATACAAGCTCAAGTTATTAGTATTTAGCCTACAGCCCAGTCGCTTAATGCATTCCTCTTCAATAGGTTGGTGAAGTGTGAAAACAAGTTCTAATATATTATTTAGATGTAAAGCTTCAAAATAGTATAGTTCATCACTAGGACCTAAAGTGAAGCTTTTAGATACAAGCTCAAGTTATTAGTATTTAGCCTACAGCCCAGTCGCTTTATACATTCCTCTTCAATTGGTTGGTGAAGTGTGAAAACAAGTTCTAATATATTATTTAGATGTAAAGCTTCAAAATAGTATAGTTCATCACTAGGACCTAAAGTGAAGCTTTTAGATACAATCTCAAGTTATTAGTATTTAGCCTACAGTCTAGTCGCTTAATGCATTCCTCTTCAATTGGTTGGTGAAGTGTGAAAACAAGTTCTAATATATTATTTAGATGTAAAGCTTCAAAATAGTATAGTTCATCACTAGGACCTAAAGTGAAGCTTTTAGATACAAGCTCAAGTTATTAGTATTTAGCCTACAGTCTAGTCGCTTAATGCATTCCTCTTCAATTGGTTGGTGAAGTGTGAAAACAAGTTCTAATATATTATTTAGATGTAAAGCTTCAAAATAGTATAGTTCACCACTAGGACCTAAAGTGAAGCTTTTAGATACAAGCTCAAGTTATTAGTATTTAGCCTACAGCCCAGTCGCTTAATGCATTCCTCTTCAATTGGTTGGTGAAGTGTGAAAACAAGTTCTAATATATTATTTATTTTAGATGTAAAGCTTCAAAATAGTATAGTTCATCACTAGGACCTAAAGTGAAGCTTTTAGATACAAGCTCAAGTTATTAGAATTTAGCCTACAGCCCAGTCGCTTAATGCATTCCTCTTCAATTGGTTGGTGAAGTGTGAAAAGAAGTTCTAATAGATTGTTTAGATGTAAAGCTTCAAAATAGTATATTTCAACACTAGGACCTAAAGTGAAGGTTTTAGATACAAGCTCAAGTTGATAGTATTTAGCCTACAGTCCAGTCGCTTAATGCATTCCTCTTCAATTGGTTGGTGAAGTGTGAAAACAAGTTCTAATAGATTGTTTAGATGTAAAGCTTCAAAATAGTATATTTCAACACTAGGACCTAAAGTGAAGCTTTTCAATACAAGCTCAAATTTAACGAAAATGAGCGAGGATCGAAAAGCTTCTTTTGGTCCAACTGATGAACTATATTTTTCGTTATACTGCAAATAATATAAGAAAACTATTTCACAAAAACTAAAATGTTATAAAATATTTACCTTCAAATCTATGGTAACAGCTGTTTTAACGGTTATTAACAATCGAGAGTATCGGTTGTTATTATAGATTCTTTACAATCTCGTTAATTAATTCGTATAAACGAAATAACCGCTGATGACCTCGACCTCAGCTTATGTTTTTAGAACCTAGGACTAAAAAGAACAACGTTAGCATCTCAATCTCAATGCATGTATTAAAAACAGCTGTTTTTGAAACAGTATGACGAAAAATGTTTTGTCCACCAGGGTTTATAATTTCTCGTGCTTAGAGTCACTTTAGGGTAATGTTAGATTCTATAAAAAAGTACCGTTTCGCTTCTTTGCTATTTAATTGTACTTCAAAAGTTAATGAACGATTATCATAGGATAGTAAAAAGCTGTTGACACTTTTTTTTCACAATTGGTGATATTCTAGGCTGACAAAATCTGTGACAATCCGTCACAATCGCAGACAACTGTAGATTCATAGCAAATAAACTTACAAACTTTTGTTCTAAAGACGGTTAGAGTACTCTTAGGGGCTACTAACCTAAAACGTTGTAAAGTTTGAGCTTTCGCGAACCTATATCTTAACCTAAAATGTTTATTTGTATAATTAATTCAGGGCTCATGAGATTAACTATATTGTTTTTTTTTAACACTAATATTTCTATCATTTACCACATATCTTAGTTATTCAATTGTACTTGGAAAGTTAACGAACGATTTACTTATGTTAGTAAAAACCTGTTAACACTTTTTTCACAACTTGAGATATTCTAGGCTGACTAAATCTGTGAAAATTACCGTCACAATCATAGGAAAACTGTTAGCTTCATATCTGTTAAAGAGGACAATAATTTTATCCTTATATATACTAAAAGCTCTAACCTGTATATATGTGTAATTAACTCGTAGCTGTATATATGTGCTGTAAATTCAAAGTTGTAAATATACTGTACTAAAAACTAAATCTCTCTATATATCTGCTGTAAATATGAAGGAGTATAATTATATATTTGCTGTAAACCTGAAGCTGTATATACAGGGTGTATATAAAGTCCTGCACGGTCTTAATATTTTCTAAACGACAACTGTTAGCTTCATATCTGTTAAAGATGACAATAATTTTATCCTTATATATACTAAAACCTCTAACCTGTATAATACGTGTTAGAGCTATGTGTTATATGTGTTATAACTCGTAGCTGTATATATGTGCTGTAAATTCAAAGTTGTAAATATACTGTACTAAAAACTAAATCTCTCTATAAGTTATATCTGCTGTAAATATAAAGGAGTATATATTTGCTGTAAACTCGAAGCTGTATATATAATATGTATTGAAAACTCAAATCTGTATATTTTTGCTGCAAGTTCGAAGAAGTATATAATTGCTGTAAACTCAAAGCTGTAAATATATAGGCCTACTATAACCTCAAAACTGTGTATATATATATATATGTGGGTGTATCATAAACTCGAAGTTGTATATATGTACATTAACCTCAAAGCTGTATATTATATGGAAAACTCGAAGTTTTATATGTGTTGTAATATATACAGTATAACATATATAGTAACTTGATCGTAGTAATTAAGACTTTGTCATCAGAGCAATTATTTCTTAGAAAGTTAGAAATTATTAAAGATTAGAAAATATTAAGATAAGGTAGTAATTAATATTTGATTTTAATCGTATCCAAATAATCCAATGTTTCAAAAACGATAGTAAGCCATGTTTACAGTGTTCGTTAGATTTTATTTAAGTTCTTTAAATACTGTAGTCAATGCAAGAATGTATATTTTATATAATAAATATGTATTTGTTTTGGTGACAAACATCCAGTAATACAAAGTGTCCAACCACGTTTCCTTTCCTATGAAAATAGATTTATAAATGCATATAATTTATTCACCATATTATTCATGTTGTGACATCGCCACTAAATACAAAACCGGGGAGCTGCTATAAATCTGTGGCAACTAGATTTATTTACTCGACTTCCACGATTTAATTCAGGAGGCCTTGTCAACTCACGATATCTGCAGCAGTGCACAATAAAACATCCCACCTCACTGCAACCAGGAAAAGCATCGTTTCATGCGAAAATTTCACTTCCTGCGTGAGTGGGAATTTCAACTTTGGTTTAAATAAATCAGACTAAAATGTAGGAAAATCAGGCGCGGATACAAGGGGGGGGTCACGGGGGTCATGACCTCCCCCAAACGGGTCGAGCATACGTTTTATTTTTAAACATTAAAACCAACTTCTGGAATAAACTCAAAACCATAAATGATTAAAAACATTAATTTGTCAGCCGAACAAGGCTACCGTACATAATATCAATAACGGAACGGCGGCTCCAAGACGAGACAAAACGGAATCGGCCTGGCTGGCGAGCTGAGCTGTCATTGTCCACACAATAATAATAAGTCGTCGGGAGTAGGGCGATGTGCGCACTCACACCGGCCACCGATACTGACCTTGGGGAATATCCATCCCTTGACGTTGGAGAATGTAGTTGTAGAAGATTATATGAGTAGTAAATTGGCTATACTTGAAAAAGGACTAAAAAGAGTAGCGGAGTACAAATCGCGATCGGACGATGAAAGTAGTTCAGACGAAGCTAAACCGTCAGAAAGCAAAATTGTCAAGAGATGTACTGTAACCGTAAAGAAAATAATGTAAAAGTGAATCTTTTTTTAAAATGAATAAATTTAAATTTTTTAAATAATTGAAATTAAACACCTTAAAAGACATATTTATGCCTGTGGATGTTTCACGAATCGTGAAAGGCTGGGTTAATTTTTTGTTTGATATAGATATTTCCCAATAACTAAAGTTAAAACTAGGTATTTACTAACTTAATAAATGTATTTATATTGTTATTTCATACATATCAGTGATTAAAGAAAACCAAAAGTGATGGAACGAAACGCTTACCAGGCATAGGGCATAGGTCCAAGTCCAGGCAGCGGATTATGTTGATTCATATACTAACGCTTACACTGAATAAACCAAACACTGTAGTTAGAAACTCTTCAAACAAAATATTTTAGGAATTTCCTTCTCTACAAAATGGCTAGTTCAGATTAGTTGCGTTTTTAAAAAAACATGAGGTCATAGAGGCTCCTTTAGTTAGATGTATAGTAAAAAGAATGGGTTATTAGAAAGCTAAGCAGAAGCTTTATAATTGGGCTTTCAAAATTCAAAGACATAGTGTTTTAAAGAAAATTTTATACTGAACACGAATATATACAGAACGTTGTAACTGCACAAAGTGCAGAGTGTGATATGGCAGTTGGAGCGAAAGGCTGCATATTTAGTTGCGGCTTCCGTCAGCGCGTCAACTTGGCGGGATGCGCACAACGGCTCTACACTCGTCACTCGTCCTCCCGAATGTCAACTGCGTCATAGATTTATCACGTTACTCTAACTTGCCGATGTTTGTTTTTATTATGTACGATTTTAATCACTGTGTTAAAGTTGACTACTAACGATTTCTAGATTTATTTACTATTGTTTACATAATAAGCCGATATAAAATATTACAAATTAATTTGGAGGTAGTGGGCTTATATTTGGAGAGAGGGCATTCTCCATAACTCTCGCACTATATAGTTCTCCTACATACCACAAGCTGTGTATGATCTGTAATTCTATGATATATGATCTATGATACTATAATGTTTGACAATGCTTGTACTCTGGCACTATCTCAAATGTATGCATTTCTTACAATATTATGTACACGAAAAAATAGTTTTAAATAGGCAAGAAAATGAACATTAAAAAATTAAAAATCCATATAACACTAACATTTTCCTATTTCACATTGATTCAGCACACGAAAATTATCGTTTACCTTAAGATAAATAGCGTTTTTATAGAAAAACAATACTGTTTATTTTTTTATTTTTTTTGTGATAAAATAGTGTAAAATGTGATTTCCAGACGTAAAAATACCAAAAATTTTCCGGGGGAGGGCACCCCGGACCCCCCGGTAGTTCGATGTAAGAAAATAGTCATAGTGAAGTATGACCCCCCCCCCTGAAATTCAGAAAAACAAATAATAACACATGTTACATTGCAATTTTCCCATTAATTTGATATCAAATTTCAAAGGAATCGGTCATCTGTGACAAACACAGAGTGATTAGTGAAGTTATAAATGTATCACTCTGTGTTTGTCACAGATGACCGATTCCTTTGAAATTTGATATCAAATTAATCGGAAAATTGCAATTTAACACGTGTTATCATTTGTTTTTCTGAATTTCATGAAGGAGGAAAAGTTGCATATCGTTACTGGAGTCATTAGTTATGATTCACTGGCTCCGGCCGGTGGCTACTTAACGCACAATAGACGCCAAGGGTAGGCGATTAGTGCGGTCGACTGGGTTTTCGCCTCACTCTGACTTGAATTTTACTATAATGTAGGAAGGGATGATATGGACCTCTAGGCCTATAAGGGATGAATAAAATTTAGATTCCGACTTAATATTTAGAAAGACATTTGTATTTATATAATAATTAATTCTAAATATAAACAAGGAAAAGGTTTTCATGAATATTTAATAATACTCGAAGTGTTTGGAATGAGGGTGGGGTGGGGGAGTTGGAATTTGTTGCTGAGGTTGGGGGTGTAAAGTTTACTGGAGGGATAGTATCCCTGTTAGTGGAACCATTATGGTACTTACTTAGCTATTTATTGCAAACCAACCTACTGACAGGGTTTTGTAAATATCGAAGTTGTGGAAATCACTATTTTAGTGATGTGATCTTGGCTTTTACGAGTCAGTTATTAAGGCTCGGCAAGAGTAGACAGAAATTTCGTAGCTCTAACACGAACTCTCTCCCATAACGAAAGCTTATCTGACTAAATGTAAAATCAGTGTGGACATAGTAACACAATAAAGCAGATTTTATGCAAAATTATTGAAAATAAGATTAAGTGTTTTAAATAATTACTTCAGTGTAAAAAAACAGCTAAGTAGCTACAATATAATATTAGAGCTTAGAAACATTGGTGAGAGGAATATAATATAACTTTGTCTATCCCCAGGAATTGATTAAACATTATAAATTCACCTTTCATTCAGATTATATATAGTCAAAATTAACTATCGAAAATTACAACTCTCTCAAAATTCATACAAAGACATAATAACAAACTCAAAAACTGTGAACCAAAGAACTTTGACTAAGACAAACAATATAAATACAATTTAAAAATACATTAACCTTGTATCATATTCACCCATCACTGATTTCCTTCTATCGCACTCATTTTTAACATATCACATATCCTAATTGTTTAGATTAAGTTTAAAAAAATTTAATTTGTGATGTTCATCCAAAAGTGATGTAAAATAGTCGAAGCAAGAGTTACGGACTATTAGACTTCCGAACCCTGTAGTTAAGGGTAGGCCACTCATATTTTGAATATTTTGTAATTTAATAATTCTAAAATAATAACGTTAAATAAATAAATTTGTTAAAACCCATTACACATTGTACGAGGTATAATTTTATACTGGGGAAGGTGTTGTAATTACAGAGAGGTAAATCTAGGAATGTGTCTAGTGAAGGAAATATTACAGCAAAAGAAAAAGTCATCCAATAATCCAAATTTTGCTTTCTTTTTGTAACTCTTTTAAAGATACGATCATTCATGAAACTATAACGTAGTAGGTACCACCAGGAGCTCACTTTAGTTAGTACATGGTTGCCAATCCTAGCTAAACCTATACATTTTTCATCTTATCTTGGACTAGATCACTCTCTTTCATCTTTCCTATCAGATCTCTTTTGACCAACTTTTGTGTCGTTCAACCCAGACTTTGTTAGAATATTCCATTATTAATTGTTATACAATAAAGATCCGTTTTCATTTGTTAAACTTTTTACTTAATTTCATAAAAGTTCCAACTTCTTTAATGTATAACAAAGAAACAAATAATAATAGTCAAGTTTTAGAGAAATCTAAAAATAGAAAATTTTGTACTTTTCTTTGCGAATGTGAAATCTAAAACTGGAATCGTGCCCAACATGCTTCAAGAGATACATGCCAAGTTCAAAATTGCACTTTATTAAAAGATCAAGTTTAAACGTAAATGTGAACTAAATTCTTGAGGAAATTTGGGCGAACCTAAATAGAACATTAAAAATCAATTGCGAAACCCACAATTTCCACCCTACTTGTTTAGCAACAACATATTCAGATAAATACTGGCACAAATCGATACTTCAGTTAGTATCACTATTTATTAGGTAACCTACAAAAGTTAATAATTAGTGAAATTTAGGTTAACCACTATCTAATTTAGGCAATCTCTCTCTCTCTCTCTCTCTCTCTCTCTCTCTCTCTCTCTCTCTCTCTCTCTCTCTCTCTCTATATATATATATATATATATATATATATATATATATATATAATTTTAATGTAACAGAGGATATTTCTTGTTGAAACTCCATATTCAAGGATAAATAAAGCAATAAAGCTTAAAGTTTTAAAATAATACAAATGAGCTACAATTGCCCGATGATTCCGCTAGGCGAACCAATTGTAGCTCATTTATATTATTAAAATATTTTGAAACTTTAAGCTTTATTGCTTTATTTTATCTTTGAATCTATATTTTAATTATCCAAATTAACCAAATATATATTGAAATGTAGAACTAACCTATGCATGTTATACTTGGCGAATAATGTTTTGTTCAGTTGGCCGATGTGCACTTATATTTCAGCACTACTGCTAAAATTCCCGTTTTATTTAGACATAGTCAATGGATTTCGTACTCTGTCAACTAAACATGAAATGCATTATAGAACTAACTCATTGCGAGTAAAAGTTTGCTTCTTGACTCCAAATGTAGACAACATTTGTACAATTGTTTACAAATATATACAGCCATATGTGTAGTCTATTGGTTGTCATGATCAGTAACTATGCAACCTTCAACAACTTCAATACAGCAAGGTCAGTTTGTGGCATATGACTACAGGTGATAAGAACGTTGTGGGAAATGACTCATGTTTTCAGCCATTCGTCAACGAGTAATTCAGGTGTCAAAATCTTATTTATAGACTGCATTATCGAAGTTAACTTAGACTTTCAACACGGAATACAGGGCAAAAAATAATGTAAAAACTATCTAAACAAATCACAAACACGTTGAATTATATATGTGAACTTCAATGCATTTTGTATTAAGGAGACCAAACTGTGATGGAGGTAGCACGGAAAGAGGAGAATCACTGAAAGCAATCCAGTGTGTCATTAATGGGTCTACTTGCCTGAAATGCAATAGAGAACTGGAACTTGTCATTAATGGTGTATGCTGGGAACTTATCCATTTTGAACTAAAGAGGCCAAAATGTGATGGAGGTAGTACGGAAAGAGAAGGACCACTGAAAGCCATCCAGAGTGACATTGATGGGTCTACTTGCCTGGAATGCAATACAGAACTGGAACTTGTCATTAATGGTGTATTGAAACGGAATTTTTGAGAAAGAGAAGACCTATATTATTTACTCCAGGGCTATTTTTTTATACAGTTTTTATCAGAAACGTTAGAGGGGATTAATAAAATACAAATAATGACCTCAATATTTGCTCAATCATCTGATATTTTTTAACCTAACTTAAACCTCTCTTTAAATACATACATGCTAGGGGGAAAAGTCGGTTTTCATCATTGCACAGCTAGATTACTGATGGAAAAGAATATTAAAAACTATAAGCAAATTATTTTCAGTCATTCCGGCTGTAGAAACTTTGGCGAATTTTAATAAAAAATGGACGCCATAATTTTCCCCCAAAACTATCCTTTCCAATTCGGTAATTAAAGTCGAGTTTCGTAGTGCACAAATAGAACACGGAAGTAATTAAATAGTGAAAAACGTATTAAAACCGGTTCAGTGTTTACGATATAAAGATGATTTCAATATTACAATTTATGTGTAAAAGGCTAACATAAAGAGTACCAATCTACCTTCCCAGTTTTAAGAACGATAGACAACATAACATAGAGCAGGCACAAATTTGTTCGAAGTAGCACAAAAGGTAACACTTTTCTCAATTAATTGTAGCCCTTAAAGTCTCTATTTAATGCCGGTCATTTCAATCTCTTATGGAAAAGCGAATTGGTGTACCTTTCATTTCCGTTAACGCATAATGGAATGTACAGTACTGTATTTGCTATTAGAAAGCAATGTTCTAAAAATCTCTTAGATTTAATGTAGAACCAACCTTTTGACCCCAAAAAAGCGTATTGGTAGCCAACTATCTGAAAATACCAGTTCGGAGAGGGGGGGATCGTTACAAAATAAAAATTAACCTTCGACACTGTCTTAAGGTTGATTATATCAAAATCAGATCAAGTAATTGTGGCAAATTCTGCTTTAATACTTGACCGAGCCAAGCATACCAGCTTCGATGTGCGATACGCACCACCACAGTAAAGAGTAGCTATGTAGGTTCCAGGTACAAAATATCCTAGCCATCTACATAGTTTACATTGACGTTTATAAACTTCATTGTACATTCATATCGCATTGTACATTTTATAATAAAATTACAGCGATTAATTAATTTGTTAACAACAGTTTTAAAACAAAACTATTTTTGGAGACATAGGCCTATGCCAATCCTGTACTGCAATGAATAGGACAACAACGTTATTTTGTAATAGTTTTAAAATAATTAACAAAATTTGTTAATGTTTTATCAGGAAACCACTAAAGACAGACTATTCTGCACTCTTGCTTTGGTGTGGGATTTATCTCAACAGAAGTATATTTAGAGCGTTTCTCTATTAAAAAAAAAATATATATATATATATATATATATATATATATATATATATTTGTTCTCTCGGCTATTGTCAGTTATTAAGGAAATGTAACTCGAGCATAACTTGAAATATACTAATATTTCTGATATAACAAGAGAATTGTGTTATACCCTATTTCTGAAAATACCATTTTGAAAAGTGTCCTGACTTTTCTTTCCTGATGTTGAAAGGAGTGAATTTCAAGCTGTGGTCGCTATTCTTACAAGACAACCATTAAATAAACGGTTTAACACATTATTAAAATGAAAAACGCAAAACAAAAAAGTTGATGAAATGTATCAAACATTTACCTAAATTATCATTTTCAATTACGTTAAATTAAATAATCTTTCACTCGTACGTTCAGTCTAACGCCTCAGTCTACCGTTCAGTCTACGTAAAGGCCTCTGAACGCCTTTAGATCAAAAACCTCTAAAAATATGATTTTTCTTGGATCAAGAATAAACCTTCTTTCTTAATGCTTTGTGACAGCTTGATTTATTTCCACTTTGGAACTGAATCAAAGTTATTTCAATCCATAAAGACTGCTGGGGAAGTAGGGAGATGAAGTGGGTGGGGGGGGGGGTTAAAAAGTGGTCGCAAGATGGACTTCACTGTAAGCTTCGTAATTGTACATCCGCATCAGTTCTACAGATTAACTTACATTTTAGAATTTTAAGACATTTAATCGTAGTATCTGTTTTCTTAAATTTATATTCAAATTAAATATAATGTTATTTTTATTATTATTATTATTCCACATTAATTAACAAGAAAACTGATTTTATTAATACCGAATGTATATACCTACGTTTTCCGATTCTCGACAAATATAGATGGCTTCAAATAAAAAGAATGCCACATATTTGGGTTTCATTTGTCTCTTAAAACTACTAAGCCACTTTATAAATAACACAGAACACCGAAATTATTTTATTCGTTTTAAAAATAAACAAAATAAACTTTTTAATGCATTCTATATTTTGTTCTTATAAATTACATAAAGTAAATTGAAATTATGTTAAAAACCAAATCTATGCCTTCCTTTGGAAGCATCCGATAGATAGTAACCACGGCGGCCACGGTACGCTGTTGCACCATTTTAGAGCTGCCGTATGTAAATTAATGGTCGCGTATGGATCGTCTAACTGTTATTTTTAAGTCATACAGAATGGTAAGCCAACAACAAGTGTTTCAAAATATGTCGTACATAATACTATCACCTAACTTACTTGCTATTCACTTTAAGTTTACTCTTAGTATATAACCTCACTAGTATTATTCTATATTTATATTATTTTGAAGAGCACACAGCCCTATATTTAGTTCACTACAAGTAGGAGTTGTCCAATTATGTAGTTCAGTTCCATCACCTGAGACTACATAGTTAACCACTCAATACCTGTATTGGGATATCAACAACTGTAAATGAAATAAACAGTGCACTTATTTATTAACACAAACTAAATTCAAAGTACATAGAAAGTGTTCGTTACTTTTTCCCCAAAAATTTGATTTAGTAGTTAAAAATTAAAAAAGTTATAATGACCCGTTGTAAAAAATCGGATATCTCAAAATTGTCCCAAGATATTTTCAATAAAATATTGGTTCTTATGAAGATTTATGACGTAAACCAAGGTGTTCAAATATGAGGAAAAAATTACAGAGCTCAGGTAAATTCTTTAATTTATGTTTTTGCACTTTACTCGCTAGTCGTTCTTTTTCCTTATAAATAAATATTGAGCTTGACTTGTGAGAAAACTTTAAAATATTTGAACAAACTTTCTCGCAAATAATATGTTTAATAAATCAACGACAATGTCACCATCTAATACTAACAATAATCAAACTATAACTCATTCTTTTCTTTTTTTTAAAACTAAAATTTGGTACAATCAAATGAATCGAATTTAAGGTGTTGGAACTTTTCGGATAGCATTAATTTTTTAATTAATTTTTTTATTGGTAAAACAGGAATTATTGGAAGTTGGCGACCAATATTTTTAGTTTGGGCAATTAGATGCTAATTTTTAGAAAATTTTTACAAAGTTGTTTAGGCTACAACTCGATCAACGTGAATGCGATAAAATTGTACTGGCCTGGGTACCAGGTAATTCCTACGTTTCATTAATCCACATAATGAAACCACATGTTCACAACTTTAACCATGTCAAGTATTCTGTTAATATTTTCTCAGAATTACACAAAAATTAATTAATTGTTCGTCAAGATTTTAGACAAATACGTAAGAGAATAAAGTTATTTATATTCTAAATGATATCAGTCAAACTTTGTTTACGTTGATTCTCTAACTTTTTCGTCGTCTTAATTTCTTGTGTAATTCTTCATTTTTGTCAATACGTGGAAGTAAGGCATCATTGAGGTGTTGATTGCACAACAATCCAAGTAGGAACTTTCCTTACAACTATTCCTATTTTATACCGTTTGTAGGCAAACTGCTCAAAACATAGTTCAGTAATATTCGCGTTTGTTGTCTAAAGTTTGTGAGTTTCTGGAAGGATTAAGCAACCAAGGAGGTCGACATAGAACTGTTTAGATATCTATGTGTTATTCTGGAATAGACAGTCTTGCAACATGGTCATCATGATCTATATTCTACAGTCGTTAACAGCTGTTGATAATTCTTTTATCACACTGTCAGTCACTGAAGTAGGCCTACAGTGTAAACTTATATCTTCTTCAAAACCTGCATTATTTGTTCATAGGTTGTTCTGAAAACCACACTAAAATATCTGCTTTAAAGAAAAACATTTACCAGGTATTTCACTTAAACTTTATAAAGCACTTACGCTTTAAAAATCACCCTATATCACTCTCATGAAATATCATTATGGAGTATACAAAATTTCAAACTAAGGCTACTAACAGAAAGGAAGGTGGTTTTTAGTGAGTAAGAATTTCACACTATTAGGAAGATCGGATGTTTTCCTTTGTACTTTGAAGATTTTTCACCTATTCTACGAAATAAAAAAATTATTCAGGCATACCTGTTCTCCCCCCCCCCCCGTGATTGCTATATTTAGTAACGTTAAGTAGATTTAGCTTTTTTTAATTACACGATTAAGGGGGGGGTGACAAATCTAGCCAGCTTTACCTAAACCTACTTAGTAAGCGTAAATTCTTGTTAGCAAGTACTATTTTTAGTTGTGCAATGTTTCTAGGAAAATCCTTATACTAGTTTTTATTCAAGTCACCTATTGAAGCGTTGAAAAGCATTACTCATCGATGTACTACTAAGGAATTCCTTCGCAAGGTTGTATTACCCAATAACATACAACAAGATATAACCTTGTAAAGTATGTACTAAGATACTTACAGTTGAAAAATAAATTCCTTAATAATGTATGGATGATAGTAGATTTATCACTCCATGGAGATATAAACATTTATTTATTATATTCTTTTTTTTAAATACAAAATTATAATATACTCTAAGTATAGTAATCTGAGCATACTATTAATTTATAAATGAACTTTTATTTTTTATTTGGCCCCATGGAAAAAGCACTCTTAAATTAGTTGGAATAGTTTGGTAGGTAATATAGTTCACAAATTAATCAAATTAATCTATGAGGTTATTGTAATATATTATTATTTACATTTAATCCATTCTTTGCAATAAACCATCCGTAATATAGATATACAGAGTGTTCAAGAAGCCCATTTAACTCCCTTTAATTTGGATTATTCCTTAAAATAAATTAACAGATCTTGTAGTGCATAACAAGACTTATTTTTCGACATATCTGACACTTTATAGTTTTTGGGGAATTAAGGGAGGGATTTAATATGTTTAACGTAAAGGTAGGTAATGTGGCACATCATTGTAAAGCTTATTAAAAGTCAAAGTAAATGGTGGAAACTAGAGCTTAGTTTCTTGCTTCGTTTAAAAGTAATCGACAATCAAAATTCTGAAAAAAATACCACAACTAATTAATATTTAAAATCACATAAATAATTATACAAACAACAAACAAAGAAAACATGTTTTAAAAATAAATATATTACAATCATAAAATTATCAATTAAATAATTTCAACAGTTCTTTTACACATGAAATTCATCTATAAGTAAAAAGGATTTTTCATCAGCCAGTTGTGAATTAAGATTCTAAAAGTTTTTAAATCAAGGTTGGTACACTTGGCAATTTATTGCATAATTGTATATCCAAGACTGAGTAATAATTAATTATCTTATTAAATTTACAAAATGGAAACATCCAATTGTAGGTTACGTCTAGTGTTATACACATACAATTTGTTTCTTGAAGGAAATTCTGATAGATGACATATTAATGTTATCAGCACTTTATATGTAAATATTAATTATGGTCATTGTTGAAGTTTCAATTAATAAAAGCTTACAATGAGCAGAAACATCTGCTAATACCACTACCGTTTCCCCACACTAACAAACAATGTCTTATGATAGATTAAAAAAAATGCACAGTAGGCTATGATTAAGAACTTGTAATTAGCCACTACTTCTTCAACCCATCAACATCCTATCTTTCCGGAAGTTAATTAAAATAAAACTAGCGTGGTTTGCAGTGCAACCAGGAAACCAATTCCTTAATCTAACAAAAAATTAACTACAAACTGACTTGTAAAATTATAATATTTTTCTTATTCGATTAGTATGAAATTGTATTAAAAATTATTTGAGGAATGAGCTCATAGAGTGTCAAAAACAAATTTTCGTCATACTGCTTCAAAACCAGCTGTTTTCAATACATGCATTGAGATCCTAAAGTTGTTCTTTTTAGTCGTAGGACCTAAAAACATCAGCTGAGGTCGAAGTCATCAGCTGTTACTTCGTTTATACGAACTAATTAACGATTGTAAAGCATCTATAAAAACAACAGATACTCTCGATTGTAAATAACAGTTAAAACAGCTGTTACCATCGATTTGAAGGTAAATAGGTTTTAACATTTTAGTTTTGTGAAATTGTTTTCTTATATTATTTGCAGTATAACGAAAAATATAGTTCATCACTTGGACCAAAAGAAGCTTTTCGAGCTTCGCTCATTTTCGTTAAATTTGAGCTTGTATTGAAAAGCTTCACTTTTGGTCCTAGTGATGAAATATACTATTTTGAAGCTTTACATCTAAACAATCTATTAGAACTTGTTTTCACACTTCACCAACCAATTGAAGAGGAATGCTTTCAGCGACTGGACTGTAGGCTAAATACTAATGTACCGTTAGTAACCTTGAAAGTTTATGCTAATTCTTAACATACATTGCATTACCTGCACTATCCAAGTATTTACTTCAAACTAAAAACACAAAATAATTGAAATAACCTAACTATAATTTATCTTAACTTTCTACTTCCTACATGTTCTCTCCTTGACTTTTTCTATTAGACATACATGTTAAAATAATGGGCTTCACATTCCAGTATGAAGAATATATTTTTATTTAAGTAGAATAAACATTAAAGCTTTCTGCTTCTAAAACCATGTTTTTGCAACACGTTTGACTCTAGAAACATAAAAACAAGTGGACGACCACCATCATGGTACTACCCAGTTCCATTATACAATAACAAGCAGATCATCTAAATGTAATCAGAAAAGTCCTCATTGGTCCTTGCAGTATGTTAGTACAAGTAGTATAGGCTAATTTTGTTTAAAACAAAAGTGATAATGACCGAAATGGTTTTTCGCCTTAAAACTCAAAAAAGTTTTAAAACAGATGTTACACAGGTTTTCTGACCTTCGTAATTGTGTACATCATTACTTTCTTGAAATCAACTAGAATCTAGCAGGTCTTGTAAATATATACATTAAAAAAAATCTACTCGCTTCGCTCGTGTCAGTGTCTCAACCCTAGCGAATCTCGGAAGTATACATATGGTCTCCACTTGTTACGTTCGTGAAGGATCTTGTAACTACGCGATTATCACAATTCTTGAGAGATCAGGAATCGAAATTACATTTTATTACATAATATAACTTCACCATTTGTCATCGTTGAGAGTTTGGGTTCGCCATTACATGTAGAAATGAATCTGCAATTTTCGTATCTAATTTAGTGTATTTATATAAGTACAATAACACACGAGATATGCATAAAAAACTGTTTAAAATGACCACCATTTTTCATTTTCAATTATTAGTTTTTTATTTATTTGAAGGGTTCTATATAAGCACACTAGAATCTCCTTATAACAAATTTGATGTTGTATAATGGCTAAATAATGAAATACTCGATGTATGATATATAATTTATATACTATACAAAAAATCTTAAAATTTTTATCTAAAATTAATTATATATTGGTTATAAAATAGTGGTATGTAACATTACAAAGTCATACATTTGGAAACCTTTGAATCAAAAATTTTTTTTTTGGTTACTGTATTTTGTTCAAATTTACTTTAATTAATTACTACAATTTGATCAAACTTACTTTCTTTGGTTACTACATTTATGTCAAATTTACTTTCATTAGTTACTATAATTTGATCAATTAACTTTCTTTGGTTACTATATTTTAGTAAAATTTATTTTCATTACTTACTATAATTTGACAAAATTTACTTCCTTTGGTTACTATATTTTGGTAAAATTTATTTTCATTACTTACTATAATTTGACAAAATTTACTTCCTTTGGTTCCTATATTTTGGTAAAATTTATTTTCATTACTTACTATAATTTGACAAAATTTACTTCCTTTGGTTCCTATATTTTGGTAAAATTTATTTTCATTACTTACTATAATTTGACAAAATTTACTTCCTTTGGTTACTATATTTTGGTAAAATTTATTTTCATTACTTACTATAATTTGACAAAATTTACTTCCTTTGGTTCCTATATTTTGGTAAAATTTATTTTCATTACTTACTATAATTTGACAAAATTTACTTCCTTTGGTTCCTATATTTTGGTAAAATTTATTTTCATTACTTACTATAATTTGACAAAATTTACTTCCTTTGGTTACTATATTTTGGTAAAATTTATTTTCATTACTTACTATAATTTGACCAAAATTTACTTCCTTTGGTTACTATATTTTGGTAAAATTTATTTTCATTACTTACTATAATTTGACAAAATTTACTTCCTTTGGTTACTATATATTGGTAAAATTTATTTTCATTACTTACTATAATTTGAACAAATTTACATTTTTTGGTTACTATATTTGATCAAATTTACTTTCTTTGGTTACTATATTTTTATCAAATTGACTTTTATCTGGTTTTTTAGTGTCTTATTTCAAATTTAATTGATCTTTTTACTTTTTTAAGTAGGATATTTATGTTATTGTAGGCTATTAATTTATTTAGGATGAATTAACATTGAAGTTTGCACTTGCTTGATTTTGTTCCATTTTTGTCTCTGGAAGTACCACAGTAAATATTCAGTCATCAAGTAGAGATATTAAGGTATTGAGAGCATTAAATACAAAATGTTAAAAAAAACTTTTCGTAAATTGAGAAATTTTCCAATCATCTTTACTTTCTTTAGTAACAAGATTTTTAATAACTTTACTTCTATTTTGTTTCTTTGAGTTTTCATTTAGGATTTTCATTTTGTGTGTGTGGATATTTTAAACAAACCGCGCTATTAATTTAAGCTTTTGTTTTGTTCAAATGTATGTATAAGTAAAGTCGCGCTGCCTTATACGGAGTGAACTTTCTTTAAGATGAGGAAGTCTGAAAGAGCCGCAAGAATGCCATTGGATATCATATTCAGCTCATGTTTGTCCTATTTAATGCACACTCCATAACGAAGGATGTGCTTAACAAGGGGGCGTTGTCATTACTAAAAGATATAAACCAAATTAAACTCTTTAGTTTATTTTACTGATATGCAACTAATGTATTTGATAACCCAGAAAAAATGAAACCGATGATCACTGTGAATAAATAGTGTTTATTTAATGAAGAAACTAAGGTATATGTATTTCTTTCATTTGTTTGTATAAAAAAGAAAAAATAGACTAAATTTATTTCAGCTAAATACCAAAACGAAACATTTATTTCTAAAATCCCAGTATTTATTTATATAAAAAAAACAATATTTTATGGAGCAACAGCCCGTGAGGAGCCTAGGGCTATGAGACGACTTTTCAGTAGGATAATGTGCTGTAACACATCGAAATTTCCGTCCCCTTTGTTCTAGCCATCTCAACCAAGAGTTCGCTACAAAATTGTAGCTTCCTAATTTTCCTCAGGAAGCCAAGTGAACTCCATAAAATTTGAGCCCCAAGGGATTGAACCCTGTACTGCTCACTTGTGAAGTCAAAGTAGCAACCACAAGTGTTGCTTGTTGACGAGTCAGGGACTCAGTAGTTATTTATAAAACTCCTAAAAGCCTAAATAATATTCTCGATAGGCCTAAACTTCCATTTTTTCTCTGTTGTTTAAAGCCGCAAAACCTCTGTCATCACTATTATAAAAAAAGAAGAAAAGAAGTCAAATACAGACTACTAGCTTTCGAACATTCTAATAACGTTAGGGTCGAAAGAGAATAAGAGTTGGTGAAGTAAGACATGATAGGAAAGATGAAAGAGAGGGATCTAACCCAAGACCACATGAAAAAGATTGTAGATTCTCTCAAAATTGCTACGGTCATACTTTATATGAGCCCCTGAGGAGGCCTCAATGCCAAAAAGATGATAATACTAATCCAAAAGTTTTGCTATAAACCGTATAATAAACCAAGGTTATGTAACCTGCAATATTCTTGTTTCTTCTTCTTCTTTTGAAAGTAGCACATCTACAGTGATTTATCTAATAACAGTGATAACAAAGACACAGCATGTCAGTTGAAAATATAATTTATCAACTTATATGTCAAAATTGTTCTATAGATTGTTGCTCTATTATAAAATTTATTAAGATAATGGCAGGATATCGTATTGATATTGATCTCAAAAATGGCCCGTTTCTACTCATGCCCAAGAACATCAACAAAGTTTTGAACATTTCTACAAATTAAAGCCATAAAATAAATAAATTCAGACACAAATAAATTAAAATGTGACAAGTAAAACTTGCCAACTAATACCTCGAACCAAAATTCCAGACGGGTTGAATATTCCATAAAACAATCGTAATGAATAGTGCATACAACAGCTGATACATGTAACAGATAACTAAATTGTTAAACCATTTTTTTTGTCAAGTATCCTTCTGCTTTTGTACTTTTGACAAAGGTTTTAATAAACAAAATTAAAAATATGTTTTGAATTTCTATTTTATTTTTATTTTTTAATACAAATAAGTTAAATACAGAAGCATTTTGGTATTTATGAAATGTAGATATATATAATTTAAACTTAAAATGAAGTCCATATTATATGAAAGGCAAACATTAAAAAATAGTGTAAGGAATTACTTGGAGATATAAAAAAGTTAAGAATAATTTATTGCGTGGGTAGTCAATGTATCATATCGGATGATATAATTAAAAACTGTTATTAAGTCTACAGATTTTAACTCTCGTAAACATTAAATTTTGGAAACTTGCGCTTCAGTTATCTATTCGTTGCAAGTGAATACACTTTTCACGCTTAATATACCGCGTGCATCACCACGCTTGTATGAACGCGGTGTAAAAATAAATATTTTTCCTCTCCAGTTCTTTTTTTGTTAACTCTTGGCTAGTGAACAAATACTTGTTACAAAAATAATCGCGAATCTTGTAAAGTGTTTGTTTTCTTCAGCCCAGATCACGAAACAAAGAAAATTGGAAATATTTAAGTGAATATATAAACGTACAACCTTCTATATAAAACTGTGAATTTATTTTGGCCTAAAACCTGAAAATATGTTTTGTCGGATATTAAAAATATCTGTTTTACTTATTTTTTGTAAATGTTTGATTTTTTTACTCTCACATATAGGTAGTTTAGAATTGTGTGATGTGTCAAACAATCGATGTAGAGTTTTTACGGATGTCTGTCTGTGGAGTGCCTTAAAACAGGTGGACCGAATTTAATTAGCTATATGAGTACAATTTGGCCAAATCTCGGGATGTTTCTCTTTTTGGTTGCAAAATAAGACAAAAATTAAGGTTTTCTGAAAATCAGCTGTAACAATTTGATCGAATTTCGCTCAAGTGTAATAAAACTTATTGGTCGCCACCTCTATAAAATTCCGGTTCCTGAGTTACAGGTAAAAAAACAAAATATCTGTCATGTGGCAGTTATAAAATGTAATTTCTCAAGATAGGCTCTAACGATTTCGTTGATAATATTTTTGAAATGTAATTACAAATGACCTCCGTGCGCTTAATCGCAAGTAAAACAATCTGTTTATGAATAAAGAAAAGGCATTTTGGCAGCCGACATTAAAAGCTTGATTTTAATAAAATACTATTTATATTGAGGAATCGTTTATGGCACAACCAAAGCAAGTTTAGCCCCTGTGTGACGACCTACATGGTTCATTTAATTTTTGACTTACAACAATCGATCTGACTTTAATTGTGACAAAATAGTTGTGGTTGATTATTATTTAGTTTTAGGGATGAGTTATTTGTACCTCTCTCTCTCTCTCTCTCTCTCTCTCTCTCTCTCTCTCTCTCTCTCTCTCTCTCTCTCTCTCTCTCTCTCTCTTGCTCTCTCTTTTAAAAATGAACTAGGAAATGATAGTCGCAAGGGTCGTAACGATAAATTGATTTATTTGTCCTAACCTAACATTGACCTTGAGAAACAAACAATTATAATTAATTATATTATTTCCTTATTTCTGAGCAACAAATGAGATTATTTATCAGAAACGTAGATTTCTCGACAACTCCATGCCTTTCTCAATTTCGATTTTGTTTTCATACATTACTGATTTAAACTTGTATAGTTTTCAATAAAATAAAAGATTTATTATATTTCTTACAGGTACATTTATAAGCAAACAAAAATAGTACCTAGCTCACTACTCAAAAATTCCTAGTTATCGCTCGGAAAGTGGAAATAATTCATTTTCGCTTTTTCTTTTACATTTTTGAAAAATATTTATAACCAAAACATTTATTAGTAAATTGAAATTATTTGTATTACTATTACGACAAATTATATATATAAAATAATTCCAAAAATGCATTGAAAAGGGGTTGGAATATTTACATATGCAAAATAATAAAATTCAAATAAAAGGGTTAAGCACGTGCTAAAACTACACACCTTTATGTAGAGTTCATAGGTATATAAGGACAATTATTTTTACAATATTTAGTGTCTTTTAAGCGGCCTAGGGCTAACATATTAATTTCAAAACATACATATTTGTAATCAGAATATTTTCTGGTTTTATTTGATACCCCATACATAATATTTCCAAAAAAGGAATTTTTCAAATAGAAAGTTTTTTTTCCCCATTGACTACTCCAAGGACATTTATTTTTGTTGCGGCTACATTTTTCCTATATGTGAGACAATATAAAGAATATGAAAGCAAAACTAGTAACCCTATGAAGTGAAATTAATAAAAATACCTACATTCCATCTTTAAATGGCTATTGAATCGTTTCTCTCACGTGTTACAAAAACTGCTTTTAAAACTTATACGCTATGCATTTCTCATGTGTGGTTAAATTGAGTTGTATTTGTCATAAAAAATTATAATATTTGATTCTGCAATACAGTTTAAAGTTTAAGTTAGGGGGGATATCAAACACTTTAAATTTGACCTAGTGCCAATATATTAATTTTTTCTTCAAATACACATACATAGGGGAGAGTTGCCGATATTGGACCGGCTCCTTGAATGGACCACCATAATAACTATCTTTCGAGGGCATTTACGAATCCGTAGGTTGGCTACACTTACTCTCTAAGAGACAGTGGAGTTCCCGCGCTAGTGTTTTGTTCTCCTTTTGCGTTGTATCAGACGTATCAGAAAACGTGGTTGTTTGTAAGGTTATGTGTGCTGTGTTCGACGAGCGATTTCTTCTTACGTAGTAAGTATTGGTTATATTTATGCATACCTATAAATACATCACTTATTAGGCTTTCTAATGGTATAGTAGGTTTCCTTATAGTTTAAGCTAAATTAATCCCACAAGCATTCGTTTAAATCAATCGTCAGTTGCCGTGATTGGACCACATGGAGTTGTTTAAATTGGACCGGTCCAATCTAGGGAACCCAATCTAGGAAAATAGACACAATGGTTTATATGTGATCCAAAAAATCTACATACATTTTTTTTCTTTCTAGGCGTTAAGATGGCAAAGAGGGGAAATTACGGAAAGTGGTCACAAGATGATTTACAAAGAGCGGTAGATGCTTACAGAAATGGCGATTTTGGATTAAACGAGTGTGGGAGAATTTACGGAGTGCCTAAAGGAACAATAAAAAGACACGCGGATGGAAAAAACTCTGTAGCAAATGAGATTAAGTTATTGGGAAGACAACCAACTTTTGATCATGAAATGCAAGAAGTTCTAAGAAACCATTTGTTAATGTTCGAACAGATGTTTTATGGATTTACTACTTTAGAATTTAGAAAGCTAGCTTTTGAAGTAGCAGAAAAATATGGGCTTCCTCATAGTTTTAACAAGGAAAAAAAGTGTGCTGGAAAGAAATGGTACTATAATTTTATGCGTAATAACCCTCAACTTAGCCTTCGTAGGCCAGAAGCTACATCACTGGCCCGAGTTAAAGGGTTCAATAAAGATAATGTCATGCACTTTTTTGATATCTTAGAGAAAACTGTCAAGGACAACAACATAAATGCAAACACCATATTTAATGTTGATGAATCAGGATATTCAACAGTGCAAAAACATATGCAAAAGGTAATAGCGAAGAAGGGCAAGAAACAAGTTGGGGGTGTAACAAGTGGTGAAAGAGGGATTAATACAACTATGGTATGTGCTGTTAGTGCTTCAGGTATCTATGTTCCACCTATGATTATTTTTAAGAGGAAGATATGGTTGGAAGATCTGAGATTCGGTGCCCCCTTGGGAAGCATAGTAAAAATATCTGATTCTGGATACATTAACTCAGATCTTTTCTTTGAGTGGCTTAGGCACTTTCATAGTTTTGTCAGTTCTACAAAGACAAATAAAGTTCTTTTACTGTTAGATGGCCACACGACACATTGCAAAAACCTAGAAGCTCTAGAATACGCTAGAGAGAATGGAATCATCCTTTTACAGCTCCCTGGACACACATCACATAGGTTGCAGCCATTGGATGTTGCGTTTTTTGGACCTCTCCAAAAATACTTTGTTCAGGCCCAAGATGCTTTTTTAAGAGAGTACAAGGCAGATAAGGTAACTCAGCTACAAATATCAAAACTTTTAAATGAAGCTTACGGAAAAGCTGCCACTGTAGGTAATGCTGCAAGTTCGTTTAGGGCAAGTGGATGTTGGCCTGTAAACAGGAACGTGTTTAGAGATTGTGATTTCGCTGGTGCAAGTGCTTTACAACCAGAAAACCAGATATTGCCCCCTTCTGAAGTTTCTGAACCACAAACACCAGAGCCAGGCACAAGTAAGACACACAACTATATCCAGAATATTTCCAAAAACACTTCCTCGACAAGTTCTGAATTGGACGACACTGACGAAGATAGTGACTATGAACCTGCATCTAAAAAAGTTTCATTTAGAGAAACTCTGCTGAAAGTATCTCCATTACCAAAAAGAAACTTGTTTCAAGCAGTCTCGAGAGGACGTGGACAAGGCCGAGGTAGAGGATGTGGAGCTCAAAAGGCTGTTGTTATTACAAGCAGTCCTTATAAACTGGCTTTGGAAGAGAAAAAAACTATGGCAAAGGAGAAAGAAGAGAGAAAAAGGGAACGTATTGAGAAGAGAAGTGAAAAGTTAAATAAGAACACAGGAGTTGTGAAAAAAGTGGGAAGAGGAAATATTAAAAAGGAAACCAGTTGGTACTGCTATATTTGTGATGAAGCGTCTCATGAAGATATGATTCAGTGCATTAAGTGCCATACTTGGGTGCATACGATTTGCGCAGGTGTTAAAAAAGGAATAAAACAATATTTTTGTTCAAGTTGCCATGAGTAGGTCTAAATAAGTTGATTAATTATTGTTATTTAACTTGGACTATTAGTTTTACTAACCACTTTATATTTTCATTTCTTATTGTTGTCTATTGTCATTTTATTGTTCTTAAACCATAGGCTTAAAAGTAATGAAATAATTTTTTGTTCATTTATTAAAGAAAATTTAACAATTTGTTTTTGTTATTTAAGCTTAATTTTAGTAGTAATACATATGAATCTATTGTATTTATAAATAATAGAAGTAAATATCAAAATTCAAACAATTTTTGAAGTCATTGGTCCATTTAAGGAACCTGGTCCAAATAAGGCAACTTGAAGGTCCAACCTAGGCAACTGGTTTCCTTAATTGGACCATTGACTAGGTTTTCTTGTAATTTTTTTCCCTTTTAAACGTTATGTAGTATATGTCTGTGATTTTTATTTTGTATTAGTAATAAGCCTATTTAAATAGCCATTATTTTTTTAAACTCTAAATACTTGTGGTTTATAATCTAAAAAACAAATTGCATCCAGTGGTCCAATATCGGCAACCCTCCCCTATTCGTAATCAGAGATACTTCTAGTTTTATTCGATACCCCACAAATCATATTTCAATTTTTTTTTTTACTTTACAGTTTTATCCCATGACTACACCAAGGACATTTTTTTGGTTACCGTTATAATTTTCCTATATGTAAGACAATACAAAGAATATAAATGCAAAGTTTAAATATAGGGAATTTATCGTCTTGTTTGAGTAAACTGGTTGCGATTTACATACAGAGACGGACAAACGTATGCATGAAATTATGAGTCCTTAGTTTAAACTACGGACTCTAGAACAGCAAACTGTGTCAAAATGTCCTTAAGGAGCGATACAAAACGTTGTTTCTCCACAAAAATGCCGGTTCATGAGCTCGTATGTTAGTTGTTTTTAATACCGATAATTAAAGAATGCCTTTAATTTAGAAGTTATTATTTGACATTAAATTAAAACAGTTGTATATATAAATTTAAATATTTTGAATAAAATATAATAGTTTAACAATTAATGTTCCATATTTTCGTATATATGCTAACGGGCCCTCTGTACTTGGTAGAATTATGTTAAAGGAAACCAAACACATAATTTTGTAAAATTCTACAATTTATTGAGTCTTGTCGACCATGGTTTCGCCAGTTACGGCATTTACGAGGCAGCTTATTAGCTTGCTTACTAATATTTGGTTTCATTTATATGTAACTAAATAAATACAGTGAAACTACGATCAGGAATAATTGTTGAAAAACTTAAGTATCAAATATTTGATTACGTCAATATTAATATTTTCGAAATAAAATGACCAAATTCAGCACGGTTACAACATTGATCGATTCTAAAAGCTTGACGCTGTAAAATTTAAAAGTCATTGGACTATGTTCCGTAACAGATTAATGTATCTGTCATGTGTTTTGTCCTTCCACACATTTGGTAATATAATTTTATGATAGGATATCTCACCTCATAGAATATTCGTTGACCTGTAGGCCTAGGCTGTAATGTATCAATTGTCATTGCTATTATACAGAAGCGAAGTTCATAAATTCTACGGACCGAAATATAAATGGTTTTGAATCCGTATATACGTGTTTGCGTTTGTGTGTATTTATTCTGTGACGTTCTATACAATTCTAGTCTTTAGAAAGATACTTCTAAACATCTGACGGCTTTAGGACCCATTATGTTTATTGACAATATTGATTACTTCATATAAATGGGTACTTCTCCATATAGAGTAGATAGTGTAAACCGATAGTATATCATTTATAAATTCCCATTTCAAAATGATTAACGATGGTATGAATTAAATATACAGTATTAACATTAACCTCAGTCCATATCTCAACATAGAGGGTGGGATATGAATTGAGTTAGAAATTTAGTTTTCTTCCCTCTTTCTTCACTCTTGGAATGGGTGGAATAGAGGACGAGGCAGTTCTTTCCTTGTTTAAAATAAGGCCAGCATTAGTTCTCTCTCTCTCTCTCTCTCTCTCTCTCTCTCTCTCTCTCTCTCTCTCTCTCTCTCTCTCTCTCTCTCTCTCTCTCTCTCTCTCTCTCTCGGGTTAGGTGGAAGAGACAGGCCTAACCTCGTCATTTTTAGTTCAGGTCCCTCTTTCTCTCACTCTGAAGGTGGATGGAAGAGAGGACGAGCCAGTGGAAGTGCGAGTCGTTTGAAATAGGACAATATTCATTTCAATTCTCTCTCCCTTTCGTGTTAAGTAGAAGACAGGACCTAAAATCCTCCTCCGGTCATAGCCTCTCATAAAAGAAATAAAATTATTCAATACAAATCCTATGTATCTCACAATCTGTACCTCACAATTTCTCTCCAACGCTAAGTGTTAAGGAAAAAGACAGGAATTAAATTCTCTCTCTCCCTGGAATATTCATAATAAGAGAAATTTTTCCTTGTCATTCAAAGTCAAAAAATCCCTAGGTTATAAAGAAGGAAGGAAAGAACATAAAAATCCTTAGCCCTCGAATAATTTCCTATTGCGGAAGAGAACAAAAGATTATCACGAGAGACATGATAGGAAAGATAAAAGAAAGGGATCTAGCTTAAGACTAGAAGAAAAACTGTGTAGATCCAGCTAAGACCCTCAGGATTTCCAATCCCGTACTCACTACAAATGAGCCCCTGAGGGCGATAAAAAGAAAATCACATGGTCCTAACATATTACTCATTTCACTAAACTGAGTCTCTCGATCTGTGAATTTCACTCTCTGGTTAGGTTAAACAGATGACCAGATGGTTCTAAAGTATCCCATCATAAATACAATGATTCAATTCTCTCCCTCTCTGTTTCTTACTCTCAGGTTAATCCTAAAGAGGAACAGATGGCTCCAACCTAACTCTAAATAAAGACAAGTAGTCAATTCTCCCTCTCTCTCTCTCTCAGATTAATAAAAAAGTGAATCAGATGGCCCCAATCTATTTCTAATTACAGCCAAATAATCAATTCTCTTTATCTATCGCTCTCAAATTAATAGAAAAGAGGATCATTTGGCCCCAATATATTCCCCCAAACGTTTAATTCTCTCTCTCTCTCTCTCTCTCTCTCTCTCTCTCTCTCTCTCTCTCTCTCTCTCTCTCTCTCTCTCTCTCTCTCTCTCTCTCTCTCTCTCTCTCTCTCTCTCTCTCTCTCTCTCTCTCTCTCTCTCTCTCTCTCTCTCTCTCTCTCTTTCTCTCCATTCACCTTTGTGTATCTGAGTAATATTTCTATTGCTCTTTATGTTAGGTTGTAGAGAAAACCAGATGGTCGTAAACTCAACCTAACCAAAAACAATTATTCAATTCATTCTCTCCATCACACTCTCGGCCTTATGAAAAATAGGACTAGATTGTTCTAACTTAACAATAATAATAAAGACAATTATTCGATTCAATTCTCTCCTTCCTTAAAATATATTAAATGAATACATTTTATAAACTCATATACAAGTCCCTTGGAAATTATTAAAAATATATTAGTACTGTAAATTGAAAAATAATAATTTACTACTCTGTGTATTAATAAATGTAACTTACAAAGTTATTTTTCACGATTGGCTGCCTACAATACCAATAACGTGGTCTGCTTAAATATTGAAGAAAAAACAGACTTTTAATTCAAAATGGGAGTAGACGGTTTGAATCGGTTTTCTTTTATAAAGCCTAAACCTCAACATCATCATTGCCTTATAAAAAAAGGAATGAAGAACATAAAATAAAGACCCCTAGCCATCAAATACACTAATAGTGTCAGGGTCGGAGAGAACAAGAGTTGGTCAAGAGAGGCCTGATAGAAAAGTTGAAAGTGGGATCTAACCCAAGACCACGTGGGAAAATGTGTAGATCCAGCTAGGTTACCTTGGAATTGCAACGCCCGTTACTCACTATAATAAGCCTCTGAGGATATATCAAAGAACACAATAGGGCTAGCCTAAGTATTGAACAAAATTAACAAATTTAGTTAATAAGAATTAGTGGTTGAGAAAATAAGATGACAATAAATGTTTCAGTATAATATATGAATCTCACATTTAAGAAATAAAAATAAAATAATTTAATGTGGTTAATATGTATAAATACAGTAGATAACATACACAAGACGTGTTATTCATGCTCGTATATAAAAACCAACAGATAACAAAGTTTAAATTATAGCGGCAATATATTATAATTATTCATTGTATAATACAAAACAAACTTAATGCTGATAACACTCGCGCCTGTACTGGTGGTTGCATTTATATTTTACTTTTTATCGATCTAATGTTGGCTAGCGTGGTTGTCACGTAGTTGGTATCAATGTCATAACTCCATCAACAATCATGTGACCTTTTTAATTTCATACATACTCACGTGGTGGAACAAGTAACTCCTAGAGTTATTTGCATATCTTGCAACTTTGTTACTTTGTTCTTGTATAATCTTACCTTTGTTTCATTTTATACTGTTACCTTTGTTGAAGGTTTGCTTTGATACATAATACAGTTGTGTGAGATATTCAGTGGACAAAGACAAAGGGTTGGTAAAGACTGACAAGTATGTCAAAAAATGTGCTACAAGTACGTTTCACTCATATTTAACGTACTACTAATGACAAAACAGGAAGATATTGTGTTATTTTAATTATTTTAAATACTTGCGCTATTAATTTGTTATCATCAATGACTACGACAACATTCTGTTACATTTCATAAACTGCTAAGTTACATAGTTGTATCGAAATTCAATCTTAAAAATATATACTTTTAATTAATATACTATTACCGGGAAAAGGTCTCCGTAATTTCAGTTATAAATGGTATGATCAATAATCAACCGATCTTCTTGATTTCAATAACAAACTGTTTATTGGGAGTTTTATGGAACATTTGAGACAGTCGTGGTCTAAAAAGTCTATCGCTCGGCGCAGTTTTGATAAAATAAATGTTCAGAACATGCTGTATAAACATTTGATGTTGCAGGTATACAAAATCCAGCATAAACACTGAATGATTAAAGTTACTTTAACCGAATGTTATCAGGGGGTTACCGAGTGCTTTCGGTAACTGATTTACCGCCACTGAGCCCCATCCATGTTTGCTGAGAAAACTATTGCAGGTCTCACTTTCTTGGATGCTTCAATACATAGGCAGAGAAAAGGAAAGAAGTACATTTTTCAGCAACATGGAGCGCATCCCATTGCACTCTCAATACGTAAGAAAATCTCAATGACACGTTTCCTGTTTTATGACCACCAAAAAGCACCAATGTGACTCCTTGTGAACCTTTTCTTGTTAGGTTACGTTAAGAACATTGTCTATTCGAGATCTATACCATTTAAGAGAGGGAAGTTTGCCATATCATGAGCTTAGTTTAGTTATTTTACCTCGAAAACACGGACATAGGTTTCGATAAACCTGTGAACTATCGCATCGGAACCAAATCTGTCTCTGGAATTGTTCGCTATTTACAAACTACTGAAGTCGACGGACAATCGATTTCTAAATCTATACTCTTCAAATTTAGCTGTCAATACTTTAAAAAAATAAATTAAGATCTACAATTCAATTATTATTTTTCCTATATTCAATATTCAATACTCAACATTAAGTTAACAAAATATGTTTAAGAAACTTTGAATAATAACTATGAATAATAACTTCATTTTTGTACTAAAATTACAAAAAGTTAAAATTTTAACTTTTTCTTGATGATATAGAAATCTGAGAGAGAGAGAGAGAGAGAGAGAGAGAGAGAGAGAGAGAGAGAGAGAGAGAGAGAGAGAGAGAGAGAGAGAGAGAGAGAGAGAGAGAGAGAGAGAGAGAGAGAGAGAGAGAGAGAGAGAGAGAGAGAGAGAGAGAGAGAGAGAGAGAGAGAGAGAACACACTTACGTATACCTTAATGAAACATCATTAATCATTAATAAAATATAACTTTTTTCTGACAAACATAAAATACACTTTGACCTTATAGAGTTCTATGAAAATTCAACTTTTTTTAAAACTTGGCAACATGGTCAATATGTTCTTAGAAACAACTATTGAAACTTCATTCTACTAATACTCAAATCAAAAGCTAAAATATTATATTCATGAACTGAAGAACTACCTAACCTGTACTGAATGTCAATAGATCTCTTCAGGAAACAATGTAGATACATACGACTGTAATCGGCCAACAATCATTCTTTATTCTTTATGATTAGGTTTGCAGATATGTAGATTCTCCGCTCACGTAAACCACTGATGGTATGGAATGAATAATAAGAAAAGAATTGTGGACCACAGCTAAGATTGTGTTTTCAGGAACAATAATTTTAAAAGTGTATAAATTTTCTTTTTTTCACGTATCAAGAATTTTTGAAGTTGTGGTAAAGCAAAATGCTAAATAAAGAAACAAGAATGATTTGGGAATACTTCTAAAATGTGTAGACTTGATTCAAATTCTCTGAAACGTAAATTGCATATAATATAGACTTGTGGTTGATACACCATACATTTGTTATTCCACGAAATACTTTCGTAGTTTTTCGAGCGTTGGTGGCTGTAGATTTTGTGGACCCTTAAATAAATCTTATTCTTAGCCTCTTCGATATATTTTGATTCAAATACCCATATAGCGATATATTGTATTCATAGCGATGTAAAACTTGATATGCACCTGTAATAACCTGTTTTACCCTTTTACTTTTAGCTCACTTAATCGTGAGTTACAAAGGAAGAGTTTAATTTATTTAAGATTTACTCCATTAAGATTTTCTTCAAACACATGAGAGACTCTTACTAAACCACTAAACACATGAGTGCCTCAACAGTCTCTTACTAAACCAGCCCAAAACATTAGGGTGGAATCTTTATTATATTTGACGAGCAACATCAGTATTAGTGATGTTGATTGTAGAAATTAAGGACATCAACTCGTATGAATTGAGACTCATTGGTCCACAGTATAGTGATGTTGATGGTAAAAATTAAGGACATCATCTCGTATGAATTGAGACTCATTGGTCCACAGTATAGTGATGTTGATGGTAAAAATTAAGGACATCAACTCGTATGAATTGAGACTCATTGGTCCACAGTATAGTGATGTTGATGGTAAAAATTAAGGACATCATCTCGTATGAATTGAGACTCATTGGTCCACAGTATAGTGATGTTGATGGTAAAAATTAAGGACATCATCTCGTATGAATTGAGACTCATTGGTCCACAGTATAGTGATGTTGATGGTAAAAATTAAGGACATCATCTCGTATGAATTGAGACTCACTGGTCCAAAGTATTTTTTCTAAAGAAGTGATGTTTCTTAATATATTCGTTTTAAATAACGAAAAAAAACTTCCAACCTTCGCTGGGGACCTGTAGCTTCCAAAGCTTGAACACACATGAAATTCTCATTTTCATTAAGCAACACATCTAACACTTTCCAATGACAAATTCTTGCCTCAATTACAAACCTGTAGTCGTCAGCTTACAATAGAGGCCTGCTGCATTCATTCAAGGATGAACTCCTCCACCTCGATGTTCTGAATGTCCTGCCAACGTTCATATTGTACTCCAAATGAGATTCTGCGAGTTTTCGATGTATCCTTGCAAAAACACAGTAGCTGGAAGCAGTGCGTTCTGCATATCCTTGGCTACACACACCATGAATAAAATATATGTTAGAATAATCTCTATTTGTAAATATCGGCATTATAAAAACTGTTTAAAAACCCTTGAAACTAACACTGAGAAAACAAAACAATAAAGAGTGACACTGCAAAAATGATCGAGTACTTTGAGGTAATGTAACAGAACTAAATTAATTTAAATATTAAAACAAGATATATTATTATCTGGGGTTTTGAAAAATAAACATGAAAACGCATTCATTACTGTATTTACATTTCAGTCTTAAACCTGCTTGTTTGTCAAATAATTATTTGATCAGATCACTTGATTAACCTTGATAATGGTTAATTCTGACAATGTTTATATATAATTATAATTATATATATATATATATATATATATATATATATATATATATATATATAAAATTTTCCACTGTTGAATGTCAATTAGAGAACCAAAATCTAAAAGAACCTTCATATTCAATTACGTCTTTGACTTTATGGACACGATAATTCTATGAACGAAAAAATAAATTACATATTCCCTTATGCCCTTTAGAAAGGTTATGAAAAACGGTAGTTTTTGTAAAATTTGAACATCTACAGGTTTAGTCGTTTGTTTGTTAAAAAAAAAACATTGTATTTTAACAAAGATTTGAAACTTTTAATGTGTGAGACTTGTAAATAATGCATTTAAAAAAAAATCTATATTGATTCAATCTTATAGAAATTTAATGTAATTTTTGGAAATGGGGTTTTACTCAAGTGAAAAACAAAGTGAGAAAATATAATTTTTAACTGAACCATCACGTTTTTCCTAAAAAGGGAAAAAATGTATACGAAACGAGATATGATTGTGTCTTACTATGGGTCAATTTTGTTGCAAATGAACTAATATACCCATATATTTAAGGCACAATGTTAACCACTCACCCTCTATATATAATTCCCGAAGATAAAGGCCATTCATAATATGGAAAGCAAACTTTACAAATATAGCGTAGGGAATAGAAATACTTGGAATTATAGAAAAGTTAAGAATAATTTATTGCGTGGGTAGTCAATGTGTCTTATCGGATGATATAATTAAAAACTCTTATTAAGTCTACAGTTTTTAACTCTCGTAAACGTTAAAATTTGGAAACTTGCGCTTCAGTTATCTATTCGTTGCAAGTGAATACACTTTTCACGCTTAACATACCGCGAGCATCACCACGCTTGTATGAACGCGGTGTAAAAATAAATATTTTTCCTCTCCAGTTCTTTTTTTGTTAACTCTTGGCTAGTGAACAAATACTTGTTACAAAAATAATCGCGAATCTTGTAAAGTGTTTGTTTTCTTCAGCCCACATCACGGAACAAAGAAAATTGGAAATATTTAAGTGAATATATAAACGTACAACCATCGATCTAAAACTGTGAATTTATTTAGGCCTAAAACCTGAAAATAAATTTGGTCCGATATTGAAGATAGCTGTTTTACTTAATTCTTGTAAATGTTCGGTCTTTACTGTGTTCAGTTAAATGTTCGGAAATTGTGTGATGGGTAAAACAATCAGAGTTTTGCGGATGTCTGGCTGTCTATCGTCTGCAATGTCCTACAGCCTAAACGCGTGGATTGATGTGAGCATAATTTTATTAATCCTTATCTCGGAATGTTTTCACTTTTCCCCCTGTAATTTAAAATTTTGGGGTATCTGTCATATGAGAAAAAATAAGGTTTTCTTAAAGTCCGATATAATATTTTTTATCAAATAATCTACGATCTCATCAAAACGTAATGGTTGCCTGTGCTTGAAGTATTGGTAAAAAACAAAAATATCGTGCATTGGGCTGTTACAAAACGTAATTTTTCAAAATCGGATCTAACGATTTCGTTAAAATTTTTATGAAATGTAAAAATGAATGAAGAAACACTGCGTGCAATATAGTAAATAAAGAAATATTCTCGTTCAGAAATAATTGTAAAAAACACAAATAAACTATTGACTGTCGACTTTAATCAAATACGATTTATTGCTTAGATCGGTTTTATAACACAAGCAAAGCAGGTTTAGGTTTATAAATAAATATTGAGCTTGACTTGTGAGATTTATGTAGAACAAAAATTCAAACACAAGATCTCAAAAAACTACGTTTATTCAATCAAACGCGTTTCAACGACAAAGTCGCCCTCCTCAGTGATACATGAGCTACAATAACAAAATTATAACACAATTATAACTATAAAGTTATAGTTTTGTTATTGTAGCTCATGTATCACTAAGGATGGCTACTTTGTCGTTGAAACGCGTTTGATTGAATAATCGTAGTTTTTTGAGATCTTGTGTTTTTTTTTTTTTTATTATTCTACATATAAGTTTAGGTTTATTATAATAGTTTTTTTTTTTTAAATAACAGGGCCCTTGCTTTATCTTCACTGTTTGAAAGACAACTACCTAAACAATTTTGTTTACCGTACTAATAATTTGGTGTTTTCCATTTGGTTTCAATGGCAGGGGAATGGAGAAATTTGTACAATGTTTTTGCTCAGTTTATTTGTAAATAGTTTCATAAATTATTAACTTAGAACTTTTTTTCCTATGCTTTTTATAATAAATGAATGCAAGTAACACTTTTACCATACAAAGAAGCAGAATGATACGCAAATACTCAGCATTTATTTTTTAACCCATTGCATAACCCTATACTACTTATATGTGAGAAAGTAAACATTAAAGGCCTTACTAGACCAAAGAAATTGAGGAGCTGTTAATTGGATTGTTACAATAACAATTTTTCTAATTACCAATAAGATGTATAATTTACACGGAATATTCAACTTAAATATTTTATTTTAAAATTGTAAAATACAAAATTTAACAATAAATAATCCTGATTTTACTTTTAATCTGAAAAGAAGAACGTAAAATGTAGTTCCTCTTTGACTGATTTATAGATGTAATGGAGAACGTTTCTACGGCGGACTTGGCTTCGGCCCAACTGTCCACGTCAGAACGTGCTGTAGTAAGGGAATTTTGGACGCCAACATAGGCATGAACTTAAACCTAATCTTAGAACAGCTGATCTTAGAGTATTTGTTGTTCTTCCACTAGCTATATTTATACTTTGTGTAATTTGTTTTATCTTTCCACACATTCCTCAAAATTTCAAGAACACTGCCTCACATAAATTTCTTGCAAATTGTGCGGTTTCTCTTTTAACCAACTCTTTACATTTATTTCAATAACACATTACATAAGTGACGAGGATAGTTATACAACTTAACTTGTTATTAGTGTGTTTTATCTCTTACTATTTCCCCCTCTCCATTAGTAATTAATGTTAAAAATTTGAATAATAAATTTGACCGCCACGGTTATAAGATTTCGTCTGTTTGTAAACATGAGCAAAAACACAACATTTATGCTGTAACAGCATCTAGTTTTTCAATCATGGCAGCATAAAACTACAATCGCAAACCAATTATTTGTCAAATTGCTATTTGCAATTCGTATTCATCTAACGAGTTCTGCCCTATTACAAAGTCAACTCAACAATCGGTCTAGAAACTGTAATTTGCATACAAGTACCTCTAACATATTGTTATGTATAATGCATGAATTTATTTAGATACAAATACTCTCCCATTAGTAGAAATATAATACTACCGGGCCATCAGTTGTACTGTCGATATTTCATATATTAGTCAGCATTCAGACAATTGTGTTGATAGTTGATAGACATCTCATTTAAGTTAGCTGTTTGAAATAAAAACCATAAATTGATATAAAAGAAATTCCGATAAATTTGCTATTCTGGAGGTTTTCTGAGGAAAAAAGAAAAATTTGGTATTATTATTTTTTCTATATTTCTTCCCAGGGACATTCCTACACTCCTTTTCGAATATTATTTATCAGAATAGATGTTCAATGAGCACTGTGGTGAATGTGAACACTATAAATCACTGAATCCCCTACCACAATTTTTGTGGTAGAGGATTCAGTGATTTTATATTATTGATCAGTGTAAGAAATATATTTACTGTGTAAATCAAATGATAGTTTCGGTACTACTAGCCATAATAAGAAAGTAAAGTCCCCTTCACGTAGACTAATTATAATGAGTATGGGCGTAGAAATACTAAAAGAAAATCCACGGGCGTCGCGACGTTTTAATAGTTTGAATATCTTAAAACTGGCTCTATCGATTTCGGCCACATTTTGATTCAATATAAAGGTTGAAGACCTAAAAGAAATAAAAAAAATACAGCTTACGAATATTTTGTAAAATATCAAGATGTACTGACCCCCAGTTGTTTCATTTTTTCATGTAGTTGTGGTTTAGATCCTTAGCTTCATTTTACTATTAGGTCTCTTTTGACCAACTCTTGTTCTCTTCCGACTCTGACGCTATTAGAGTATTCGAAGCCTAAGAATCTTTATTTTATCTTCTTTTTTTTATAAGGCAATAATGTACGCGAGGTTTTTTACCTTTAAACAACAAGGTGGAAAAACAAAAAGACATTGTCGCTACACATACTTTCAATTTTACAGAAAAATGTTGTCGGTTTGTTTTATTTTAGGTTGTGTTTGTCTGAATATACAGTATATGCTTTGTATATTTATTGTGTTTATTTTAGTCGTAGTTTTTAAGACGCATAAAAGCCCAGAACTACTGAATTAAATAAACACTCTCAACTAAACGTGAAACGAAATATGTAATGAAATACTATATACAGTAGATGGTGAATACTTTATTTCCTTCATAACAACAGAATTCGTATAACTAGGCGTCTAAACTTTACTGACCACGGAAATGTTTGTTGCTAAGCAGTTGTCTTATAACATAGAAAACCTTCAGGGACTCATTTAAGTAAGTACAAGTTTGATCATCATATTTTTGCATGTATTCTTGGGTTATATCTCTCTTTTTCATCTTTCCTATCACCTCTCTCTTGATTAAATCTTTTTTTTTTTTAGAGTATTCTAGGGCTAGGAGTGTTCTTCTTTCCTTTTTTATATAGCGATGATGGCCGAGAGGTTTTGGTATTTAAAAAACAAGTGAAAATATATTATAAGATAGACAAAAATAAAAAACAAACACACGGTTAAAATTAAATACATTTAACCTTAATTTTATTCAATTTTGGTAAAAAAAATGAAAGTTGAATGTTTTATAAACGACAGTTAAAAAGTACAAAAGGTGAGGGTATTCGAAATGCCCGTGTCTACTAGTACACAGATAACGGAGAGAAAGGCGTTTTACATATAAAAGCGAGTTATAAATTGTATTAAAGTAAGTTGAAAATATTACGTTACAAATAATTAATATCAATCTCTAAATACAATAAGAGATAGCAATGACAACATTATTAGGTTTGAAATTATTTAGTGAAGGGAATTGTTTTAACGTGTACATATTTAAAGCACATATGGATAAATATACTTTCCTACAACTGGTAACCTTTCTAAACTGAAAGTAGCAACGAGGTCTCAAGTCTCGTAAAACTACCGAGTACGAGGGAAAGTTGTTATCATTAATTATATTGCCAGATAACTGATAAATCTTATTTTACGCAAAACTATTTATTATTTTTACTGTCATTTTCAAAACCGCAACTGTAAATTATGCTTTCCAAGAAGAATTGCCATTTTTTTCAGCATTACACTAGACATATTTTATTTTACTGTACTTAAAAAAAAAAATAGGTGTTACCATTTTAGGAAACTAAACATGATCAATTTCGTTGCAATACTTTCTACCTGTCGATGAAATATTGTCTAAATCGTGTAAAGCCTGCCTGTTTTTCATGTCACTAGGTTATTATTTTTAACTCCTGGTGAGAGAACATAACTTACATCACATGTAGAATTGTGGTTTATATTTAAGATCTCATAAAGACTGAAGTAAGACCTGAAAGGTTTAAATGTGAACTTTGTGATTTGAACAACATAAAAGAAAATGAGTAATTTGAGTGAATTCTACCCACAGTCTATAGATCCGTGATGAAGTCCGTAGGCCGTAGAAACACTCTCCCAACCTATTTAATTAAAGCGTAACGTATCTCTCTCTCTCTCTCCCTCCCTCCCTCTCCCTCTCCCTCCTCTCTCTCTCTCTCTCTCTCTCTCTCTCTCTCTCTCTCTCTCTCTCTCTCTCTCTCTCTCTCTCTCTCTCTCTCTCTCTCTCTCTCTCTCTCTCTCTCTCTCTCTCTCTCTCTCTCTCTCTCTCTCTCTCTCTCTCTCTCTCTCTCTCTCTCTCTCTCTCTCTCTCTCTCTCTCTCTCTCTCTCTCTCTCTCTCTCTCTCTCTCTCTCTCTCTCTCTCTCTCTCTCTCTCTTAGTTTGTAAGCTTATAATTTGAGCAGTTATCGGAAGCAGTTTTATTTCCTGTGTAGATATTATATCTGGTTAGGCTTTAGTCTTTCTTTTATTCAAATGCATTCAATAGTTCCCAAGTTATAATAATAATTGTCTGCACCGGTAACGCGAAAAAGAAAAATTTTGTTTTGCACAATTTCTTAATATTTTCAACAATAACATATATTTTGTCAGTGGCTAAGTTGGTATTTGATTTTAAAACTAACTGGAATAGAAACTTTTTTTTTTTTTAAATCGTTGCAGTAATTACCAGATTTTTAACGATTGTTTTGCAGCGATTAGAAGGAAATCCACTTTCTTCTTCATTATATTTTTGACATCAGTGACAACATACATTTCATGAATAACAAAGTTGATACATAATTAAAATGTTATTTAAATTAAGAGTAATTAAAATAGGTTGATAGTTTTCAAAGTTATAGGTTATTTTTTAACGTCGCTGTGGAAAACGACATGCGAGACTATACTACAAGATGTAGTCTGAGCTGTCACCTCGAGAAGGGGTGATGAATCTATTGGATTGGTGAAGGGAATAAATGGTTGGAAAATTAATAACCCAAACCCGAGTGATAATTGCAAGTAAAAAAATACGACTGTCCAGAAATAACTGGCAAAAAAGAAAAACCTTTGATCTTTCTATTCATCAAATATGATGATCGCTGAGGACACGTTTATGGGACGTGTAGGTCCTATTGAAATAAATTGTTAAGGAAAACTAGTAACGAGACATGAAGCCTGAGCTTCGACCTCGAGAAGGGGTGCTGAATCTATTGGAAATAAATGGTTAGGGAATTATGACCCAAAGGGAAGTGTATAATCACAAGTGAAAATTATTACTGTTCAGGAATAATTGCCAAAAAACAAAAATAAACCTTTGACAACTTTCTTTAAAAACTCGATTTTAGTTAAATACGATTTACGCTAAGGGTTTGTTTATGGCACAACCAAAACAAATTGAAAATAGCTTTTTTAAAGACAGGTAAATGAATCATTTTGACTGACAACTACAGAAGTACAATTTTTGATAATGAATAGTTTGGTTAATTTTTATTTTAGAGATAAGTGAGTGAGAAAGTTTGGGCAATGTTTTTGACAGTTTATTTATTAATTTGTTTACTAAAGGTATTCAAATTTTGTGTATAATTGACATAAATCATTTAAAAAAATTAGATTAAATGATTTTGATCAAGTGGACCCAACAACAAAGATTTTGACTGCACCCATAATTATTTTGAAAATTAAATATGGTATTTTCCAAAACCTTGAATGATTTTACTTTTTTTTATATAGTTAGGATATCGTTCAACCTTGGTGAAATTTAAAACCAATCTATCTGAAAGAAAAGAAATTTATAGTACCCGAATCATTGAAAGTTACAAATTCTAAGATCAACTGAAACTAATATATTTAAACAAAACTAAAGTATTTACAGCATATTTTAGTGTTTATTTTCTCATATTTGTGTAGGCTTGTACAACGAAATTTTGAATAACATTCATTTGCATCTTCACTATGAAATGATGACGAAAAACACAATTATAACATTAAACCAAACACATGATATCGCTATGGTACTTTCTATTGAATGTTTGCTCCGGAATTTGCTCCGGAATATTTTAGCAAATACAGTACAGTAGTACCTTCTTGCACCCAGCCACTTTGCCCCATCAGACAGTTTGGTAAATCAAATTAATATCGACTTACTCTGGAGTTTAGGTGTTTGCGCTTACCTGATGTTTATCGCTTCAAAATATTACAGCACATACATGTACAAATTAATACACTGTCAGTAAGTGTAATACCTGAAAGATAAGGTAAATGAAGCTGGTCGTAAACAATGTTCTATGTTATTTCCAAAAATTATAATAAAAAATATAAAGAAAATTATAATAAAAATTTAATACGGATCAGATAAATAAGTAAAAACCAAAATAAAAACAGTGATGGATGATCAGTTTTTTGTTATTTCTTTATCGTTGAAATGGCCACTTGGAGTTCGGCGAATCGTAGCGCGCCTGCCTTCTATTGTGGGTAACGATAAAATTATTTATTTTCACCCTTACATTCTGCCTGTTGAAACTTAAAGTTATAGGCTTTTCTTACAGTTGAAAGGTACAATGCAAAATCGTGGTCGAGGATTTAAACATAGATTCATTCATTCATTCGTGTATTACTGCTTCGTAAATAGTTTTTTTAAGTTGTAAATGTGCCTTAAATTTTTAAAATTTATTAATATTTTATGATGCTTCTTCTTCTTCTTATTATTATTATTATTAGTGGTAGTAGTAGTAGTAGCTGTTGTTGTTGTAATAATAGTAGATTATTAGTTTGTAGGCACCAATCTACGGATCACCTATTTTGATTTCCCTCCGAATCACATGTATGGCAGTACTGATTGTCTATCAGCTGTTCATTGAAAGTATTGTTTCATTGTTAGCTATTTGGGGTTGCGTTTAAAAGACTGTGTGAAAAGAGTTCTCCTTTGTCTGATTGCACCAAAGAAGAAATGCGAGCAGTGATACGTTTCCTCAATTCAAAGATGTGAAACCAGCAGAGATTATTCGTCGAATTCAGCCGCAATACGGAAAGAGTTGTTTAAGCGGAAGTAAGATCTACGAATGGATTGATCGCTTCAAATGTGGTAGGATTTCTCTGTGTGATGGACAACGGCCTGGTGGGCATTCCACTTCAAACACTAATGACAATATTGAAGCGGTAAAACAAATGATTCCCAATAGTCGACGAATTAAAGTTGATGAAAAATGCAAGTGAGTTAAATGTAAGCCATGGCTCAGCATATTCAATTATCCACGATTCTTTAAACTTTCGAAAAGTCTGTGCTCGCTAGGTTCCACATCAATTGACCAGCATTCACAAAGACAATTGTTCCCAATCATTTGGAACGTTATGAAGAAGAAGGAGACTCATTTCTTAAGCGAATAATAACTGTTGATGAAACATGGGTCCATCATTTTGAACAAGAAATTAAGCGACAAAGTTTGGTATGGAAACATCCGTCATCTCCTACAGAAAAAAGTTAAAAAGTCATTTGTCTGCAGGAAATGTTATGATGTCGATATTCTGGGATATGGAAGGTTCAATTTTGGTTGACTTCAAACCTAAAGGTCAAACAATAAATAGCGACAACTACTGTGAGCTACTGGGTTTATTGAAGCCAAAAATCAAATCCAATAGACGTGGTAAACTTTCAAAAGGCGTGAATTTGCTTCAAGTTAACGCTCGGCCCCATAAGGTAAAAAACATAGCCCTGTGCCGTCAAAATCTTGGTTTTCAGCTGTTGGACCACCCTCCATTAGTCCGGACCTGGCCACAAGCGATTTTCATCTTTTTGGCCAATTAAAAGAACAGTTGCGAGGAAATCATTATCGATCTGATAAAGAGGCCATTGAAGCGGTGCAAACTTTTCTGAGCGCGAGACAAAAACCTTCTTCCAGGAAGGAGCTAAAATGTTTGTTAAAAGATGAACTAAGTGCATAGACGTAGGAGAGGATTATGTTGAAAAGTAATGCTACTCTTATTTATTGTAAGTACAATAAATATATAGATTTTTCAATTTCACTTTACTTATTGACTTAACCTGATAGTTATTTAACCTCATGACTGAGTTTCCCAATTCGAGAGCTAGTAAATAGTTCTCCCGCTCTAAAACGGTAATTCACACCATTTCATAAATCCACAAGCTTGTTTTCATTATAAAACGTACAAATGTACAGGAATAGCTCGCTTTTAAAAGGATTCGATTTATTATAGCTTCTGAGTAAATGTTATTTTACACGTGGAAAAATACTTGCGTTAATAATTGGTGTAATCAATCTAAGCGTGAATTTTGTATGTTAAATAGAAGCTACAGTAAATAGGTTTCCAATACCTATGAAGATTTTCCAGCTTTTACGAAGAAGAAAAAGTGCTCTAATCATTCTGATGTTAACTGCTGTGACTGACTGACTGGTTCAAACGGTTGTTTTGGAATTTTTTTTTTTTTTTTGATTTTGATTCTTTTACCTTTTATTGGGAGACTATTTATTTTGTACGTTGTTTTAGTAAGTGACTTGTTTAAAGATATGCCTTTGAGACGTGTTTAGCCCGACTTCCAAGCGAGTGAAGCCGCGTGCACACCTGGTATCGTATAGAAACGCTTATACAATACCAATTCACTTTATTTCTATAGTTTTATTTTGTTTCTTACTATACAAATAGTTGTCCTAGAATAATTGTATTCCAGTATAGTTGTCCTCGTAGGCATTGAGTAATGAGCAACTCCCACCGCTTTAATAAAAACCTCAAGGATGTATGTGACATACACAGATATATTGCTACTGTTGGCAAATCTGAAACCACGCAATTTTTGAAATGATTTTATACGAGGATTATGTTTTTATTTTTCAAATAAATTTTAAAGTTACTTTCATACATTCAAAATTAGGAACAGAATTGTTTATTTAAATATGTCAACAAAACTAGTAACTGTATACTTATAGAGGTTTGTGATAATTGGAAGTGCAATTATTAGCCATCGAGATTTGATTTATTTCATCGAGTATTTTTGTATTTAATTATCAAGTGCTGTTTTAAAATTTTCAATTGTCACAATAGCCGAAATGAAGAGTAATTTCTTCATCTGGGAAGAGAGGGGTTTGTTTCGTTTCTGTATATATTTTCTTTAGGCGGGAATTTATTTATTAAAAATCGGCTATTCTTACAGCTTACGTTTTGCTGCAGTGACCTTCGTGCAATGGAATATACCTGGATAGTTAGTTTGTGTTTTCAGAATTCATTATAGCGCATTTAAAAACACTGTAGCTTATTATTCCTAATGTATAACACATTTTGTGACTGACATTGAAACCCTTTGTGTAATATTGACGTCATTTGACTAATATGTTTATTTATTTGTGAAGATTCTAAAAATATCTTATTAGCAAAATGTAATTTTCATACATTCACTTTCAAAAGTCTATACTATTTTGTAGTCTTATTTAGACTGTTCGTTAGATCCATTTTAAATTTGAAAGCTAAAGCTTTTAAATGTTATATTGGCGGAGAATATTGATTAAAAAAAAAAAAAAAAAAAAAACGGGATATATAGGCTAGGTTTACTTATGTAAATTAGCCGTTTTTGAAAATTAAATCATAACCTATAAATAAGAAAACACAACAAGAACTGAAATTTACTTAATGTGTTCTAACACCGATTGTTTCAAATTTGGTATCTTAAGAGAGCAAATTTGACCACAATCTTGTACTAATAATCGTAGGTCAATTTCGTTTTTGTTTAACAAACAAAAAGTTTAAGTGAATTTATATTAAGTTTATGTTATTAATAAACACACTACTGAGTTCATCAGTTGGTAAGATAAAAATAATTCAATTGCAGTTTATATTAAAATTAACCTCAACTCAACTCCACAGAACCCATTCACCTTGAAACAGCTGCTTTAGTTTTTCATGTAAATGCGTTCCAATGTAGTTGTCATGACGTTTCATAAATATAATTAAACTCCAGATATTTTATAAATGTCAATATACGTACTACTAATTGGCAACTGTGACTTCAAATCCAAAGAATGGTATGTTGAAGAATTAAGTAGCCTTCAAAAGAAATATTCTGTTTAACTCTTTGCATACCTCTAAGTGCTGCTTCATGTTGTCCACTTATATATTGTGTATTCTTATTAAAATATTTAATTAACAATACATATAAAGCTCTGCAACATCTTTAGAATTCCACGCATCTTTCCATACTATCCTGTTTAGTGTCTTTATATTTTTAGGACGCTGCTATTAAATTTTAACTTTCGTTCATACAATTAAAGGAAAAACCATAATTAAGGGGATCATACATTTTAGAATATTAATAAGAAGAAGCTATGGAAGCTTCATCTATCGAGATGGATAAAAACAATATAAAATAAAGTTGATTGCTTTTCCGAGAAAATTCCAGTAAAATATTTCAGGATAATCTCCTGATACTGTACATTGTGCATCACCTCATCCTCTCCTTCACAGGCAAGTTGTAAATTAAGTTAAAGTCGACGTTTACCTTTCCAGGGTTGTGTACATAGCTTGTGAAGCGTAGGCCCTAACACTTAACTTTATTTATTTAAAGTTTGTTTTTCTAATTTCACTTATTAAATAACCATTCATTATTTGAAGTAATACTTGTTTTAATATATTCTGCTCTAATATTTATTTATTTCTGCATCAGGTCTAAAAGAAGAAATGCTCCTAAATTTGCGAAATACAAGACACAAATTATTAACCAAATCCATACCCATTCAAGCTTCAACTCTAACCAATCTTATACTCTTCCAACTTGTATTATATTATTTATTTAAAATTATTGGTTTATTTAACAAGAGCTAGCAAAAACATGTTTATCATTCTCATAAGAAATAATCTTTAATTTCTTTATCTACAGATCACCTACTATACAACGTTTTTTCTGTTAATATAAAAATTAAAAAACTAGATCATTGCCAATTTTTGTATACTGGCTCAGACTTGATTTTTATCTGATGAGAATTTATTTGAGAAAATTAAAATACCTTAAGACAAATTTCTGAACATAATTTACAATTTGGGAGTTAGTCTCCATAAAATTGGTAAATAAATTTTTGAAATATTTTTAATAAAAATAACAACAATTGTATAACATTATAGTTAAAATGATTCATATTTACAGTCAAGATCTATTTGTTTGTAACTGTTCTTCCGAGTTTTAAACTATTACCTCCGTGAATGTTTCACTGGTTGTAACAATTCACCATCAACATATTTGTCCAATTAATAAACAACAATATTAAGACATACAAAAGCATGTAAATCATTTTAAAAGGTCTCTTAATATCTTTAATATTCTAATAAAACATATCTTCCACCTTTAATTGAAAATGTTTCATCAAAATATTCCATCTTTTGATTAATTTAAATCCTTGTAATTTCTTTAATACATTATCATACAAATTATCGTTTCCTAAATTTTATTTGAATTGAATAGAAGAATGGTTCCAAATTTGTGAGTGCTAAATTTTAACACAATTTGTTACGTAACTATCGATTCAATTCACCTTAGCAGTTGATGGTCAACACTTGAACTACGGATGTGAACTACAATAGAATAATTACATAAATTTATTTTATCATTTGTATTTAATCAAAATAATTGCTTACATTGGGATACAATGAGAGTGATTTTGTTGTACAGGATATAATTGTCAAACCTTGATACAAAACGGCTGGTGCTTCATTCTCTTCCAAATTTGTATTTTATTATTTGTATTATAATATTCTGGTTTAATTTTCATATAAACTAAAGACCTACTCAGTACATTAATTTACTAGGTAATCCTACTAGGAATAAAGTTCCCTTCTGCATAGACGTGGGTAATCCTACTAGGAATATTAGTGCCCTTCTTCATAGACGTGGGTAATCCTACTAGGAATAAAGTGTCCTTCTGCGTAGATGTAGGTAATCCAACTAGGAATATAGTGCCCTTCTGCGTAGACGTGGGTTATCCTACTAGGAATAAAGTGACCTTCTTCGTAGACGTGGGTAATCCAACTAGGAATATAGTGTCCTTCTGCGTAGACGTGAGTATACCTACTAGGAATAAAGTTCCCTTCTGCATAGACGTGGGTAATCCAACTAGGAATAAAGTGCCCTTCTTTGTAGACTTGGGTAATCCTACTAGGAATGAAGTGCCCTTCTGCATAGACGTGGGTAATCCTACTAGGAATAAAATGCCCTTCTTCGTAGACATGGGTAATCCAACTAGGAATATAGTGCCCTTCTGAGTAGACGTGGGTAATCCTACTAGGAATAAAGTGCCCTTCTTTGTAGACTTGGGTAATCCTACTAGGAATGAAGTGCCCTTCTGCATAGACGTGGGTAATCCTACTAGGAATAAAATGCCCTTCTTCGTAGACATGGGTAATCCTACTAGGAATAAAGTTCCCTTCTGCATAGACGTGGGTAATCCAACTAGGAATAAAGTGCCCTTCTTTGTAGACTTGGGTAATCCTACTAGGAATGAAGTGCCCTTCTGCATAGACGTGGGTAATCCTACTAGGAATAAAATGCCCTTCTTCGTAGACATGGGTAATCCAACTAGGAATAAAGTGCCCTTCTTTGTAGACTTGGGTAATCCTACTAGGAATGAAGTGCCCTTCTGCATAGACGTGGGTAATCCTACTAGGAATAAAATGCCCTTCTTCGTAGACATGGGTAATCCTACTAGGAATAAAGTTCCCTTCTGCATAGACATGGGTAATCCAACTAGGAATAAAGTGCCCTTCTGAGTAGACGTGGGTAATCCTACTAGGAATAAAATGCCCTTCTTCGTAGACATGGGTAATCCAACTAGGAATATAGTGCCCTTCTGAGTAGACGTGGGTAATCCTACTAGGAATAAAGTGCCCTTCTGCATAGACGTGGGTAATCCTACTAGGAATAAAATGCCCTTCTTCGTAGACATGGGTAATCCTACTAGGAATAAAGTTCCCTTCTGCATAGACATGGGTAATCCAACTAGGAATAAAGTGCCCTTCTGAGTAGACGTGGGTAATCCTACTAGGAATAAAGTGCCCTTCTGAGTAGACGTGGGTAATCCTACTAGGAATAAAATGCCCTTCTTCGTAGACATGGGTAATCCAACTAGGAATATAGTGCCCTTCTGAGTAGACGTGGGTAATCCTACTAGGAATAAAGTGCCCTTCTGAGTAGATGTAGGTAATCCTACTAGGAATAAAGTGCCCTTCTGAGTAGACGTGGGTAATCCTACTAGGAATAAAATGCCCTTCTTCGTAGACATGGGTAATCCTACTAGGAATAAAGTGCCCTTCTGAGTAGACGTGGGTAATCCTACTAGGAATAAAGTGCCCTTCTGAGTAGACGTGGGTAATCCTACTAGGAATAAAGTTCCCTTCTGAGTAGACGTGGGTAATCCTACTAGGAATAAAATGCCCTTCTGAGTAGACGTGGGTAATCCTACTAGGAATAAAATGCCCTTCTTCGTAGACATGGGTAATCCTACTAGGAATAAAGTGCCCTTCTGAGTAGACGTGGGTAATCCTACTAGGAATAAAGTGCCCTTCTGAGTAGACGTGGGTAATCCTACTAGGAATAAAGTTCCCTTCTGAGTAGACGTGGGTAATCCTACTAGGAATAAAGTTCCCTTCTGAGTAGACGTGGGTAATCCTACTAGGAATAAAATGCCCTTCTGAGTAGACGTGGGTAATCCTACTAGGAATAAAATGCCCTTCTTCGTAGACATGGGTAATCCTACTAGGAATAAAGTGCCCTTCTGAGTAGACGTGGGTAATCCTACTAGGAATAAAGTGCCCTTCTGAGTAGACGTGGGTAATCCTACTAGGAATAAAGTTCCCTTCTGAGTAGACGTGGGTAATCCTACTAGGAATAAAATGCCCTTCTGAGTAGACGTGGGTAATCCTACTAGGAATAAAGTGCCCTTCTGAGTAGACGTGGGTAATCCTACTAGGAATAAAGTTCCCTTCTGCATAGACGTGGGTAATCCTACTAGGAATAAAATGCCCTTCTGAGTAGACGTGGGTAATCCTACTAGGAATAAAATGCCCTTCTTCGTAGACATGGGTAATCCTACTAGGAATAAAGTGCCCTTCTGAGTAGATGTAGGTAATCCTACTAGGAATAAAGTGCCCTTCTGAGTAGACGTGGGTAATCCTACTAGGAATAAAGTGCCCTTCTGAAGTATAAGCGTCAGTTAACGAGACATAACGAGCAGTCGTAAAAAAATAACTTAAAACGTAAAATGAAATTTAAATGTTTTTAACAACTTTCTAACGGAAATTATTACCTGATCAAAAATTTTTAAAAGTCCTCACTACATTTTTTAATGTTTTCATTTATATGAATATCGCATTTCATAACCTTTTGAAACGTTTTCAAATTTCACATGGTTACAATAACATCAAATTAATTATTATTTATATAACAGTAGTTATTGTTTTGTTCCCCGAGATTTCCTAAATTGATATAACTTACATAAAACTAATGGGAAAGTGTGAATTATAGTAAAATATATAATAGTTGGATCGTTTATGCTTCCATCAAATTAGTCACCAGCCACCGAGGCCAATCAGTGGTAGAGGGGAAGCTTAAGTTTCATTTTTCAGTTAAGACAGTTAGCATTCCAGGATTTACATCGATAAGTAAAGTATAATATTTACTACCAATAAATGGTAAATGACAATAACAAAGCAAGCAGTAAGGCGTCGATGAATGCAGATTTGATTTTTATTATTTTTCCCTGTCAGTAGTGTTATTCTTACAAAGTCTATATTATCTGCGGTATTATTTGCTGTTACATTTTAGTCTATGAATACTGTTTGTGTTGTATGCAACGCCGATCGCAGTACACAGCTCTGTTTGTCACAGAACCATTAGTTGTTGATGGACATCGCTTCAACTGTAGATGTAAATTAAACAAAATAATTTTATAAATTTTGTTTAATATTTGTTTATAATATTAAAGAATGACTTGAAAAGACAAAAAAAAATTAAAGAATGATTTAGAGTTATCGTGATAATTATCAAAGTGGAAAATAAAAAGACGAAAAAATGTATTACGTTTCGTATGGTGTTGAATCACACTCGGTATTTCTTACCTAGTTGTAACAATAATTAAAAAGTTTCCTGGTTGTGATACTTCTTAAATATGTAGTTGGCAATCCAGTTTTCTCGTATACAGAAACAATGTGAAACAAATTATAACTTTAAGTTACAATATTTAGTTTTATATGTAGTTTGGCAATTCAGTTTCGTCGTATACAGAAACAATGTGAAACAAAGTATGACTTTAAATTACAATAGTTAATTTTATATGTAGTTTGGCAATCCAGTTTCGTCGTATACAGAAACAATGTGAAACCAATTATCACTTTAATTCACAATAATTAATTTGATATGTAGTTTGGCAATTCAGTTTCGTCGTATACAGAAACAATGTGAAACCAATTATTACTTCAAATTACAATACTTTATTTTATATGTAGTTTGGCAATTCAGTTTTGTCGTATACAGAAACAATGTGAAACAAATTATAACTTTAAATTACAATACTTTATTTTATATGTAGTTTGGCAATTCAGTTTCGTCGTATACAGAAACAATGTGAAACAAATTATAACTTTAAATTACAATACTTTATTTTATATGTAGTTTGGCAATTCAGTTTCGTCGTATACAGAAACAATGTGAAACCAATTATGCCTTTAAATTACAATACTTAATTTTATATGTAGTTTGGCAATTCAGTTTTGTCGTATACAGAAACAATGTGAAACAAATTATAACTTTAAATTACAATAATTTATTTTATATGTAGTTTGGCAATTCAGTTTCGTCGTATACAGAAACAATGTGAAACAAATTATAACTTTAAATTACAATACTTTATTTTATATGTAGTTTGGCAATTCAGTTTCGTCGTATACAGAAACAATGTGAAACAAATTATAACTTTAAATTACAATACTTTATTTTATATGTAGTTTGGCAATTCAGTTTCGTCGTATACAGAAACAATGTGAAACAAATTATAACTTTAAATTACAATACTTTATTTTATATGTAGTTTGGCAATTCAGTTTCGTCGTATACAGAAACAATGTGAAACCAATTATGCCTTTAAATTACAATACTTAATTTTATATGTAGTTTGGCAATTCAGTTTTGTCGTATACAGAAACAATGTGAAACAAATTATAACTTTAAATTACAATACTTTATTTTATATGTAGTTTGGCAATTCAGTTTCGTCGTATACAGAAACAATGTGAAACAAATTATAACTTTAAATTACAATACTTTATTTTATATGTAGTTTGGCAATTCAGTTTCGTCGTATACAGAAACAATGTGAAACCAATTATGACTTCAAATTACAATACTTTATTTTATATGTAGTTTGGCAATTCAGTTTTGTCGTATACAGAAACAATGTGAAACAAATTATAACTTTAAATTACAATACTTTATTTTATATGTAGTTTGGCAATTCAGTTTCGTCGTATACAGAAACAATGTGAAACAAATTATAACTTTAAATTACAATACTTTATTTTATATGTAGTTTGGCAATTCAGTTTCGTCGTATACAGAAACAATGTGAAACCAATTATGCCTTTAAATTACAATACTTAATTTTATATGTAGTTTGGCAATTCAGTTTTGTCGTATACAGAAACAATGTGAAACAAATTATAACTTTAAATTACAATACTTTATTTTATATGTAGTTTGGCAATTCAGTTTCGTCGTATACAGAAACAATGTGAAACAAATTATAACTTTAAATTACAATACTTTATTTTATATGTAGTTTGGCAATTCAGTTTCGTCGTATACAGAAACAATGTGAAACAAATTATAACTTTAAATTACAATACTTTATTTTATATGTAGTTTGGCAATTCAGTTTCGTCGTATACAGAAACAATGTGAAACCAATTATGCCTTTAAATTACAATACTTAATTTTATATGTAGTTTGGCAATTCAGTTTTGTCGTATACAGAAACAATGTGAAACAAATTATAACTTTAAATTACAATACTTTATTTTATATGTAGTTTGGCAATTCAGTTTCGTCGTATACAGAAACAATGTGAAACAAATTATAACTTTAAATTACAATACTTTATTTTATATGTAGTTTGGCAATCCAGTTTCGTCGTATACAGAAACAATGTGAAACCAATTATCACTTTAATTAACAATAATTAATTTGATATGTAGTTTGGCAATCCAGTTTCGTCGTATACAGAAACAATGTGAAACCAATTATCACTTTAATTAACAATAATTAATTTGATATGTAGTTTGGCAATCCAGTTTCGTCGTATACAGAAACAATGTGAAACCAATTATCACTTTAATTAACAATAATTAATTTGATATGTAGTTTGGCAATCCAGTTTCGTCGTATACAGAAACAATGTGAAACCAATTATCACTTTAATTAACAATAATTAATTTGATATGTAGTTTGGCAATCCAGTTTCGTCGTATACAGAAACAATGTGAAACCAATTATCACTTTAATTAACAATAATTAATTTGATATGTAGTTTGGCAATCCAGTTTCGTCGTATACAGAAATAATGTGTAACCGATTATTACATTAATTCACATTACTTAATTTGATATATACAAATTGCGATAAAAATAAGTTGTTTGTTTTAGTAATAAAAGTTCTAATACATCTTAAAAATTAAAAATATATAATTTTATAATTACAAAGTCCGAACATAACTGTAGAGTAAGATTTACATACAAATCTTGAATTCTACAGCAAATACAAGAGCTAATCGATTACCATGGCGATAGGTTAGATGGCACCGTCAGGATTTGCAAATAAATTTGTTGTCATTGAGAAACCAGAAGCTAATCACTCGTGGTGGTCACTCATCAACTTGCTTCACGCTCTATTTCACACCGGGAGGCTACTCAGGCGGGTCGGAGATAATAAATCAACATTATTAATAAAACTGGTTTCCATGTACCTATCATTACGCAAAGAGTTTCATTGCTATTAAATTATGTTTTAAAAGAACTATTGCCTGAATATTCCTTATGAGCAGAAATTAAAGATATGGGGTAATCAAATGTGAATAATCACCTGTTAGGTTTCGTAGACTTTGGCTTATCTTTTTACCTACTAAAGTCAGTACATGTGTTGTTAGAAGGGAGGGACTCTAAGCTACAATATTTCTTAAGTTTCTACAGATCTAAACGACATTTTAGATTCACTGTCAATCAGAACATTATTATTATGGTATTATTTCTTAAGTTTCTATAGATCTAAACGACATTTTAGATTCAATGTCAATCAGAACATTATTATTATGGTATTATTTCTTAAGTTTCTACAGATCTAAACGACATTTTAGATTCAACGTCCATCAGAACATTATTATTATGGTATTATTTCTTAGGGTTCTATAGATCTAAACGACATTTTAGATTCAATGTCAATCAGAACATTATTATTATGATATTATTTCTTAAGTTTCTACAGATCTAAACGACATTTTAGATTCAATGTCAATCAGAACATTATTATTATGGTATTATTTCTTAAGGTTCTACAGATCTAAACGACATTTTAGATTCAACGTCCATCAGAACATTATTATTATGGTATTATTTCTTAAGTTTCTACAGATCTAAACGACATTTTAGATTCAATGACCATAAGAACAATATTATTATGGTATTATTTCTTAATTTTCTACAGATCTAAACGACATTTTAGATTCAACGTCCATCAGAACATTTATTATTATAATATTATTTTATTATAAGATGATTTTCCGATATTTATGGACTCGATTATAGAAATTTCAGTAAATGCTAGTACAATACTGTAATAAATTAAACAATGGCTTTCTATAGGACTTGTATAAGAGATATACGTAAATGAGATAAAGTAAATAAATTGGTATTAAAACAAATTTTTAATTTGGAACTTAAAATATATTTTCAAGGTTAAAAATAGACTGGAAAATATTATTCAATTCAAATCTAACATGTTATAAAATAAAAATTAATAAATATATAAATAACCCAATTGTTTTTGGCAAACTTTTAATGAAATTACTAGTAAGTATATAAAAGAAGACACCGACTAAAACATTTCAGAGAGAGTAATCCTGAGATAAATTCATATGTTCGTATGCAAGTTGTAAATAATTTTAAAGATTTTTTTACTAATTCCATAATTTTGGACAGTACATGACTCTAGTGGCACTCCAGTAGATAGACAATAATGACTTTAGAACTGAATCTTATAATTTATGTCACATATCCTTCAAAGATAAGGAGTATCAAACACTTCTCATTGACTCCAGATCACCTTTGCTATCTATTCTCCGGCCACACGGACTTGAGGCTGGTTTGTTAACTTCAGATCTCTAGTTCCATCCTGTATATATTTTCATCCTATAAAATGTATACAGATTCGTATTTACTTCTTATGCTATATATTAAATATCCAATAGTAGTAAACCATGCAATGAAGATTTTTTCCAGATTTTCATTGTAGACGAATCAAAAAGACTAAACTTTTTTTTATGAATACAGGGATCTCTAGTGGAATGTGAAATATGTTTATTTGCATATTTTTGGCTGTGTTAGCTCAAAAATTAAACGAAATATTCAGAATATAGTATAGTATATTCATCATCATCATCATGGTTCATATTGGTTCATGGTTAACAGGGTGTTAACTTCAGAATGTGGATTCTCACATCAGAACTAAGAAAAAGTTCCAATGAACATATGTCCGAAATCGCCTAGTTTCTTAGATATTCCTTTTTTTTAAATTTAAAACTTTTTTCCCAGCAATTATTTTTATCTTTAAAACAGTTTGACGGATTGAACGGAAACTTGGCATGGTACCTCATAAAGTAAAGAAATATTTTGAAAAAAAAAATATATATATATATATATATATATCCATCCTAATCCAATAACCCATTTACAACTTTAAAACGGTAAAATTTTATGGAATGTTTAAGCAGCCGCCATTTTGAAACGGGTTATTGGATTAGGTTGGTTATGTTTTTCAAAATAGTTATTTATCTTGTTAGGTACCATGCTATTCAGTTCAATCTATCAAACCGTTCTGGAAATAAAAAAATATTGTGAAAACAAAATGGTGGATATCTGGGAGACTAGGCAATTCTGAAAATAAATTTAAAGGAAAGTTTTCTTAGTTTTGATACGGTAAATCACTTTCTAAAGTTTGGAAACACAATTTTGCAACTCCCTGGATATATTCCTAAAAGTGTCGTCCCTTCTGTCGCATTCCAAACTGGTTTTAATTTCAAAGATTAGATTATTAATTCCGTGATTATTAATTGAGTGTTTGCAATTTTTCGAAATAGAAACATGAATTTTTGCCATTATTACCACAAAATTCGCATGTAGTCATTTCTTTAAAAATTGTAAAAACTCAATTAATAATCATTGGAATCTTTAATGATTTATGCACCGTTATTTAGGAGATAAAATTTAGCAACTTTTTTGTCTCTAGTAAATATTTTGTAAAATTTACGGATTTTGATATATTGAGATTTAGAAATTTAAATTAGCTGCTACTTTGAAATGGTCCAAAACATAAACTAGATATTCCATACCAAATTGAGTCTTATGTGTAATACATGTACAAAGATTGAAGTTGATATCTTCAGAGATATAACGTATTAAGTAAAAAACACATACAGACAGACAGACGGAAAACTAAACGTTTTAGAAAATACCTTCATATGAACTTTTTTCTTCCTTCTTGTATGAGGAATCATATCCCAAGGTCCTGAAATGTTTTTTTAAACACCCTGTATATACGAAATATTGTTCAAGTTCTCAGCATTGTTCGTAAACGTATAAACAATTTTAAAGAATGTGCAAATATACCGACAGACAATGTAATGCAGATTTGTATTGGTTTATATCTCAGAATCTTTTAAACAGTTTACAGGTATATTTGTCACTTTAATATAAAATAATAAAGCTCATAAATTTCATCCATTTAAAAATTATTACGAAGTGGGGTATAAAAAAATGTATTTTAAAAAACTTTAGATTTAATATAAATTGAAAATATCAAATTGCTGCAATTTATTGAAAATTGTATATGCACTGACACATTTGAATTTGATAGGAAATATTAAAATCTGTACTCAAAATGAAGTATGTGTGTACTTATATATGAAGGGATTATGCATCAATGTGTGTTTTGTGTGAATTTTATATAGGATTTCCGTCTATGTTCCAATAAATTCTATGTGCTATAATGACAATAAATAATATCAATATCGATCCTTCTAACTTCATTTTGACGACATTATAACTAATTGTCAAACTTACATGTTTATACGCGTTTATTCATATTTCAACGTGTTTCATAAAAAGAAGAAAGAAATATAAAGTTTATCTAATTAAAAATTACTTATACTGTATAAACAAAAGATAAAATAATTCCATGTATCAAGTAAACGACCATTTATTTAAATAGCAAAAAATCAAAGGAAAGGGAAATTTATGTTATCTAAATTGCCTTTACAATGGCTTAAGTTTACTTAACTGGGGAATTATCATAGTAATTCTTGTTATTTGTGTGTGTTTTATCTCGGTCAAAGGAAACATCTATTACAGCTATAAACGACTTCCTTTACGATAGCGGATTTGTTTTTATTTCGTTGATACTATTATTGTCTTAGCGACTTTTCATTAATTTTAGTAGATTGCAACACTTTATTTTTTGCAAATTTGGTTACTACTTAATTTACCATAAATATACTAAATCTGTTGATTTTGGTGAAATGAACAATATAACAGGTTATATTCAATAGTATCGTTAGGACATTAATCTCATGTAGTATCATTTTTATGTACTTTGGTGAAATTCCATAAATATAATGAATTTAGTTATTTTCATTAATTTTTTTTAAATATTCTGATGTATTTAAATAACATAATTACCAGGTAGATAGATATAATATTTCTTCTTTTTTCAGGTAAACAAATTAAGTAATCCTAAATAAATCCCATGTATATTAAAATCCTGTCATTTTGAATTAATTTGATCTAAAATAAAACCTAAAGTCACCTAATCTCAAATTATTTTTTGTAAACATTACACGAGATAATTTTAACAAAACATTATTAAAGTAGAAAGTAAAGACAGAAAACAAGATGTAGTTGAATATAAGGCCTTTGGCTTCATACCCCCCTAGGCTGTATGTAATGAGGGAACATGCAGTGCGACGTAATTAGGTCGAAGAACAAGGCAATGGTTGTTAGTTGTTAGGAACCATGTTAACATGACTTATAACTTATGTTATTTAGTTAGCTATTAAGTTCCTAAGGGCATATAAAACAAGGAAACAAAAATAAATAATACATAAACATTGCACGAATACACACATACAAACGACAGAAATATATGTAAATTATCTCCAATGGGTACAACAAACAAACATAGTGAAAACTAACTAATTTCCGCAAAGATATGCACAAACAAATATAAGGAAAACTATAGCCTACTCTCATAGTTATTCTCGTATACACAGCATAGTTAAAACTATCTCATATACACGACACAAAAATAGTTAAAATTACCTCATATACACAATACAAACATAGTTCAAATTATCTCCTGTACACACTGATATACATGACACAAACAGTTAAAACTATCTCCTATTCAAAGTGATATACACGACACAAAAATAGTTAAAATTACCTCCTATACACAACACAAAGCTAGTTCAAATCTCCTGTACACACAGATATACATGACACAAACCGTTAAAACTATCTCCTATTTAAAGTGATATACACGACACAAAGATAGTTAAAATTACCTCCTATACACAACACAAACCTAGTTCAAATTATCCCCTGTACACACAGATATACATAACATAAATAGATAAAACTATCTCCTATTCAAAGTGATATACACGACACAAAGATAGTTAAAATTAACCTCCTAAACACGCCAATATACACAACACAAACCTAGTTCAAATTATCCCCTGTACACACAGATATACATGACACAAACCGTTAAAACTATCTCCTATTTAAAGTAATATACACGACACAAAGATAGTTAAAATTACCTTCTATACACAACACAAACCTAGTTCAAATTATCCCCTGTACACACAGATATACATGACACAAACAGTTAAAACTATCTCCTATTCAAAGTGATATACACGACACAAAGATTAGTTAAAATTGCCTCCTATACACGCCAATATACACAACACAAACCTAGTTAAAATTATCCCCTGTACACACAGATATACATAACATAAATAGTTAAAACTATCTCCTATTCAAAGTGATATACACGACACATAGATAGTTAAAATTAACCTCCTAAACACGCCAATATACACAACACAAACCTAGTTCAAATTATCCCCTGTACACACAGATATACATGACACAAACAGTTATAACTATCTCCTATTCAAAGTGATATACACGACACAAAGATTAGTTAAAATTGCCTCCTATACACGCCAATATACACAACACAAACCTAGTTCAAATTATCCCCTGTACACACAGATATACATAACATAAATAGTTAAAACTATCTCCTATTCAAAGTAATATACACGACACAAAATAGTTTAAACTGTATCCTACTCACACTGACATGTACGACTCAATCATTGTTAAAATATTTCATGTAAACAAAGATATACATAACACAAACTTTGGTAAAACTATTTCCCATACAACAGATAAACACGACGTTCTAAAACCATCTACCAAACACATTGATCTAACTGTAAATAAAAATGTTTTGACATCTGTTGGATTACATCGAATTTTAATAACTACTCACATATTGTGAAATGTTTGTTCAATAACTTCTACACTTTAAGTACATTCCCATGCTCTTTACTATAATGTGTTATGTTAGCAAACTTCAAATATTATACAACTATCAAAATCCTTAGAACCCAATTTGAGAAATTTTCTATATATTCTCACTTTAAATACCTAAATATACTTGTTTTGCGGTGTGAAATAAACACGGAATAACTTTAAAAACATAGATGGTACGGAGTCTGAAATGAAGTCAACTCTGTTAAGGTAATATGATCGTTATTGTACAGTGTTTTTCCGATGGATTATAAAGGTGGTTGGTTCCTCTTGGATATTCTGTGAATCTAGTCCGAGATAAAATCAAGAACTCCATACTCTCTACGAGTACTGTCATAATGATGAAACCCTATGTTTTATGGTGACAATGACACCTCTCACCTTTTGTGTTATGAAACGAGACTTCTTATGTAAAACACCGAGGATGAGATGAAGGTACAAGAAAATATTTAAATGATAAACATTTATGCTGACAAGTCAAGGGATTACGTATTGTTTCTAAAGTTTAACATAAAAGTTCAAACATCTATAGTATGTAAGTCGAATGTCAGAATCTAAGCACTACAAGAGTACAACACTTACACAAATGATAGGTCACGAAATGGGTCTGAACAAGTGGCACTTCCTGGCCGTAGCCATTACACAGTTGTTACAAATGAAGCTGTAGGCTAGTCTTATCGTCAATGGAACACAGTCATTAATGTCAATAAAACGTCATAAAGTGGAGGACGCACCTAGTACATTATACGTCTAGTAAGTTATGGTCTATTTAACTTACATAAACTTGGAATTACATCATCGCTATTCATTTACAACTACCCTATGAGTTTGAGTATTCTGTTCAACTATTTTGTTTTGGATGAATAGGCAATTTTTGAAAGTTTTGGTGAATTTATTTATATAATCCTAGAGTAAGAATAAAACAACAACAAAAATCTAAAATCGAGAAATGTAAAATATAGTAAAGGTGATACTTAATAACAAATAAAAACACTAAAAAAAAAAAAAAACTTTTAAGGACTAAAGATTGATTACCGATGTATAATGAAGCTAGAGAAGAGTGTAGCCAGAATGTAACAATGCTGTTTATGAGTGTGTTAGTGGATATTCAATAACTCAAAGCTATTTTCATTAAACGAATTTTGAATACAATCTTACGAAAAAGTCTGTTAATATTAATATTTATCATCATTTCTCCAATTAGACTTAATAGAGGAGCAAACCAGCTTTGACGAGTTAAAAAACTATACACTTAGTAACGTTAACACATCCAAATCTGATCCAACTCTCAATTACTATAGCTTACAAACTATACACAAACCAAAGGCAGTGATTGTTCTTCCGGTTTGGAACAATGATTATAAAACTAACTCAAATCACTGTCATTCCCACCCCCACCTGTTATAGTTTGAACGCGTAATTAATATATTCTAACATAAAACTAACTTATCCATTTCTGTAATCAAAAGTCGGCAGTTGAGCAGAACCACGTGTTACAGTTCAAGTTGTACTCGCTGTTTGGTGTTTAGTTTGCGAACACGCTATTCGTGCAAGACGTCTCCGTGTATGCATTTCCGTTATCGTGGGTGAGCTTTAAAAACATAATCAGAACATTTTGTCCTTGCATTATATGTACTTGGTATGATAAACTAATCTGAGTATACTTTTAGGTTAAGTATCCAAGACTGAGATACATTCGGATCGTGAGCGGAAGTAATTTAAATAAGATGCAAATATTCCTTATCGTACTGGAAAAACACGGTTACCTTGAAATATAAGCCTTCAAATCACCTTTTTTTAAAAGAAAAGTTCATTTCCGTTCTAGGATGAATGCAACGGCATAGGAAATTGTGAGACTCTACCAAATGGACTAAGATAAGGGAGGTAGTCCAAAGTGATTCCGAACACCCTCTTCTGCTACTCATCACACAGCTCATTCTGAGCAAGACTCGTCTGCTTTCATTTATTATTAGAAATATCTTATCTTTTACAATCATACTTCTAATCAAATCTTGCAGTGATAGGTAAATAAAAATACAAGAATTAATTTAAAAGTTCTTAATCTATTCCCAGTTAAAATAAATAAAACAATTTTGCACATGTCGAGTTGTCTTCGTTGTACGATAATTATTATCGATAAATAAATTTCTTTAAAATAGTTTTAATCTTCTGGACGTTTACCACATTTTATTAAAATTTATATTAACTTTCAACATTTTTTAAAGATCTCTTAGTTAAGCGTTACACGTATTTTTTACACATCCACAATCAAAACCAAAATCTGAGGACAAAAAGTATTCCACATCCTATTATTCCCTAAGTCACGAATGTTTGGTTGCAAAGTAAAAATAAATCATGGAGCTACATTTATCTCAAATCGGGCAAGAGAATTATCTTCAAATTTTGGTGAAAAAAAAGTAGGCTAAACATTTTCCAATTATACGTAAAAGAAAATTAAGGTGTGTGAATAATTAAAAATATTATTATAGTCCGTATGCACTTTATTTTAAACAAAATATTATTACTTTAGAATTTCACAGGTAAATATTATCGAAGAAAAAGAAAATTTTGTTCGCAATTTTTGTTCAACTGTGAAAACCTCTCAAGAACAAGGAGAAACTGTGTTACCAGGGGACTTAAATTTAAGAAAAGGCGGAACCAAAATGGTAACAATGTTTGAAAAAGAAAAATAAAAAAAAGACAAAGACAAATTTAGTGATTAACAAGGCTCAAGTTTATTGAAACAAAAGAAATTTCGACGTTTCAGATTTTATCATTTACAGCTGAGAAAGACATCCTGAGACAAAATTATCATAAACAGCTTATGATTAACAATATTATAATTAATAATAGTTATACGCCCTTAATGCAAAATATTATAATTTAATAAAAAAAAATTAATGAATAGATTCTGAAAATTTATCCCCCCTTTTTAGTTTATATATTTTATAGTTACAAAATTTAACAAAAGACAATGAGCACAGCTTAACAATTAACAGGATTATAATTAATCCAAAAAAAAAGATTATACGCCCTTAAATGTAAAAATTACAAAATAAAAAAAAAGATGAAAAGATACTGATATTTATTTCCCCCCTTTTTGACTTTATGAAAAGATAGTTTTTTTTTTAAACAGTTACATAATATTACTTATTTGATAAATTTCTTAAATGCTATTTGGCCAATAAATATATATATGTTTTAGATAAAAGAATTTATTATGGAAAGAGTAGTTTATTTTAAAAGAAAAGAAAAGAAAATTTTGAATATTAAATTTTTAAATTGACGTCAATTATTTTAATTTAGAGAATAACCTCTTGGAGGTTGTTAGGTCCGAAAGTTTGCATGCAGGCTCCACCCAATAATTTTTTTATATATTTTATAATTAATTACACAAGTCTACGTCTAAAAAAAATAGTTTTTAAGAAAAACATATTCGTTGAAGTAAATTTAGGCACATATACAATATGAGTTTAATTAAAGTTCTATAAAGTCAGTTTTTTTGTAACATCACTTTTGTGCACGTGAAACTCTGAAGCTATGTTGAACAAAACGTGTTTTGTTAACAGGACGAAACATGTTTAGATCTTTAGCTGTATTTCTTCTACCAGCATATTAGCTATAGCAAAAAAAACATGTTTTTTAGCGTCTGTACAAAATCAGACATGTTGTAGCATTAATGTTCATTATTAAAGTAAATATCTGGTTATTTGTCAAAATTAAAGAAAATTGATTGTATAACAGAAATTCGTTAAGATGGTACTTAAAAGCTTCTTAGATGATTATAAATCTATTTATATATATTTAATTTTGTTTGAAACAAAGCTTGTATAAGACTTGCAAAGATCTGCAAAAGTCTGTAAAACGAAATTTTCTGATTTAGAACAGATTTCTCCAATTGTTTTATATTTGACATGTTCAATAAGATATTTTGATCATTTAAAGTTCAACATTAGTTTGCACCTATTTCACATAATTGTTCAAAACTCAAAATGTGCCTTTGCAAGGTTTTGTAAAGTATGTTTTTAAAAAAGGTAAATTTTTATAATCATTCAGTTTCAAAAGAACATTGAATATTAAATAAAACATGAAATACATATTTTAAAGTATACATGATAATTAATAAATTATTTTAAAGCATTAACAAAATTTAAAATATGATAAAATCTGTAAGGCTGAGTACCTGGAAAATCCTGTCGCAGTCCACGTGAGCTTGCGCCGTGAAAACGAAAATTTATTTGACATTTTAGACTAAATCGCACAAACTGTATATTAACATCGTTGAAAACTGAAGCAGAGAATTTTGAGAACCAAGAAAAAAATTTATTATATCTAACGTAACTATGTAAGAATGTCAGGCATTGTGAGTGACTACAGGTAGACTCGCCAGCGGGTATTAGAGCACATAGGCTGTCTTGCCGTTGTACTTTGCCCTCCGATGTCATACGATGATTAGTTTTGGACAATCTCGCCGGGTGGCAGCATCTGTCAAGCGACGGAAGTAGTATATGTGGAAAACGAGTTAATGAAATTATTTTGCAGATGTGAATTTTGAATTTGAATGCTACAGCTCTCCCCCCCCGAAAGACGGAGTTAGGGTGGAGTCAGAAAAGAGGCCAGAAGGGCCTCCCGCAAAATTTTGAAGAAGGGGCAAAGGGCCAGAGGGGCCTCCAAGAAAGTTCGAAGATAGGGGCCTGAAGGGCCTCCTACAAACTTCTGAAGAAAGGGGCCAGAAGGGCCTCCTACAAAATTTTGAAACGGGGCACCTGATAGAAACAACGCTTCATAATGCTTTTATAATCACCACTCTAGGGTGTAGCCTCCTTCGGCACTTACTTATTAAATTTTGAAATTTCTATAGCGTCTCAGCTCTTCCCACATATAATTGGGATAGGCCCAGGACAGAAAGAGCTGAAGGATGACGCAAAGGTCGACATTGCTGTGCATGAACTGACTTTGTACACTAAGGTACGTGGGGAAAGGGGTGGAGTGGCACCTCGGGACACCAAGAGGAGGTGACCACTCCGGGGACTGGGGAGGGAAAGTGCATTGCACCTTGGACTTCAGGAAAAGGCCCGACTCAGAGGAAGCTCACATGCGGGAGGAGCAATTTTAATCCTCTGAACCGACCCTTACATTTAATTACCAAAAATAAATAAAAATAAAAGAAAAACTCCTGAAGCCCTTTTAGGTCAGATCATGCTCAGCGTCGTTATTTTTTAAATTCCTCTTCTCCCATACGAAGAAAAATTTAAACTATTCACGGCTCTTGACAATTTCCGTGAGAAAAAGAATTTTGAAAGGTCTAAACAAATAATCCATTTTAAAAATAAACAAAGAAGCAGTATGAAACGTTGGGAAGTCAAGATTGTTTTACTGCGCAAGGCAGGGCATGTGGTGTTTGACTTAAGGTCTTATATGTGTATCATGTGCCCCCCCAAAAAAAAGGAATTTAATTTAATCAAAAAAATTGTGTAAAAAAAAATTTCATCAAAATATGTTGTGATTATTAAAAAAAGTGTAAAAGAAGTGTAGCAAAAAAAGAGTGTGGCAAAAAAAAAAGTATAAAAAGGTGACCCACAATGTGAGAAAACCCAACTCCGGTTTTCTCAACCCTAATAAAAAAAACTAAATTAGGAAACAAACATGTTGACCTGCTAATAACAAACAACCAAATAATTTAAGAAAAGGCAAACAGGCCAACCATGTTGTCCTACATAAAACTGGGCCCCTATAATTTGGAAAAGAGAGAAAAAAAAAATTGTACACAATGATATATTTTTTTAAAAAAGTGTTCAACATTTCAAATAACTATTAAGAAAGTGCCACCATCTGCATCAACCAGTCCACCGCCATCTTGCCTATTGCTCATGATGATAAAATTTAAAAAAAATAAATAAAAATAATTTTCTTTCAAGATGACACAAAAAAATTCAAAAGCAAGCTCAGTGTTCTTTAGTGAGTCTGCTAATTTCAGCAAATCTACTGCCATTTTAACTATTGCTGATAATAAAAAAAAAATTAACAAGGTGATTTAAAAAAAAATTTCTTTTAAGATGATGCAAAAATGAAGTAAAAGAGCCAGAGAATGACTCAAGAACTATATGTAGTGTAGTTTTTTGTGTATATGTGTGTGTGTAAGTATGAATTAATACAGACAAGCGAAAGAAAACTCGAGAAAGTTTTTGAAGGAAATTTTAATTTTTTTTTGTTTTTTTTTGTTTCTAACTATTTTTGGGTTTTATTATTTATTTAAATTTTTTTTGGAATTCCCGAATGAGCCCGCTGTCTGGATCAAATTCAGTGAATGACTAGAGTGCAGTGTATGTAAATATAAAAAAAAATTTATTTAGGCAGAGAAAATAATAAAAATAAAAAAAAAAATTTATCAAAATCGGTTTAGAAGTTTTTGTGTAAAGTGTTTATATGAAAATAATTTAAAAAAAGAGACTAATAGGTTTATATAGATTTAAATATTAAAAAAAAAATTTCATCAGCAATAGTTGTGCAGTATTTGAAAAAAGCTGCAAAACATAAAATTGAGCCTTGTTTAACAAAGAAAATTTTTTGAATTTAAATTTAGATGGTTCCAATGCAAAATTTTGAAAATTAACTACGGTTCCAGAATTTAAAATTAACCACTCTATAATTTAGAGATAACCAAGCTAGAATTTAAAGCTAACCACGCTCTGCTACCAGAAACATGTTACCAGGGGACTTAAATTTAAGAAAAGGCGGAACCAAAATGGTAACAATGTTTGAAAAATAAAAATAAAAAAAAGACAAAGACAAATTTAGTGATTAACAAGGCTCAAGTTTATTGAAACAAAAGAAATTTCGACGTTTCAGATTTTATCATTTACAGCTGAGAAAGACATCCTGAGACAAAATTATCATAAACAGCTTATGATTAACAATATTATAATTAATAATAGTTATACGCCCTTAATGCAAAATATTATAATTTAATAAAAAAAAATTAATGAATAGATTCTGAAAATTTATCCCCCCTTTTTAGTTTATATATTTTATAGTTACAAAATTTAACAAAAGACAATGAGCACAGCTTAACAATTAACAGGATTATAATTAATCCAAAAAAAAAAGATTATACGCCCTTAAATGTAAAAATTACAAAATAAAAAAAAAGATGAAAAGATACTGATATTTATTTCCCCCCTTTTTGACTTTATGAAAAGATAGTTTTTTTTTTAAACAGTTACATAATATTACTTATTTGATAAATTTCTTAAATGCTATTTGGCCAATAAATATATATATGTTTTAGATAAAAGAATTTATTATGGAAAGAGTAGTTTATTTTAAAAGAAAAGAAAAGAAAATTTTGAATATTAAATTTTTAAATTGACGTCAATTATTTTAATTTAGAGAATAACCTCTTGGAGGTTGTTAGGTCCGAAAGTTTGCATGCAGGCTCCACCCAATAATTTTTTTATATATTTTATAATTAATTACACAAGTCTACGTCTAAAAAAAATAGTTTTTAAGAAAAACATATTCGTTGAAGTAAATTTAGGCACATATACAATATGAGTTTAATTAAAGTTCTATAAAGTCAGTTTTTTTGTAACATCACTTTTGTGCACGTGAAACTCTGAAGCTATGTTGAACAAAACGTGTTTTGTTAACAGGACGAAACATGTTTAGATCTTTAGCTGTATTTCTTCTACCAGCATATTAGCTATAGCAAAAAAAACATGTTTTTTAGCGTCTGTACAAAATCAGACATGTTGTAGCATTAATGTTCATTATTAAAGTAAATATCTGGTTATTTGTCAAAATTAAAGAAAATTGATTGTATAACAGAAATTCGTTAAGATGGTACTTAAAAGCTTCTTAGATGATTATAAATCTATTTATATATATTTAATTTTGTTTGAAACAAAGCTTGTATAAGACTTGCAAAGATCTGCAAAAGTCTGTAAAACGAAATTTTCTGATTTAGAACAGATTTCTCCAATTGTTTTATATTTGACATGTTCAATAAGATATTTTGATCATTTAAAGTTCAACATTAGTTTGCACCTATTTCACATAATTGTTCAAAACTCAAAATGTGCCTTTGCAAGGTTTTGTAAAGTATGTTTTTAAAAAAGGTAAATTTTTATAATCATTCAGTTTCAAAAGAACATTGAATATTAAATAAAACATGAAATACATATTTTAAAGTATACATGATAATTAATAAATTATTTTAAAGCATTAACAAAATTTAAAATATGATAAAATCTGTAAGGCTGAGTACCTGGAAAATCCTGTCGCAGTCCACGTGAGCTTGCGCCGTGAAAACGAAAATTTATTTGACATTTTAGACTAAATCGCACAAACTGTATATTAACATCGTTGAAAACTGAAGCAGAGAATTTTGAGAACCAAGAAAAAAATTTATTATATCTAACGTAACTATGTAAGAATGTCAGGCATTGTGAGTGACTACAGGTAGACTCGCCAGCGGGTATTAGAGCAGATAGGCTGTCTTGCCGTTGTACTTTGCCCTCCGATGTCATACGATGATTAGTTTTGGACAATCTCGCCGGGTGGCAGCATCTGTCAAGCGACGGAAGTAGTATATGTGGAAAACGAGTTAATGAAATTATTTTGCAGATGTGAATTTTGAATTTGAATGCTACAACTGTTGGAGTAAAATAAAATAATTTATTTTATAACGAAAAATTCTAAATTCTTCAAAATTTGTGTTCTTTTCTTATGGTAACTATTCTTAAAATTTCCGTTATCTAAAATATGGGAAAATTGCCAAAACATTCCCACATATTAGTTTTGATTAAAATGTGGTAGATGACAGTAGTAAGATAGATAGCACATCTCAAAACCAATTTTTAGGACCAAAATCAAAGGACTTTACAACTGTTATTTTCGCGGAAAACTCAACATAATTTTTTTTTTAATCTGTCGCGAAACGTGTGTGAAAAGGAATAAACGTAGGCCTACCTGTCCTGATTGATGGTGTCATTTATCGCTTCATGTATTTCTTTTTCAGTAGTTGTAACTTCTGTAGGGTGCCTCAAATTTCAAAATTAAGGTTTTTTATTTTTATTTCTGTTTTCAATCGAAAGCTCCGTTTTATGGACTATTATTATTGTATTTTTGAAAATGACGTTTGTCCTCCATCGAATGACTAATTCGGGTTCGGCAAATTTAATCTTAGCCATGTTAAATTTGCAATATTCCTGATCCATTTTCTCAGGATCTAACAAAGATATATTTCGTAAATAATTAAGGATTATTCCTAGGGTCTTTATCTGTATTTAGAAGAGAGATTTAAAAAAAAACCTTTATTTATTATTTTTTGGTTTACAATTTTAGCTTATTTAGAACATGGTTTCTTGTGATATTACCCTTGTCGAAGAATAATACTGCTTTATAAACTCCAAAATTTAAGGTTACCGAGCCATAAAAAAAAAACCAGTTTTTGGTAAACGAGACCAAATTACTCCATTCAAAAATGCATAATTATTCAACTTTAATGACATTATCTCTTCACTCATTTTCAGTTTGGTAATCGCCAAAAATTTGAAACAACGTTTGATTGATCTTCTCAAGTTTCATAACTTCAGAAAACCAAAAACATGATTTTCACGTCGTTGTCGTCTAAACGTAAATACGAAAGTGGGCACAAAATTTAAGGTAGGAGCATGAAATTTGTTATGGGAACTATAGTGTCCTTATATATAACCCTATTGAAATACAAAAAAATCGAATTGAAAATGTTAAAAGTAAACAGTTTAAACCAATTTAAACAGTTCATTGTTCATATCTCGTGTGTTATTCAACTTGTAAAACACTAAATTAGATCAAAATTAGCAGATTTCAATTTTTCATGTAATGGTACCAACCCTACAATAACAAATAACGAAATAATTATAAAAATGACGTTTCGAACCCTAACCTTCCAAGAAAATATGATATTGTATGGTTACAAGATCCGGTAGGGCATAGCGCATGGAGGTCCCTTCACATATGTACAGTTTTGAACCTCGCAGGACCGAGACACTGATGTGAAGCTAGTGGAGACTTTACAGGGCCTACCCGGCATCAAGGTAGTAGTGATATACACAATTATGAGGTTCAGAAACCCTGTTTAACAACTGTTTTAGGCAAATCTTACTGGATAAGACCTCTTCATCTACCAATATAATTTAACATTTCCTACAAGGTCCAAGACGTAGGGCATTATTTTTAGAGAATCTTCTTGTCTTTAATTGTATGAAATACCACTATTGCACCCATCAACTTCTTGGACATATAAAAAGCATTCCAGAATAGTCTACTTTAAAACTATGACACTAAATACATATTTTATAAAATATGGTTTTGATGATATTGATTGATTTTTTTACCAAATGAAAACTCCAAGGCTGGTAATAAAACTTTTTAATCATTATTCTCCCAAAAAACTATATTGAAGAACAAATTAAACAAAACAAAGAGTCAAAAATTAACATAAATTATTTGTTTTGTGTGGTTGTGGAAGAGAATAACCTACTTATTATCATATAAATACGAAGATTTATATGATAAATTTTAATATAGTTAATTACCTTAGAGGTTGTCCTCAGTCCGTATAATAGTTTGGCTACAGCCCTGTTTCGCCGAACACTGTCGAAACAGCGCTGTAGCCAAACTATTATACGGACTGAGGACAACCTCTAAGGTAATTAACTATATTATATATTAAACAGTCCAAGGCAACACACTATACTTTATAAAATTAATTTTAAGCCCATAATTTTCGAAACGTTTGCAAAAATGAAAATATTAAAAGAATTTAGTGAATATGATTCTGAGGTATTGACTCAAAAATTTACAATATTAAAGAAAAAATCGAGCACCTATTACCTAAAGATATAAAAGCATTTTATATATATTATAAGATTGTATTAATTCCAACTTTGCGCAAGTTGTTAAAATTACGAATCAGATAATTTTGTAAATTAAATGGTCATTCGAGGTAGAAGAAATTGTAAGGTATACAATTACAATGATTTGTAATCATATTTTAATCACGTAGACAGACTAAATTTTAATTAAATATCGTTAAATCTATCAAACATTGTTATTAGAAGGGAGTTATATAATTACATTTAACTATAAGGCTAATTTGAATTAGTTTGTATTATAATTATAATAGGCTATAGTTACTCGTTAACGAGTTACTGAGAATTTAGTAATCTCACGCCTACTAAGTAACATGATGCATCACAACTTTATGACAATAACTAAATTTTATTTTATTAGATCGAGCAGACCGCCATATTGGATTCAATGTCCATGAGAACAATTATAAACCGTTAAACGCATTATTCGAATAATAAAGACCGGAAAATTGTGTTTAACGTGTTATCTTAAAGATACGAATGTTTTCTAGTTTTCAATTTTTCAATTAAAATAATTCATTTTATTTATCTCAAGGTGTCAATTAGGTAAAGTTAGAATTTTGTTTTGTCATTTATGTAGTAAGGATATAAACATTTAAAAACAGGCCACACTCAGCGTTTAATTACCTTTAAAAATAAATTATTTTTAATAATGTTGAAATATGACAAGAAAATCTCTAATTTTTCTTGAACGACGACCGCGCTGAATTTGCATGATGGTTAGTGAGTTGATACTCTAGGGCAGTGAAATTTCTGTCCACTTCTTCCGAGCCAGGGAGGTTAGCTTGTCAGCATTAAGGACTAACTTCGAGTGACAAATAAAATAAAAAGAGTAATCTTGCAAATTCATATAACTGATTCAGTTAGAAATATTTTTATCTCAATTCAATCATACAAAATCAAGTAAAATAAATGAATTCCCTGGACTATAGACCAGATTTGGAACTAACGTTTGTTGTAACAGTTTTGGTTTTTAACAGCACAGCCTCTTAGAAATTTTGGTAATTGTAGCTTCTTAGGATGTGACATTGATGTATATTACTACTATAAACAAAAATTAACTGCTCTAGTTATTATTCGCGTTAAAATAGACGTAACAAATCAAAATCTGCTGCCTTTTCTCCAGTTCCATCAATCAGACTATTTCTTTTAAGTGCATGGTAAAAAGTAAAAAAAAACATTTCGACGTTCGGACTTATTTTAATTGTTTATTTCACAAATAGCCTAACCAAGTTTTATATATCTTTATAAACAACTAAACCAATCTTGGGAAATAATTGATATAATTGACCGAAAATTTGTACTCTGAGGTGTTTGGAGTTTCTGAACAAGATTATTATGTCAAAATGCCAAAATTAGAAATTGCGGATGCCAAAATGGCCGCTCTACAAAAATGTAAAACTTATTATCAATCACCTATTTTTTTTACAATTATATATACATATACTTCAAATAATTTAGATATATTTTTCAAATGAAGTATCATTAAAAAGCATTTTTACCTGTAGAACGATCTTTTTTTGGCTTCGCTATTTAGTATTTTGTCATTTTGACATTACAATCTTGTGACCCCAAAAAGCCCAGGATACAAATTCTGAGCCATTATAAAAATTATTTCCCGAGATTGGTCATCCCCATTATTCACGTAGGGGTTAAAATGAATAGAAGGGGAGGGAGGGGACAAAGGAGGAATTGCTAATTGTATACTTAAAAAAAAATAGTGTTGTAGATATTTTTTCAAAATATATTTACTATTAAAAGTTAACGGAGGTGCATTAAAAGGCATTTTTACCAGTAGAGCGACCATTTTGGAATCCGCCATTATTAATTGAACATTAAAATCTTGTTTAGCGACCCCAAAAACTCCCGAGTACAAATTTTCACCCAATTATATCAATTATTTCCCTAGTATTTTAATTGTTTATAAGGGTATATAAAAATTGGCTATTTATTAAATAAATAATTAAAATAGGTGCGAGCGTTAAAATATGTTTTGTATTTTTGAACTATTAACCTTACCATGCACTTTAAAAAAATATTTAGCTTGATTGGTCGAAAGCAGCAGTTAAAAGCTGTGATGCGACTATATTTTGAAATTACATGTCCAATAAAAAAATATAAATCTAAACTTTATTTTTTTAATAAATAAAAAAGTTAAACCTTTTTTGCTTGATTTACAGAAATTACAAGCATGCAATATTTACCTGAAAATAATAAGGTTCTTAAATATAACATGCCTCTGCCTGAATGAAGAGGTGACACCTTTATATTAACTATAACTTTTATAATTAGGTGTTATTCAATAAGTTGATTTTATGTAGTTTTTATACGTAATTACATACATTAATATTAATAATTGGTACTTTTATAATTAATTCATACAATTATGAATAACTTCTTGCTCAACTAATTATCATTATTTATTTAATGTCAGGTTAAATTTTTTTTTTTTTTTTAATCATCTCTAACTTACTTACATAAAAGACAGTTTTACTTAATGTATTCTTTAATATTATTTATTTCAACGAATTATTATTTTAATAGTTTATTCAACACTATTAACTATTTACACAGAAACATGTACTATTAAACTTAAAGTAAAAAATAAGTATTGATAGTTTGTTGTTTCAACCCACACACTTGTTTTTAACGTAATTAGGTCGTGTTTGGTAACAATTTTCATTATTATTTACTTGGATATCAAAAATATTAGAATGTATTTTAGTAAATTAAAAAAATGATTCCACAAGTTTAGGTAGCCACTAGGTGACTAGTTAACCGAACAGGCGCACCAAGTCCAGCTGGCTGTAATTATTACGGTCGGTTAATTCAGGTAGCCAGAAGACCAACGCTCTAACACAAGCTCTAATGCAAAGTATAATATATGTACCATCTTTTTTATAATTTCCAAAATAATTTATTTTTCAATTCATTTTTTCTGTGTAATAAAAATTGTGTTAATTCTATTGCCCTTGCCAAGGATCAGTTTATTCTTTGAAGAATCGGAATGTATACAACAGCTTCTCCACGATCCTCGATGGATGGAGTATTCTTCAGACTTACCATGTAAACTGTCAGAATGAAATTTTTTCAAAAATACGAAGTGACGGATGGGAGCTTCACTTCAGCGACAATATACTTGGATGCCAAGAATTCCTTCACAGACTGTGCAGTGTGACGGCGTAATCCCAGCGTTGGATAAACCCCAGAAACCTTACCTCCCAGCTTGAAAAGTCATGGTTAACTAATTTGATTAATCTTTAGAGAAAAACTCTTGACAGAGTACTTCTTGGGATTAAAATGTAGCTTTTCTGTGGTACTCTGTTGTTCTGTAACATTTTCAAAAGCAACATGAAATGACGAGTTGACAAAAGTAGCTAATTTTTTAAAGATGATAATGTGTTAACAATTTATTAAGACAGCACAATGAAAATTTTTTTTCAGAATAGTTGTTTAATTGACTGAACAGTAGAGTGAAGAGTTGTTACCATATTTTATAATTCTACCATTTTAAATCTATATTTCTTATAGCGTACTTAAACCTAATATATTTTAGAAATTAAAATTCTTTGCTGATATAATATATAACATTAACAAAATTTTTAATTATTTAAATATTTTTTAGCCGCGGCTTTTATCAGTGTCTTCTATTTCGTCTTGCTGGAGAAAATTTTGAAATGAAACAGCCGTACGGACGTTATAACGTTGTGTGTTTCGACGAACAACAGCTCCTATTTGGTATCAATTCCTTCAGTTTTATCGGGAAAGATTTTTTTTTATACAAAATTGTCTATAAGGGACAAACGTTTTTCGTGGGTTTTACAATATTCTCTTCCTTAGTAATGCACTATGTGGCCCGATTTTTGAACTATATTTTTGCCTTTTTGTGTTAATATAAACATTTTATATACGTAGTTTTTGCATAAATTATAATTGGTTTAAATGGGATTTATACATTGTTTTATAGTTCAACATTAAAAGTAACAAAATTGCAATTTCAGTACAATAATGGCGATGAAAATAATCTAAAATTTAAGAATTATCAATTCGCACCCAATAAAAATTTAGAATAGCGACCATAAAGTTATTTTTTTCTAAACCACTGATTTTGAGTTTTTCCATATTTTTGCGGCATTGAACTAGATTTTTTAAATCTAGTTTTGCTTTGCTTTGCTTTAGCGTTAACTCCAAAATTTAAATTTAAAAACAACGAGACAATAAATTTTAACTGTTTTATTACTATCGAATTTTTATAAATGTCATTATATTATTGATGTAATGTATTCGGATATTTGTGTACGACTGTACGGTATGCCGAATGCTCAAAACAGATTAGATCAGTTTATATCTCTAATTCTAATTTCGATAGAGACAAACGGAATTTTGTAGAATCGACATCCTCTATATACAGAGTGAACTAAAAAAATAGCTACCATATACAGAATGTACAAAAATCCATAAAATGTTCTCTAGATCGTCTATGAAACCATGAACAATATTTGTTTGCTTACTTATTTAATCAAAATCATTAGAGCCGATTTTTAGAAAATCATTATTTTGTGCAGTCATCTTATGGGAAAAAAGTCACTAATTTTTTTTAAGTTATTAATATTATTTTATCAAGTTTTATAGTGGTTTAAATTTGTAATGAGAAAACGTCATTCGCTGTAATTTAGACGAAGTAAATTATAAACACATATTGGAAAACAGAATTATGCCGCAATCCACAATGTGGAAGGATTAAACTTAAATTGCCTTTGGCTCCAGCATGATGGATTCCCCCCCCCCTCATTACGCGGGGAGAATACCCTATATTATGGATCAAAGTTTTCCAAGACGGTGATTAGGTCGGAGAGAGCCAATTGAATGGCATGTCACTCTTAGATGACTGTTTGGGGCTACTTATAAAACCAGTCTAAATGACATCCAATGACTTAACACTGTCAATATGAAAATGAAGGTCACAAATCCCTTTTGATATTCTACAGACAGTGATAAATCTCTACAACAGCTGAGTTCACTGGTAAACTGCAGAAGGTAGCATTTATTGTAAAAATAACAAGGTATCTTTCATAAAATGACTAATTTTAATTGCTATAAATCTTGGTGGGGATAAAACTTTTTTTAAACATATTTCAATTTAATTTAGCTTTACTTTCGGATACCCGAAAATATGTTTACAGTTCCATAAGACAAAGTTGGATAAAATCATATTTTGTGAATTTTCGCGGCACCCTGTATATGGTAACTAATTTGTGTAACTATGGACAAACGGTCGGTTTACTGCAAAAAGTGACCAAGTGCACTTTTCTCTAAAAATAAGCTTGTATTGTAATATTGCAATATTGCTTATTGTGGTGTTAGGAATTGTCTGCTAAAACTGCCTAAATAATATTATAATAGATTACTTGATTTTATATTGGTGATTAGAATTTTAACACTCATATGTAAAATAAAAACTTCCTTTTCTCAGAATTAACAATTTGATATTTGGTCACTTTTTGCAGTAAACTGACGAAATAAATGATGACAAATTTCCGAGTAAATTATATTTAAAATCTATTAATATCCAATAAAATTAAAAACATAATCTAATTTAGCTTCACTTTAAGATAACCAAAAATATGTTTACAGTTCCATAAGACAAAGTTACAAAAAAAAACATATTTTATGAATTTTTGTGGCATCCTGTCTATGGTACCCAATTTGTGTAGCTTTACACAAATAAATGATGACAAATATTCGAGTAAATTATATTTAAAATCTATTAATATCCAATAAAATTAAAAACGTAATCTAATTTAGCTTCACTTTAAGATAACCAAAAATATGTTTACAGTTCCATAAGACAAAGTTACAAAAAAATCATATTTTATGAATTTTTGTGGCATCATGTCTATGGTACCTAATTTGTGTAACTATAGACAAATAACTTATGACAAATTTCAGAGTAAATTATATTTAAAATCTATTAATATCCAATAAAATTAAAAACGTAATCTAATTTAGCTTCACTTTAAGATAACCAAAAATATGTTTACAGTTCCATAAGACAAAGTTACAAAAAAATCATATTTTATGAATTTTTGTGGCATCATGTCTATGGTACCTAATTTGTGTAGCTATAGACAAATAACTTATGACAAATTTCAGAGTAAATTATATTTAAAATCTATTAATATCCAATAAAATTAAAAACATAATCTAATTTAGCTTCACTTTAAGATAACCAAAAATATGTTTACAGTTCCATAAGACAAAGTTGCAAAAAACAAATCATATTTTACGAATTATTGTGGCATCATGTCTATGGTACCCAATTTGTGTAGCTATAGACAAATAAATTATATTTAAAATCTATTAATATCGAATAAAATTAAAAACATAATCTTATTTCCTCCTTATTTTTAAAGATTAAGTTTATCTTACAAAACCTACATAACGATTGTTGTTTTAGTAAGTACACTCACAATAGTTTAACAATAGAGACATACTTCAATAATAAAACTTTAACACAAATTATATTAATAGAAACATAACATAAGATTGTATTATCAAATACTATTGACTGACATAATTCAAATAAAACAAGAAACCTTAAGATGTTTTAAATTACAGCAGAAACTTAAATTGACTGGGCAAAACGTGAATTCATCGCGTAAGATTAGAAGCTAAGTAGCTACTTAACCGAACACAAATTGTACGCCATTTACTCGATCTCAATTAGAAAAATTAGTAACGGATTGTAAACAATAATTGATTACATTTGAAATGGTTCCTTTAGAGAGTGAGTGACCACTATTAGTGCAGTAATTATAGAGTGACTAAGTGAACTATAATTATTACTACTTGGTATCATCTGGCAATGGCACTGCCTAGTTAGGTGAAACCGCAATTTACGGACGTACAGACACAGGTTAATTTGCGGCTAGATTGATATTTAATATTTGATTTGAAATTTTCTTGTCGGATAGTTAAGTGATTGTTTTACTCGAGTGTAGAATCGGCTTGTTCATTAATTTTAATCAAATTAATCATCGTATTTAATGATATTGTTTCAAAACGTTAGACGAAATCGAATTAATTTATCTACGTTTAAAGCAAAACTGACAGAGAATGTTTACATGCATTTGTTAATTAAACGATTTGAAATAATCGTTTGAGAGTGAAATTTTGATCGTAAAATTATTAATGCTAAGACTTTAAAATTACATTTATTTCAGCTGATTAGTTGGAACTGCGTTGAAACTTGTACGCAATGTTCAAAAAATGTTTAGAAATTAGTTATTTTTAAAATGCTATAGATAGATGGATGAATTTTACAATATTTGTGTCAGTTTAGTATTAAACAATTTCTGAAGTTTTAGCAATATTATTTTAAACAGCTGTAGATAATTTTATATTTATTTATTTTTTAAGGAGAAGAACCTTAGTTATTTAGAAAAAAGGAAGAAAAGAACATAAAATAAACACCCCTTAGCCCTCGAATACTCCAATATCGTCCGGGTCTGAAAAGAACATGGGTGACTTGATAAGAAAAATGAAAGAAAAAGATCTAAACCAAAATTACATAAAAAGAGGTCGCTTTTACATAGATCCAGATATGGTCGGCTAGGGAGTGTCACGCTCATACACACCTTAAGTGAGTTCTTGAGGGTATATGATAATTAAATAAACGAACCTAAAAGCAGTAAAATTTTCCTTACGATTTCTTTTTTCTTTTCCAGGTAAGTATATTACTTATGGTAATAGCCAAAATCGACTTTCATTTTAGACTGATCTTAGGGTTCCCAAGATAAAGAATTCTAAAATGAACGATCATTACATAAACTTTCATACACAAAACCAAATATAACAACCCAATTAATTATAGTGGTGTCCATACCATGTTGATAAACTTTATCCACTATACTTTGCCAAACGAAGACTGCTACTACTTGGCAAAACTATTTCTCACGCAAGCACACTCACAGACGTCCACCCCAGACAAGCTGCCTAACTACACTTGGTCTGTCGTTATTTTGCATTTAGTTTTGATGTGCTTTGTAGATTATGTAGTGAAATTAACATCGGCAACGTCGCTCTAACCAGCTTAACGAGCCGTTGACACTGCTCGTGGAGTTTTAATTAAAATTGGATTTTTTAAAGTGTTAACTATAAGAGGACAATAAACTGTTATAAAATATGTTAAAGAAATCGAATAAAACAATGTAAACCATTATAAAGGCTTGATTCAATGAATTTTGAATCATTTTTAAAAGTGAGTTCACATTAACATATTATTCTTTTTAAAATTATTCATTTACAACTTATAAAATAACAAGTTAATTTTAATTTTATAGAAAGTATATTTAAATTAATAAAGAATAATTTAAATCAAAAAAGCGTGACAAAATAAAACCAATGAAATAAAAGAAAACGTAATTAAATGCAATAAATTGGTCTATAGGCAGCTAAACTGAGACTATTTTTCACAAAGTTATGTTTACACTAAATTGTTTTGAGTGTCCTAACCTAACCACCTCGTAAAAAATATAGGTTCGGGAATTACGAGTATTTGTTAAAAAGGGAAAATGAAGCACTCGGCGTTGATTTCAGTTTGTTTTTTCACAAATTACATACGAAATGTAATTTTCTTTTTTGGCACAATAGTTGATTTTATAAATCTTCTCATTTCACTTACTTTTTACGAAATAACTTCCATCCGTTTTGATATTTTTTAAATTGTACGACGGCGCTTACAGCTATTATTCCTTTTCAAACCCCAACTCCCGAAACGGTATATTTGAAAAGATTGTGAACAATATGTTTTGTGTGAGTTATGAGAAGGTATATTTTAGAAGAATTATATCAAAATTGTTAAAGTTGATTAAGGAAAACAAAATTTTAGTTTTGGTATTATGGCAACTATACCTAAAATTTTAGTTATCAGAAACATGGGGGAAAATCATCATATGACCAAAATATTCCCACATCAAACCACCACTCTTTCGGGATGTAAAGCTGTGAGCGAACATGCCAAATAAACAGTCCTACATAATTCCAAAAATAACTTTTTCAAGTTCGAGGTATCTCAGAAACGTTATATCCAAGAATAACTCAACATCGATTTTTAACCATAACATAACTTTGTCTACTAATTATATATGAGTAAGTATAAAATCGCATTTCAAAATGGTGTCCGTAAGTCTTCGTCTATACCCAAGGAGGGTAGCAGTAACAACTAGATTGAGATTTTAAAATTTGTATAGGTTACTCTTATGTCTCCATCTGAAATCCTATTTAAATTTATTTAAATGTGATAAGGTTAATTTTTTGTTATTCCTATTCTTTAAAAAAATAATTTACAACAAAATACATCAACTCTAATTTGTACATTTTAATTCTGCACTCAAAAGATTTAACCCATTTATGTAGGATGAAAAATAATTATGTTAATGACAAAATCATAATTTAGAACACTGACCTCTCAAAAAAATTTGGCATATGGTGGGGCTTTCCTATCTAACGCAGTTCTTGAAATATTAAATCGTTTCTATAGTTTTTACACACACTGTATATGTTTTGCTTTAGTGGCAGTTAATATTATTATATACACGTTACTTATTCAGTGTAACGGTGGGTAGGTTAGGTAAGTACCATGATGATGCCCCCACACCTCTCAAAACATGTTTCATTTTCTAAATAATGTAATCTAATATTTCTCTTATTAATCATTAAATTCAGTTACAAGTTCAAAATATGATTCATTAAAATTTATCTGTGACGTTAAAAATCTGTTTGAATTTAATTTGACATTTTGGCGGAGTCGCCATGAGCATTTAATTACCGTACATAAAATTAATTTTGAAAAAGTCATGAAACAGAAATTTACTTATTAAGCAATGACAGTATTTTTTACTTTTCACTATAATAAAAGTTAGTTTAATGCTGTTGTGCAAAAACGGTTGTTGTTTTTTATTTGTTTAATATTAAAATTTAATAATGTTCACGAGTTATTAACTTCAATGAATATCAGGACATTCATTCTTTGTCTTTTTCAATTTCCAACCGACTTTTTTTGTTAAACCCGAGATATATCTGGAGCAGGAACTGTATCCAAGAGCTTAGTCCTGGACATTGCCTGTGGGGAGGGGATGTGGGATTATCTCACAATGAATAGAAATGGGGTATGATGAGGGGAGCAGCGAGAGTAAGGAAACGAACATTATTTTGAAAATTAAAAACTGTTTCCAAGATTGGTTATAAAGTTGTATCACACAGCCGTTTTAGTTTCTCGCAGAAATAGAAAATGCGATTATTGAAAATATTGATTTGAGATAATTATCCATTTTGAAATACACTGAACCCCAAGCAGTGATTTTTTAAATAAAATTTATCTGGTAACAAACAGCACAGTTTTGATAAAATTTTAAATCAACTTATATTTCGACAAAATGTTGAGGTGTTTTTAATTTCTTTCTATCTTTAAATGTCATATTACTAATAGGTTATAATGTTGTTGTTTTTTTATGATACTTTATCGACTGAATCGCTATTTTGTATGTAGTTTCAGTGCATTGATTTTTTGCAATGTTTTTACATAATTATATTTTAAGTTAAAACATGTTAGATAACATTTTCGTTGTTTATGCAATTATCCAATGAGGTTTTATCAATTGTATGACAATTATATATCAACATTCCTTCTATACTATTCTATGTTTCTTTTATTCACGTTGTTTCTCTCTTAAATTTTAACAATGGATTGTTTAGAATTATTTTCAACCAAATGTTATGAACATTCACATTCAGTAGGTATTACTTAACAACAAGTAAGTTGTCTTTGTAACAAAACAGTTTGCAGTGTGTAAGTTACTAATTAGGCAGCTTGTCTGTAAGTGTGTGTGCGTGAGAGAGGGTTTTGTTATGCAGCTTTCTTCGTTCAGTTTTACAAACTTAGGCGATTTTGTTTTTGCTCTATGCGAATAACAATTGAAATAACCTAGGTTACATTAATTTAAATTTATTTATGGGTTTTGGAGGTATTGTGGTAATAATACCCCCTTTTTTGGATCTCTTCCTAAATTCCACAATAACAGTTTTGGGTATTTTAACAACTTAGGTAGATTACATTACTACAATGTCATTTAAAATTGTTTATATTGATGCACAGCTGGTCAACTCATGACTCTTTCTGTTTGTTTTTTGAACTGATAGCAACCCCAACACAGGCATTGCCTCTGGGGTGCTTAATTTATTTTACAAACATTAAAATTAACTGTTGACGTGTAAGTAATTATAGTTTTTTTTAATGTTATTATTACTGAAGTTTATTTTTTAAGTTTTATATGTATCATATTATTTTCATTTTTATATGTATTATTGAAGTGTACTGTTGTTTTTGTTTGTGAAATAAATATTTTCATTAAAAAAAAAAAAAAAAAAAAAAAAAAAAAAAAAAAAAAAAAAAAAAAAATAGTGATACTTTCGTTTATGTGTTTAAATTCAGATTACGTCACATTTTATTTATAGAATTAAATACTGTCATCGATATAATAAAGATTATTTACTCTGTTAGTTTAAGTTATTGTAATAAACTACCCGATTTGATTTGTGTTTATAACTCGATTGGTTTTTGCTGTATGAAATTACACAAGGTATCTTTTTTGTTATTCTTTTCAAGTCGAAAATCTTAGAGCTATTATTAGGCCTACATAATATTACACATTTTTACTTATTGCATAACTAAATAAATCTACAATAATATTTCAAGTGAAAAATATACGACCTAGACTGGGAATCGAACCCAGGACCTTTAGCTTTACGCGCCAATGTAAATTCAATACTTGCTAGTAAAAACGTATAAGCGGAAAATTCAAATAATTAAAAAATAAATAAATCTCTTTTAATCAACTGCTATTTTAAAACGGCTAATAGATAGCTTAGCTCGACAATTGGATATCTGACATCCGTATAGTCACATAATGTGTTTCTAGACATGTGCGGTAACACTAAAAAACAAAATATTACCTTATGAATCAAAAAGTCCAAAACTGTAATGGATATAAAACAGAAAATTCACATCAGTGCGATTTTTTTACTTGGTAGTATACTATTTAATACCATTTCTAAATGACCAAATAAAGTCCTTACAGTGTTACGTAGCCTGTAGACGTACAGTTTTTATTATTTCTTGAAGCGTAGATATGTCAATGTAGTCATTAGGTCATTAATCGTTTCTATATATAGGATAACACGTACAATATTTCTGTTTCCATTTAAATTAAAAATGCATTACAATAAAAACCTTAAAACCTTATCACATTTGTGTTTAAGCAATAAGTTTAAACGTTTGATTTTAAAGCCAGTATTTGACCGTAAATTCTTTACCGCTTCCCCACTTTATTAAAGCATTCACTGTCACAAATTTATTGGTTCTTTTGTACATTAACTATTAAAATAACCAAATACTTACTTCTTACTTCTTAGTACGGACGTCCAGCATCAATCGTAGCCGATGGCCCGATGTCCAATGTACGCAGCACAAGCAAGCTGCCAATGTTAAAAAATAATCAAATAAATCCATAATTATTTTATTCTTCATCAAGGTTAAGCCTTTCACTATGCCTTGCCCGCTCTAACATTAAATAGTTAATTAATTTGTTGGTTAAAAAGTCTTGAAGTAGTTCTAGCTCAACCCATGACTCAGAAGCCCACCCTAATGGTATTTGCAAATCTAGTTGGTTTTTAATTGTAATTTAGCATTCACAAAAAAGAAAGATAGATTAAACGGCGCTAGATAATCTACCGAAATGTCGCCAGAGGAAGCAAGGAGGGAGTATTTGCCAGATGTTCTACTTCCGGAAAGTCCTAAATCGTGTTCCGGAAAAAACAACGAAAGATGAAAAATTAATATCAGCTTAATCGTTCCTTAAATATTTTAAAATATACGATGGAAACTTTGTGTGTTATTCTAAATTATAGTGTTTATATTTTGTTGTAATATTTCTTTGATAAGTTTTTTTTTTAATTATATTACTATAATAATATTTTTCAAGTAAATATTAATTTTACTTCATTACAGTTACATCAACACCCTATGTACTTGAATCTATGTATGCTCTCCATTGCCTCACGTGTCGATGCGGCATTATCAAACACGTTGAAGAATTGTTTTATCTCGTTTTTAATTGTGTGGATGCTACTCTCCATTCAGTCCCTTTTATCCTTTTTGGAGGGGGGGGGTCAAAGACTTTTGTTTATTCAACTCAGACTAAAATATTATTGTTGTATATGTAGTAAATTTTCCTTAGTTATAGTGCGTACGAAAATAATAAGGATTTTGGAATGAGCACCACAGAACTTCAGGCCCTACAAAAACCTTCCCAAGTTTACTTAGGTCAAAGTTAGTAGGCGCTAACTAGGCCCTACTAAATTAATGACATCGCTTGTCTACCGCTACTGGTCAGTACATCCTTTTATTACTGGTTGGTTGTTCGCTGACGGTTTACTACTGTAAAAATAATTAACTTTACGAATAAAAAAGTTCAATGATATCTTTGGCTTTGTTATTATTACTTTATTTATTATTTTTTAAACTTGAATTTGTCCAATTTTAGTAGCGAAATTTTAAATGTTCAGATACTATTTTATATGTTAATTTACAAATATTCTCCAAATGTCTTCCTGTACAATGTGTACTCGCTTGGTCCTTTATTTCACCCAGTTAAGAGAAATTAGTAAATTAGTGTATTGATATATTTTGCAATAATAACAACTCAGTCATGAAATTTCTTAATGAGAATTAAACATCAATTCTTAAACTTAATCTTATAATTTTATAGCTAACAACAATGCTAATCACAAATTTAAGATTGTTAATTTTTACAATGTATATAATTATTTTATCGACATAAAAAATTTAAAAAACAAATGTTATTTTAACGATATAAATGTGTAACATTAAGTTAACTTAAGTAAATATAAATAATTTATTATTGAAAAAATAAAAAAAAATTTTTTAGGGCTTTATTTAAAGACTTAAGTTACGCATTGAATAATATATATATATACAGTATATTAAAGACATTACATGTATTAGAAATAAATAAGTTACTAGTAAACAATAATAATAATATAAATAATTCATTAGAAACTAAAACAATAATTTTTAAGACGGTCCAAACTAGTGTCCTTCAATAGTATTGATAACAGTGTAACAAGACTTAATAAGCTTTAAATATTGTTTGATTTGTAACATATTTATTTATAAATATTTACCAATATTAACAATATTACGTTTTTAATATTGTATTATTTTAATACTCTATTGTTTAGGCAGGCCAATACAATATCTCACAAATAGTACGTTTATTTATTCAAACACGTAACAAGGACAAAGTCGCCATCTTCAGTGACAATAACTAAACTATAACTGAATGATGCATCACTGAAGATGGCGACTTTGTCGTTGAAATGCGTTTGAATAAAAAAATTGATGTACTATTTGTGAGAATTTCTGTTCAAATTTTATTCTCTAAAAGTATACCATCTCCCAAATCAATATTTATTTATACAATACCCTATCGTTAATTGTACAAATTATTTTATAATTCATCATTTTGTTTTGGTTAGGTTAGGTATAAAATTATGAATTTTATGTAATAAGACGTTTAATTTCTTTGGAAACATACCTTTCACCATTACTATATTTTATGTAAGCCCAACATAACCCTTTAAAGAAGCAATCTTTTTTGTGGGACTCTTTGTACTCATATATGCATATAATTAAAAGATTAAATGCATGAAGTCACGACCTGAAATTTGACTTTTTATTTTCCCACATAAACGTAATATAGGAACAATAATGTAATGAAATTACCCATTTTGAGGCCCTCTAAGTTCAAAAAATGTACGCTTTGTTCATATTAAAAGCCTGTGCGTTTTGTTTTGGATACTTTTGAGTAAAATTTGTTCCAAATCGTTAAAACAGATTTTAAAATATTATTTTTACCTTTTTATGGCAACTACCCCCAAATTTCGAATTATTGAAAAAATGAACAAACAAAACCAAAAAATGCTTAGTCTAGATGTGCACTACGAACCTTATTAATTTGTTTGAACCTTGAATATATCAACAAATTTTTCATAAAGCCCCTTCTGTCTCAATTTTTCTCCCATAAGACATATACCGCAAAAATCTCCATGGCAAAATTGAAGTTTATTATTTATTTTGACATGTTTTGATAAAAATTGATTAAATGGTTATTTACAGAAGTTCTAGATTTTCAAATTTCTACTGGAGAGTACAGCCGCAAAAGTAATCTTTGAAAAATATTTATTAAACCGTCTATAACGCTAGTTGTAGTCTATTTTTGTCCTTTATGTTTTCTTACAATTTATCATGGTTAGTATGTAGTGGTTTTCGCGATGTTTGTTTGAATTATTTTTTGATGAAAAGGAAAAGAAAACTTTTCAAAGATAGATGACTCGGGTCACATCCACTCAAGGAAAAAGGAGGGGAAAAACCAACACTCCTAACTGCTTGAAAATGATGAAAGATGCATCAACTTGCACCGTAGTGGAGAATAATAATAGCGTGAATTATTGAAGTATGTAAAGATAAATCAATTTAATTCAATATTCTTATTTTATTTTCCGACATTGACTTGGTTTAAATGTTTTTGACTTGTGTGTAAGAAAGCCTACAAAGTAACATTAATTGTTTATCGTACCTATGTCTTGTCATCATCTATTTAAAGTTGCTCAATGATGATAGCTACATGATATTGCTCCTTGTTTATTGATAGATATTTATCTGGAACTCAAATGTACCCGTTTATAAACGGTAAGATGTGTAGCAACTTTTATAATACCATATGTATCTATGCATAATAATATACATGTTTGTCTCACTTTCTTGTAGAATTTAATACTATTGATCTAACCATAATCAAGCTGTTTAATATATTTAATGTTGATGTTCGAAGCAAAATTATATTTGTTAAAATAAAACAAGACAAGAGTGTAATTTAAGAATATTATTACTCGGGCCACTGTACTATTCTGTGAACATAAGAAGGTAGCATTTTGCTACGCAAATACTTTATCTAAAAATTAAATAATGAACATGTTTACTAACTTTGGTATTACTGTGTATTAAATTATAAATAAAAGTTATTATCCGACAACGTAGAGAATGGAATCAGTGAGTTTGCTGCTAGCCAATCTGCAAACATTGGTTTACAGTGCGGAGTTCAGCGTAAATGTTTTTAGAAAGCGCTGATAACTGGCGCTAGGCGAGTGCGCTAATAACTAGTCTGGAAAACATTGGTTCGCATTCTGCAGTTAACCATAAATGATTTTAGAAAAGCGTAATATCTTGCTCTCGGTGAGCACGCTATTAACCGGTCACAAAACATTGGTTTGCAGTGTGGAATTCACTGTAAATGTTTTTAGAAAGCGCTGATAACTGGCGCTAGGCGAGTGCGCTAATAACTAGTCTGGAAAACATTGGTTCGCATTCTGCAGTTAACCATAAATGATTTTAGAAAAGCGTAATATCTTGCTCTCGGTGAGCACGCTATTAACCGGTCACAAAACATTGGTTTGCAGTGTGGAATTCACTGTAAATGTTTTTAGAAAGCTCTGATAACTGGCACTAGGCGAGTGCGCTAATAACTAGTCTGGAAAACATTGGTTCACATTCTGCAGTTAACCATAAATGATTTTATAAAAGCGTAATATCTTGCTCTCGGTGAGCACGCTATTAACCGGTCACAAAACATTGGTTTGCAGTGTGCAGTTAACTGAAAATGTTGTTACAGAGCCGTGATATCTATATGTCACTTGGTGAGCGCGCTATTAGTCAGTCTACAAACATGAGTTTGCAGTGTGGAGGTCATCGTAGCCTCACTCGTAATTTCCTCAACTTGATTTATTTTGATTCGAGGTTCGGCACAGAGCCACCTGGCGCGCAGTTGTTTTCGGCGGGGTACATTCGGTTGGCGTTCTATCCGTATAGATTAATAGGTGGAATTTCTGCTAGCCGAATTTGCGCGTCGATTGTCATAAAAACCGCCTCTCCGCTTGCTGACGCGTATGCCGGTGTGGTCAACCTGGTTCTTATAGTTTGAAACATCAGTTAACTAGGAATAAAATGCCTAGGTTTTTCTGCAGGCCGACGGTCGGTCGCGTTTATTCTGCCCTAAATGTTTATCTAGCACTCAGTGTGTGCACTACTAACCAGTCTACATACATTGATGTGCAGTGCGTAGTTCACCGTAAATGTTTTTAAAAATCAGTGGTATCTGGTACTTGGTTAAAGAAATAGAGCCATATGTTAATCTCCTTCCTTACTCTTCGAGCATCCCAGTTACTCTGTTCATTAGGCTACTCAATTTTAACTCGCTACTTAAAACTGTAATCTCTCACTTCAGCTCAGCAGCTTTATGATGATTGAATAATACCAATATTCTGAAATTATATTGTTGTAACGAATTTAATGATGATCTTTTTTCACTTTAAAACAATAGAAGCAATAAAAAATTGTAATTTCCATCACATCAATTTTAATAATGTCTGTTGCGAGGAGGATGTTGTACTAATGGAGCTTGTGAAAAAGTTTATTAGTATCTATTTGTTTTTTAATGGCGAAAAACCTCTCGGTCATCACCGCCTTATAAAAAGATGAAAGAAAAGAATATAACGTAGACCTCGAATACTATAGTAGCGTCAGGGTCAGAGGAGAATGAGAGTTAGTAAAGAGAGATCTGTTAGAAAATATGAAAGAGAGGAATCTTACTAAAGGGTGTATATCCTGCTAGGATCCCTAGAAAGTAGTATATGCATCCCCTATAACCAACCATAAAATTAGATTTTTTTTTTATGTCGGCTCTGTTCCAACCGACAATTTCCAATATAACTCGATCCTCAGAAATCTGCTCCGACAATTTCCGAAAAATCGTGTTGAAAAATTCCAATTACAAAATCTGATCTGATGTGCACCTCTTTTGAAAATAGTTCTATATTTAGGATCGCAGATCCCTGATTAGTGCACGATTTTTGCCTAAACTTTTTTTCCAAAATTCATCTGTTCACCAATCTAATGAGTACAACAGTATGTTTTATTAGATCAAATCTATTGGGAATAATTATCTATTACTTTTCTTAACTTTATGCCTGCCTTCTTGCAACTACACGCTATGTGACTCACCTAAGCCTACTATGCATATTTAGTGAATCAAGTATATGTAAAGTCTAGTATTGGCATTCATCCAACTATTTAAATAGAAGATTTTTTTCTTTATATCCTATAATGCAAAATCGTTCTGCCAGAGCGTTTGTTGTTAAACACTGTCTTCACTGGTTCGAATCCCAGTGAAGACGCTATATTTATTGAGGATGTACTTGCACTCAGTGAGTGGTGGACCGTCTTTATCCGCGTGGTCATAGGATAAAAACAATTCGAGTAATACAAAGATGGCGGCAATCTCCGAGGCCTTTGTCTCTTGCGCAATGTACTAGTTGAATTTTTCTAGATTCATCAAGTTAGAAGATAGCCACAGAGGACACGAAAGTAGCAAAATCTTTTTAATGTTTATTATCGTATTGTAACCATGCTTTATAAATATTTCAGCAACCTAATATAAGAACACACTTTTTAGCCATGCCAAGGTACCTAAAGGCGTAAATATTATGTGATAATCGAAGTGTAATATAAATTTGGATTTCGGCAACTAGTTTTTTTTTGTCTAAAAAAAAAATAATAAAGACTAATATAAAACAAAGGGAAAAAGAAACACAAAATGGAAAATAAGATTAACATAAGTTACAGTTAGAGACTATTTATGAAAAGCAAAAAACCAAAGAAAAGAATATGTTGGGCGTTCGCAACTGATTTATCAAGAACAATCTATACGACAGCAACATGACCACTGACAACTCTAACGTGGGCTACTGTAAAGGCGAGAAAGTGAAAAGAGTTCTTCGTGTTTGATTTCTGGGCCATTCTGAGACAACTAGAGATTAGAACCGTAGGCTATTGAAACACATTTCTTTTAAAATAACTGGATTTCGTATTTCACCATTTTATGCTAATATTGTCGAATAATAAATTAAATTACAAATTAAAGCTATTTAATTTAATAAAGTCTGTGGCAAAGCAAGTTTTTAAACGAGTAGTTTGCTAATGTTATCTAGAGTAATTATTTCCTTGCTCTGTTATGTAACTCTATAATGTAGATCGTTACCTATTTTTAAACAATGAAACTAACAATTAATAAAAACATTGATAACGCAAATCTATTGTTTTAGATTAGTTAATACAATTTCTGATAACTGATGTTTGATACTGATAGGAGGTATTTTATTCAGCTCATTTGTCTTTTTCAACGTGTTCCGCTATCCGTAACTTGACGTTGAGTAAAGACCAGAATAATTACTCTTCTGTTACTCATTAATGGATTCATTTTAAAGTTTTAAAAGTTAATTACTTGTATCTCACAGTAATTTTAATAAAGTAGACATAGAGGATCTATTTTTTAAAACAATACTAAATTTAGAATCGAAGACTAAATGGCTTGGTGATGTTGGTTTTATGGGTACATTAACAAAACCTTATGGAATTACACAATAAACCCATTTAATTTGTTGTGCTTTTTGTTTTAGGTTTAAGCAGCTTAGATTTGTTACTGCGGTATAGTGTGAAAAATGGTTCTGCGACAAAACAAAGTCCATGAAAGAATTTCTGAACGTCGACCCAGAAGTAAAAAATCACCGCTCCCACGAGTTCGGCAAGTCAACTGTAATAGACATGCTGAAAAGGTTTGCTGATATCGCTGTTGATGGTAGAGGTAATCGATTAGCACCTAACATGATGGATAATTACAAAGTGTTCTGCGAACCACTCATGAATATTAGAAATATTACTCCTGAATACGTAGAAACAAACGCCTTTTTTTCAACATTTCGATCATACCTAGTCATTCCCGTTGTTTACAAAAAATTAAAAACTATCAACAACATTCAATCAATACTCTATAGGTTACGAACTGTTATAAAACATTTTTACAACAGACTTTCAAATAATAAATCACTCTTTCCTCTAACTGATGATAAACTACATCTTATTCATCAACGCTTTAAAACTGCTGTTAAAACATTCGATATTTCAGACATTGAACTTGCATTTAAGTGACTATTAAAAATGTTGAATTATCATTTCAACTGACAAGTTATAATGCTGTTAAATGAGTACGACAGCTTTGGTAATATGATTTAAAAACATTGATGACACAGAGGAAATTATAGACCCGCTCACAACTATCAGTTAAATGGTATCCTGTACTTCCACAAGGCCCTGATGACGGGAGTTCACCGAGTAAAGATGTAGGAGTACCTCCTGCCGGCAACAATATGAAGGATTACTGGTTCTTAGGTAATCGTGAGTTCGGCTATTACTATGGATTAACTGAGGAGGAAGTGTCGGAAATTTAAAAAAATAACTCTGGAAGTTATTAAAAAAATCTAATGACGGTTACCATATAGAGAAACAAAATACAACATTATAAAGAGGATATGGTCTGTTATAAAACTTTTCAATAATAATATAGAGTCTGATAACTATTGGGTTCGAACTCATTATATTAATACAATTACAGAAACCAACAACATCGGGATACTAAATGCAGCTGAGTTTTTGGAGAGCAGAAGGGATTTGATTAAAACTAGAATTTGAAAGTCAATCTTGTATTGTTGGCTTACTTCAGAAAAGGAATCGAAAAGCAATCGGAGTATATGGAAATAATCTCAATGCTTTAAGACTTAACAACAAACTTAGGTAGAAACTACACTGAAGCGACCAGGAAGATCTTGAAGGAGATGAAAGAGTTCGAAGCGAGAAGCTTAAACTGGGTATTGAGAATTAAAATTGAGAACCAACAAGTATGTATAATTGCATAAATATTCATACAAAGATTTGGCAGAAAAATCAAGAGGATGTGTGTCATAGTCAGCTTTCTCTGGTCTATCTTGTATGCGCTGCATCCAGCTCACGATAATGTTGTCAGACTTTACGATTACCCCAAGTACCAACAAGAGTTTGACGAGATGATAAAAGGGTTCGAGTTCCCATTCAAACGTTGTGATATTTCAAAATGTAAAAGATATCTACAATTTCTCTCAAGGTTTTTTTGCACATTACCAATAATAAGACCTCAAAACACTTGAACCTTTTTTTTACATATAGAATGGACAAAATTTCACTACTGCTGGGTTAAGAACATGTCGGCATTAGCCCAGAAACAAATGTACAAAGATGAATATCGTATTTTTATTTGCGATAGTTGTCTTACCAAGTTTAATAGTGATGATAAACTGAGACGCACGAAGAAGATTGTAAGAACAATGAAGCAGTTAATATAGCTCGTCCTGAAAAGGGTAAGAACATACTGAAGTTCAAAGACTACAACTCTATACGTGTACCATTTGTTATATACGCCGGTTTTGGAAGTCTTCTAGAGAAGGTTGAGCCTAATGCCCCGATTGTAGCTAACAAACTTGAGCTATTCACAATAAACTGTCAGATTCACATGCTACGTCAAATACGCTAATAAACATTATAAAGATCCTGTTGAATATGTTAGCGAAGATGTTACGAGATTGTTTGTCACGATGATGCAAAGAGTATATATTGCCATTTACAGTTGTATAATAATGTAGTTCCTATACTTCCATTGATGGACGATGAGAAGAAATAGTACCAGAAGGCAGTGCAAAGGTTTGGATAGTGATCAGATGACTGGGAAGTACAAAGGTGCACTGTATTTCAACTACAACCTAAACTACAAGAACCTCTACTTCCTGCCTGTCTGATTCACAACCTCAGTGGATATGATTCTCATCTATTCATAAATCAGTTTGGTTTCAACAATGAGGTAATAATGTTGTACCGAATAACGAGCAACTGTACATCTTCTTTTCAGCGACACATCGTTATAGACAGTATCACACTTCGACTATTAGACTCCTCTTAAACTTATCGATTAGAGTATGGAATACTTGGTGTAGATCACACCAAAGTACTTTTAAGGAGAAGGGTTGACTTGATAACAAAGAAATCTATTCATACGATTATATGGACTCAATAAAGAAGATGAAAAAACAAACCATACTTGGAAGCAGGGTCTTTTATAACATGCTGAACAAATTTTTAATAGATGGCAAGAAGTACAGAGATGTGTGGAAAGTATGGAACACGTTCGGTGTCACAAGCTTAATAGAGTATACCCTACTATACAAAAAAAGTGATGTCTTGATGTAATGGAGAACTTTAGGATGGATACTTGAAGATAAACGGACTAGCTTGTACTACACTCTGCCTGGTTTATCTTGGAATGCGATGTTGAAGATAACAAGAGCAAAGACTGACTAGGTTGGAACTACTGACTGACTATGACATGATCATGTAGATTGAAATGGGATCAGAGGTGCTGTATCACAGTGCTGTCATCGTTACGCCAAGGTAAACAATAAGTATATGATAGACCATTATGAAGTAAGGAGACTAAGAACCTGTCGTATCTAAATTAGACTAACGATGAGTCACTGTCCTACGGTAACTGTGAAGTGACAGTACAGACTTCGTCGGCGACGACAAGGGCTACTATCGATGTGACTAAAATACCCGATAATTTTGGAAGTAGATCTAGAGTATCAGAAGGAACTGTACGACAGAAACAGAGATCTCCCTCTTGCAACAGAACACAGAGTAGCTGTTGAATCCAAATTAGTGACATTGTTGTTCAATAAAGAGAGACATGTGTTGCACTATAAAAACTCAAGTTATGCCTATCGCTTGGTATAAAGTTCAAGGTAGTACATCGAGTAGTGAGCTTTACTCAGTCTGACTGGTTGAAGAAATACATAGATCTGAACACCAAACGTCGGCCATTGCAAATAACGAGTTCAAGAAAGATCTGTACAACCTTATGAACAACAGTGTGTTTAGAATGACTATGGAGAATATCAGAAATCGAGTAAGATCGTGAACAGCAAGATCGTTACCGAAGCCTAACTTCAAGGCAAGAATTATATTTACAAAGAACCTGTCCACAATTCACATGACTAAGGCTAAGCTGGTGTTGAACAAACTGATTTACATTGGAATTGGTATATTGGACGTGCCAAAGATTCTAATGTATGAGTTTCACTACAATACCATGAAACCGAATTACGGCGATAATATAAGCCTGCTATATGCTGACAAGGATTCTTTTTGTGAAGTCCAGACTGTGAACCTGTATCAGAATATGAAAAAAATAATAGCCTGCAGAGATTAATAAGTACAGTATGCCGCAAGTAAATAAGAAGGTTCTGGGAAAGATGAGGATGAATTAAAATGATACGAGGTAGGGCTATAAGGTTAAGTTCGTTTATCACAAAATATTTCGATTTTTGTTCTTTGACTTCACGTTTCACCACCTCAAGAAACCGAAACAAACACTAAAGCATCCACAATAACTATCTCGTGTTCATATCTCCTGCTTTATTCAACTTCTAACACACTAAATTAGATAAAAATGTGTAAATTTCTTTTCTCCATATAATGGCACTAACAATCTATACAATCACAAATGGTGAAGTTATGATCAAATTTCTAACTTCCAAGAAAAGGTAATAATCGTTTAGTTACGAAGGCCGCGTCAACAACGCGAGCGTAGTGAGTGGAGGTTCCTGGTAACATCCACTAAACTACCAATTCAATTTAACATTATTTCCTATAAATCCCAAGAAACCAACTTTTGGGCATTACAATCAAAGCTTCCTGTACAGAGTGGCGTGTAGCCGACTACCACTAAATTACTGTACTAAAAGGAAAAACATTAAATACACCAGTTTAACTTATAACCTTTCGGTTTATTTACTTTAAAAACTAACATTTTTTTTTAAACACAACGTCCTTAAGCTGCCCCCCCCCCATTAAAGTCAATGCACCGATGGAAACGTTTATCAAAATTATCAGACACTCGGGTTCAGTAAAGCTCCATCGATTGCAGAGATTTCTTCAACTATGGTTTCATTAACTCCTCCAGAAGTGAGGCGTCTTCTATACACTCTATCTTTAAGATAACCCCATAGAATAAAATCTGGAGAGCGGGCCGAATACGCAACATTACTAAACCGTTAAATGACAGACTTAAACACATTCCTCAAGGTAGCCGTGCTGTTCTGAGTAGTATCAGCGGTGGCTTCGTCTTACTGAAAAACAATTCTTTTGGATTCTTCCGAAGTCTTTCACCACGAATATTTCCGACATTGTTGTATAACGTACTGAATTACCATTATCGTTTCTCCTCGACCGTTTTCAAAGAAAAAGGCCCAACAATTGCAAATTCACCACAACCACACCACGCTGTTACTTTCCACGAATGCAAAGGTTTTTGAACAATTTCTATGGGATTAGTAGGAGTCCAATATCTCATGTTGTGTTTGTTTACTGTACTCTGTCCAAATGAAAATGGGTTTTATCACTCATAAGTATTATAGAAAGGACATTGGATCTTCTGTGTTCATGTCCTACAAAGGGCTCCAAAAATTAATTCTTGTAGGTTCATTTCAAGGTATTAGTTTCTGGATGTACTCTTTTTTGTAGGGCCAATAAAAAAATTCTTCAATAGAGTCCCAATACTGTGGCTTGCTTACGAGCTTATCGACCAGGGCTAGCCTCGTTCACTGGTGTTGTCACTGTTACCGGCGGTCCGTGAACTACAGTAGCCTCAGACTAGGATAGTGTCTGGTGTAAGGGGTATGTCCTCCCTTCTACTAGCTTCCCTAGCCTGACTTGACGGTACAACCCATTCCAAGAAAACTAGGTACACAAATTAGTGCTTAGCTACATTTAATTCCTAAAGTTACAACTTCGTGAAGACTTTTGTAAACGTTTTATTCTTATTTACAACGTTAAAAGAAACGAAAGTAGGGTAGGTGTTTACACAGAAGAATTTGAGGTCTATATTTTTTTGATTGGGGTTGTACCGCTGAAAGTAAATGCAACAAAGTGTGGGGGCCCTCTTTTCCTCTCCACCCCAGACACATTCCTACCTTGAAGATGCTGTACTCACAGTTCTCGAGCTTACCAATCCAATTTCCAATGTTTTTTGTAATGGAACAGCCCCATATCTTGCAATATTAAAACGAATATTAACCATTGATACTGACAACAATGGCATGATATAGTTATTTAATTTATGTATTGTTGACAACTCTAGAGTTGTATATTACATTGTGTGATTGGGCTGGGTAAGTACAATGATGGTTTGATCAACTTCTTTACGTATGCAGACAAAATTAATGCATTCATAAATGAAAGATTACAATAGTTATTTCAAACTAAGGCAAGAAGCTTCAGGGAAAAGCAAATGGGGCAATAATGTAAAATGCAGTAAAGAATAATAGCCGGGATTTCCCAGAACATTAAAGGCACCTTGTGGGCATTATGTAAGGCGAGGTATCACCTGGCGTGATTAACGATAACGTGCGTCAAAGGATGACGGCAAGGCGTCATGAATGATTTTATCGACAGTTTCAAGGTCAAAAACATAGTCACAGCTGTGTACCATTCCCAGAACATATGTTTAACTATTTCTCAATGGTACTGTAAATTCTATTAAGTTAAACAGCAGGCATACAGATAATTTCTTTTGGAAAATTTAAGTTAATTTTCTTTGATTAAAATAAATCTTTAGACAATATTACACTTGAAAAGGAATCATTGTACAAATTTTCCATATTTAATAATAAATCAAATGGATTCCTCTAACTCATAAGTGTAAAATTCACCATAGATCTCAAAATTAGTCCACACTCTGCTCAAATTTTGTGAAGGTTTAGTTTATAGTCTAAAACATTGGGCCAAAACAAATTATAACAAAAAATTAACATTAACGAAATTTGAAGGGAAAAAAGGGGGGAACTATTAAAATTAATGTGACAAACAATCAGGGTTCATTTGGTAATTTCCAATTTAATGCGAAAAAAATAATTTTCTGTTTTGAAAATTGGTTTGAGCTATGACCTTAATATATTAAAAATCGCTACAGCTGGAGTTTGAGAATTTTTTTAACAGTTACACTAGAATTTTGAAGTTAAAAACAAAACAAAATCATGGAAATATTACGAAAATACACCCACGTAATAATCCCACGTAAATTATTATAATCGGTCCAGACGTTTAGATTTTATAGCGCTGCACTAACGAATATATTTACCGAGATCATTATAAAAACTTCTTTTTTACTAAGGATAACTTAACATCGATTTTTTGACACATTATATAACTTCCTCTATTTTCTTGTGTAAGCTATAGATGAGAAACTAAAAATATGATATTACCAACATAATTTAAGAAGACTACTTGAATAAGTCAATCGAAAGCATAAAACTTATTTTTAAATTAACATTTAAAAATACTCTTCCAATTGTGTCTATTTTTTGAAAATAATTTGAAAATTTAATCATGCTCAATTATGTTTCGAGATCTTGTCACAGGGATTAAAGTTTCCGTCTCAAGAAAAGAAAACATGTTAAACTTTAACTAAAATCCTTGCAAATAAGGTTTGTAGGGTATTTGTTTCAAATTCGATCAAGCTTCACGAATTGTGTAAATGAGAAGCTATGCTGCCAGATATAGTTTAAAACTAGTAAAATTATTATGTTTTAAATTATTTGATAATGATGGATGGTTTATGTTATTGATATGGTTTAATCGGACGTTATGAAATTAATACGCGACGTTTCGAGCATGTAAATCAACTCCCGTTATCAAATGCTACACCAGGAATACAAAAAATGAACAAACGTGAACTTGTAAGTGCTTTGTTGGAAACTAAAACTAAAAATCTATGAAATGAACCCAAGCTTAAAATATAGTTTGACATGCGGACTATGGACTCTGTCTGTTTACGCAGCCCTCCATTATCGCACACACACTCACCGGCAGGGCTATATCGCCCTCGCTATTGATTCAGTATCCACTAAAAAATTACAAAATTTTTATTTGTTAGGTTTTCCTTTTCGGGGTGATTATTTTTGTTATCAACGTAAAAATATGAGTAAATCAAGAAATACCATATCATTACAATGGTTGCAACAAAATAAGGTTATAAATAAAATAACTTTGTTTCGTTTTTATTATACTTTAAATAATTTTTTTTTTAATGTTATATACAAATTAATAGCTTTTTTTTTTAATTAATGTATTTTTATGTATCCTAGTACACAAGAGGTTAACAAGACAAATAAACGCTTAATTGTGATGTATTTATTATTGTAATATGTGGGGTAATATTTTTTTGTACGGTAACATATTTATTTTTTGTTTTATAATATAATAACAATAAGTTGTCATAAAATATTAAAAAATATGTAAAGTTTAAAAACGGTTAATTCAATAAAAATTAAGAATTATCAAGCACTGAAATAAAATTTGTTCTAAAATCATTAAAAATAATATATCTGATTACTCTATCCAGTATACCTAAATATAAAACACAATATAACTTTAAATATATATAGAAACTTTAAAGTATGAAAATATAAAAACATAAATTTAACGCAAAAAATAGTATTTAATAGGCCTACTTAATATTGAGTACAGTCTTCCAATCGTAGCATTGTCTTATTATTCATATTAGTCGACGCGTTTCGGAATTCCTCCATCATTCAATACTTTGATATTCAAGATTTATCATTTGATAACGGGATTTGATTTATACTCTTGAAACATTGTGTATTCGTTTTTATATGCACAAATGACGATATATTTAGATTAAACCATATCAATAACAGTAAAATTTCATTGAAAACGCTGATGCCAAACTAGTAAGAAATATGATCATATGTATAGGCCTACGTTCAACCATTAAAGGAGGAATGGAGGTTTAACGGAACCTGTACCGAGACAGAAGGCAGTGGTGCCAGTACTTTATCAGATGAAACTTAAATAGACGTTTACAGAAGCTTGTAATAGCAGGTGAATGGACGATATATCAGACCGTGGGAGGACAATGGTGATACTAATCCTTTTGAATATGTCCTGTTTTTATCATAACCTTACACAAAGGCAGGGTCGTAGGAATAGGGAAGTGGCGAATGGGAGGGGGGAGGCCAAGACAAGGAGGCGACTCGTCTCTTCAAAACAAATTAAGTTGATGTTTATAAGTCAATGTCCAACAGTGTTTCATGAATTCCAGATATTTTTTGGTTGTTCAAATTTGATTGTTGATTTACAACAAATAATTTCCCGCAAATCTGAATTTATCTAAATTTCACGCTTTCCAACAATTTACCCATCTTTACGGTGATCCCAGTTTTTCGTTCCAGTTCTAATGTTGTATATGTAAATAAACATGAACATCAAACTTCAATCTCCAAGTGAATGAAAACACATAAACAATTTACAATAAACAGTTTATTTTAAACAAGACAATAATTTATCGTACTCTTTGTAACTAGAAATGTATTAAAGAAAGATTGTAAAAACTTGAGAAAGGAGATTGAGTACGTAATTAAATCTACATAACCCAAAGATAGGAATTTTTTGTTTTATCGACGTTTTTTAAGTTTCAGATTTGAGCATCTGTTTACCTAGTCATTGGGTTTACTTTAATTTATTCTATTTAAAAAAAATAATTTATGATTTATACACATTTCACAAACTTTTCTGCTTTGCATTTAAGCGGAACAGATTCCCGCGCACAGATTTATGTCCATGTTGGGATGATTACCTTATGTATGTAAATATATTATATAAATAAAGAGTATTTGTTAAAGAAATACAGTTGTTTAATTTTAAAAAATAAATAAATACAATTTGTGGGATCGATTTTATCGAAACCTCAGTTAGAGTATTTTATAAATTCAGAATTTGTCACAATTTTCTCCTTATGTTACATATATCCATTTCCTGCAATATTCTGTTGACAAAACAGTTTTTAAAAAATTGTGTTATATGTACAAAAATGTTCCAAAAATTCAGGATATGGTTTCTTTGGTCAAAATAGGTAAAAAATTTCTTGTGAACATATTTCCTAAAATCCTTAGTCTTCAGTCTTTCTTCTATTTTTTTTTATATTGGGGTTTTGAACGTACAAATTATTGACAAATTTAATCTCAGCAACATACATTTGATGAAATACAATAAAAACATTTTTCAGGAGTTGTTTTATTGGAGTATAGAGTACAAGGTACGTAAATCTAAATGTCAAATTCAAACTGAGCATTCTAAAGTACATAAATATTATAGTTTCACTAAAAGTAGCGCTTTAATTAAAAGCTGTTATACATTTTGACAACAAAATGAGTTTTGAAATTTTTCAGTAGCGTAAAGGATAACCGAGAGATTGTTAAAAAAAAATTTTGCCATTAAAAAGGGAAACCTTTTGGTCTCTTGTAATGTATTGTAACGTTAAAGGTTGGTCATTAAATTCGTCATTAAAAATTTAAACTGTAACCATTTTGAAAAATACGAAACAAAATCCTATATTTTTAAAAGTAAATTGATAAAGGGTTACATAAAAAATTAATATACCAAATTTGGACTCTATACATAATTTATTTACAATATTAACTTATAATGTTTTGTTATTTTGTGGTTGTATATGAAGAAAACATGGAATGACGGACAGACGGAAAACTAAACATTTTAGAACATAATTATGTTCATAGGAACCTTTTACTTATTTTGATCCAAGGAACCATATCCTGAATGTTTGGATAGTAGTTTTCTAACACCCTATATAGCAAATTGTTTTAAAAACCTTAAATATACGCTTGAAATTTGTCTCCATTCCTTTAATATTTTATTTGCCGTATTTTGCTTATATAAATACGTATATAATATTTTTGTTATAAAGTCAGATCTTTTTAGAGAGTGGATAAATGTTCCTTTTTTGTTGAAACGAGTCTACCTCTCCCTCCCCCTACCCCCCACTCGGGTAAACGAAAACTGACATAAGAAGGAGAAAGAGCTTTCATTTTTAAGCAAAATCTATACTTCAATTCTTGGTAGTTTCTTCGAGTTTTCAATCTGAATTTTACACAGCATATGCATTCATGGATAGCTTATATTGAAAAGTCCATTAATTAAGTTTTAAATATATTTACTGGACGACAACAAATAGTATTAAGAATTGTGTCTATGTTATTACTTCTCCCATCTCCATAGATGTAGATTTCTTTTTTATTATAAGCATGAAAAGAGTACCTAGTATTCTTTTGTTTTACCGTAGCAATCTTGGGTGACTAAAAATCACCGCGGGATTTGACGGATTACAACCAAGATTAGGGCGTGACGTAATCTCTCAACCCAGTTAAAGACGGCGTACGAAGTTGAAGTCCAAAGTGTCAGTGTGATCTTTAGTTTTAATAGTTAATTTACCTTTAGTTAATCCAGGATGGGATTATGCGGTAGTCTATTGCAGAACACGTTATTTAAATTACAGTTAACAGTGTATTTACAATATTTCATTGGAGGCTAATTTAATTAGGTTTCAGCTGTCACCCCCAGTCCCAGCCAATAAGCTAACTTACCGTTATATTATTATTCTTTAACACTAAATTGTTTCAAGAATTTTTACATTTATATCCGGAAAATGTTCATTATCTAATGGAGGCAATCATAATGTGAACATTTTGACTTTTTTCTTATCAGTGTATATTTTCTTCAGTAAAGGGGAACAGAGGAGGAGTTGTATCTCTGATGCTTACAGGGGAGTCTTGGGAGGGTGATACACCTGGGCGATAACAAACCTTGCTGAGACGCCAGGCAAGTACTTTGAGAACATTAATTGACGTGTTGCCAGTTTATGTTTAATCTTAAGTTGTTTGTGACTAAATCATTTAATATTACACTGTAATTATCAAGTGAAAATTTTGCCAAAGAAACTGGCTGAATACAAGGAGAAGGCCGAGAAAAGAAATAATAGGGCGTTTATCTTCAATGTTATCATGTTTTGACAAAAACTTCGAGTTTTAAATTTCAAGTATTAGAAGTTGACAATAACATGAAATTTACGAGGACTGTAATCTACCTAATTTAGAAAAACAGTCTTCTAGACAGATACCTAAACGTACCAAAGACTATAAGAATTTTTTCCTCCAGTATCTGTAATTTTGGAAGATGAAATTATTGATCAAAACAAATTTAAAGAAGCATCAAGGAGCAGCAGAGGAACTCATCTTGGCCCATCTCCATAGAGCTCAATAGAGTCTCATCGATTTGTTGGGACGAAATAATCAAAACATTTTTCTGAAAAATAAACTAAAAAAATATAATCTTTGAAGATATTACTTTAAGATGTCACAAATACAATAAAAATAAAAGAGATTTGTACATCTTCAATTATCTAATCGTAGAATACACAATTTAAAAGTGTTTATTGATTATTGAAGTTAAAATAAAAGACTCATTTTAACACGCCCTTAAAACCAATTTTGTGACGCATAAATTTGACTCTGTATCTCCTAAATTCCAAAATGAGAGCAAAGTTGTAAAATACTCCGGGTGAGAAAAATCCTTGTTTCTTCCTCTGCTGCAGGGATCTCGGACGGGCTCATCCGAATTGAGCAACTTTTTTTATGATCGTAAAGGGTCAAAGAAGGGTACACTAATCCCAACATCCGAACTGAGCAACTTGCCCCTCGGGTAGACAAGCGGAGAGCAGTAAGGGTGGCGCTTAGGAATGCGCGGTATTAACTTGTTTTTTTTGTGCAATAATTCCATATATTTCAGAGATTACCCTATTGTTATATTTGTAATTTTACGTAGGTTGTATTTTTTACTAAGTTTAATGTTATGTTGTTATATCAATTTAATAGGATATTTTAACAAATTAGTTTTAAAATTATTAGTTGTAATTTTGTATTGTTTCTATTTTGTTCATCTGTATATATATATATATATATATATATATATATATATTATTTTATTTTTGTAATTCCTTTTATAGCTTGTTTACTTTTTACGAGCCTTGGTCTTAACCTAACCTAACCTAAACTGATTTAGTATTTTGTAGTTGATAAGAATAGGTTTGTATGATAAGTGTACATTCCAAAATCTGTCAACCGTGCGTCAAAGGTCTGCCGCTAGTTGCTCAGTTGGTGGTCAGAAACCTTTTTGGAATGTTGCTCAGTTTGGATGTTGCTTATTACCTGATCAGGTAAAAGTTGCTCAGTTCGGACGAGCCGGCTCGGACTTTGTATCGCCAAGGTGGAGAGGTTCGAATCTGATTGCTAACAATGGATTTTTTCATGCGTTACACTACTTGCTCGTCTTCATTAGTCCAAAAGGCCACAAACAAAAAATCACCACTGCTCTATATGGTACACAGGCTGTAAAAAAACAAGAGTATCATAAAACATATAGCTAACAACATGGCATGAAATTGCTAAAACACAGTAAAAAAATGATAATTTAAACACAAAACAAATCAAATCATACATCGAATAGACAAAATCCACTTTTTTTTTATATGAAAATTAAGAGCTCTGTAAGGTAGCGATACAGACACTATTTTGAGTGATGCTTTTCTGTAACTCTAAGTGCTTAAGCTCATTATGAAATCTGTATATAATCCTTTAAAAATACTGCAATATTGATATTGTAATACTGTGATATTGTCGGTTAGGCCATATAGAAAACACGAGACGAACTTATTAAAAACGTAGACAAAGATATATCAAGGCTATTGATACTTAGTTGAGACAACCACATTTTCGATCTATTCTCAATAAACATGGGTTTTAATTTCATCATGTTTAAGTCATAAGTACAACAGAAAAATGTTACGATTTTTTTTCAATAGGTAAATATTAACTAGATTTTAAAGATTTCTGATCCATTTTATTAACAAGTATTTTGTTTTAATCTATGATTACTTCAACTCTTTTACGTAACAAAAATTAAATAGAATGTCTGTTAGTTATCCTATAGTTCACAATATAAAAAAGCACAATATGCAGTTGCATACAATGTGCATAATTAGGTTGTTTGTTCAGTGCAATGGGTAACTGCATAACAATTGTTCACGTACTTACTGCCTGTGCTGGTAATTAAATCTTTTGAAATTATTCTCTGAAGGACGTATTATAATGAAAGGTGCAAACAGATGTGGCGTCATTTTTGTTATTCTTTAGACATTGAATACCTAGTCATGATATGTAAAACCCTAAAGGATAAAAAAACAATGTACGTTTTTACTCTTACGTGTACAATTATCAAGACTTAGATACACATAAACTGGTATAAACACAATGGAAAAATTGGAGAATAGAAATTGGTTAGTACAGTAGAAATGTGTTACTTAACAAATCAATAACATAACCGTAGGTAGTCACAATCTTTTATAAACACAAGCTAAAATGGAGATACGTTTATGAATTACCAAGAGCCTCGTTGGAAGTAAATTTTATTAAAGATAAGAAAAAACGGAGGAGTAGAAATGCGTTGATAAATGCTTTAGCATTTCCAAGAACCTAGTTACACATAAACTTCAATAAACACAATGAAAAAATTGAATAATAGAAATTGGTTGGTACAGTAGGAAAGTGTTGCTTAACAAATCAATAACATAAGTGTCACCACAATCTTTTATAAACACAAGGTGAAATGGAGATACGTTTATGAATTACCTGTATACACAAATTATGGCAAAAGTCCGATTGAACCATGTTAATAATAAGCACATATATAATTTGTTTAATTTATTGGATAATGATACTGTATATTATTTTATTAGTTATTGGTAGGCCTTTAGTTTATCCGGACATTTGCCATCATGTATGCAAAAAATAATATTAATATTTTATTTTATATATACTATTCGTATCTGTCAAATGTAGTCTTTATTTTTATTTTAACTTTACCTTCTATGTGGCCACAGGCAGCATCATCAGGCTAGCTGTTATGTCCATCAAACACTTATAAATACACAACACTTGTAACACATATTTTTATACATTTTTTGTACACGTCATATGATAAATAAATTATGTTTAACATTGTTACACTTTTGAGGTACCTCCTCAAATAATATAAATATAAAAATAAAAATAAAGACTACATTTGACAGATACGAATAGTATATATAAAATAAAATATATGTAGTTCTAGGGCAGTTCAACAATGAATATAATAATAATATATAGTTTTTCAACGTTCGAGAGTCTGCAACAATTGCTAAAAAGATAAGAGAACCAGAACTTTAATTACCTTAAATCAAATCTAAGTTGATAGAATCGAACGGTTCTAAAATTATTGTAGATAAATCAAATCTACATTTGTAATTTTTTTTTGATAAAATGCATCATCATTGTTTGACTAGGTCGATGACAATATTTATCAAACCTTAATCAAACCCGAGAGACGAAATTCATGGAACACAAATTGAACCTTTTCGACCATCGGCAACATTCACCACCACTCCTACATTTCAAATATAGTTTTCACGCGTAACATAACTAAAGTAAATACAACCTATAAATAACTTTTTCAACAGTGTTCGTCTTCAAAGAAGACATATTATAACATTACGGTCTGACACTAAGTGACAGCTGACAGTCATGGTCATGGTTAAATTGGTAAACCATACTTTCACATGTTTTCACAAACGATTTGAACGAGGCACTTTCATTTTGAAACGGCAACAAAGATAATTGAATACTATACTAATACCAAACTCTATTTTTTTTCTGCATTTTAAACCAATTCTCTCTCCAACATTCGATCACTTCGGACTAGTGTTAAGCTTGTAATAATCCCAAAAGAATAATCCAACAGTCAACATACAATCAATTTGTGTTTCACACGCTTGTTTCCAACGCTCTTCTGCGTATATTTTATAAAACTCTAGTATTTTTAAGAAACTTAAGAACACTTCGCATTTAACACATTGGGGGTGGTGTAATTGTAATTAGAAAATAGTGAAATAAAATACTTTTTCCAATATATGGCAACTATATATTTTGTAAAAACATAGCTTAGGCTTTATTTATACAAGCTGTAGGTACCTATATATATTCTTTTATGAGCAAAGTTGTCGCCTGAAGGACGGAGTGCCACCTTGTCTAATTTATTTCAGTATTGAGTATACATCAGAAGAAGATGTACAGTAGGCTAAGACTAGGAGTGTGTCTGGTGTAATGGGCGTGTCCTCCCTTCTACTTGGTTCCCTAGCCTGACTTGACGGTACAACCCATTCCAAGAAAACTAGTTACACAAATTACTGCTTAGCTACGTTTAATTCCTAAAGTTACAACTTCGTGACAGACTTTTGTAAACGTTTTATTCTTATTTACACAGATAAAAAGAAACGAAAATAGGGTAAGCGTTTACACAGAAGCATTTGAAGTCTATATTTTTTTTATTGGGGTTGTACCGCTGAAAGTAAACGTAACAAACAAAGTGTGAGGACCCCTCTTTTCCTCTCTATCCCAGACCCATTCATATATTGAGGATACTGTAACTTGTAGCGCCCCCCCCGCCCAAGACTTCAATAAATTCACCTATCCTTCACCTTGCTCACCACATCAACCAAACCTGGGTTCCTGAATGATCTATCGTAAAGTCTAATGAACTCTATCTACTTCAGCAAAGTCATCTACCCTTCGCCCTTCGCGCAGATACATAACGTTCTGCTTTTTCACATTTCTATTCTCGACATGTCCATGGAAAGATCTTATCAGCTTGGTACATGAAAAACCATTCCTTAATCATTGTCAAACGCGATGGGGGTACTAACAGGAAGGAAGGTTTTTAGTGAGTAAGAATATCTACTGGGAAGATCGGATGTCTCCCTATGTCTTTTAAAGATTTTTTTACTTCTGCGAAATTTATTTAAAAAAGCCATTACTTTCTCACTTGTGATGAATAGAGAAATTAGATGTTGAGCTTTAACAGAAATAATCGTTTCAGGTCCCCAAGCTCAAAAGAGTGATGTTCGAAAAAAGTCATATACACCCCAAAAGAGTATAGATTTTAATCACATTTGGTATGTATGGATGTTTTGGCCATAACTCGATCATTTTTGTTTTGTTTGCTAACTCAAACTCAATATTAGGTACCTGCCATATAATCAAAACCCAAAGTTCCGATTTTTTTTTTTTTTATGTTTTTAATATTTCAATGAATTTAAAAAATCTATTCTAACCTCTAAAAATGATCCAAACAAGACGTACCCATAGCCGTAACTTCAAAATGTCGTTCGGGAACTATGGGTTAAAATGTTGAAATAAACCTAAAACCCCGACGTAAAAGTTCAAATATCTCAATATTGGTTAAACCGATTTTAACGAAATTTGAAAATTTATTACCAAAATAACATGTCTAGATCTTAGCAAATTTGATCAAAGTTGTTTGAACCAATTTGAAACGTAATTTTGAGTTCCCCATAAAATTTGACCCCAGACGAGTGTGAGAGAGTTTGTGAATTTATCACTATTGTTCTTAGAGTTCGGCTTAGTTCTGAACTAGTCTCTGCTACGTACATTTCATAATTTTCCCAATAGTATTTTTTATAAAAAACAAAACGGTACAACACATAATATTATTTCCCGGGTTGATGGCCCAAGAACGACAGTATTACAAAACAATCAATTATTTTGCAATATTTGATTGTGCAAATCCGTTCAACTGTAATATTGTGTCGTAATAGTCTACATTAAATTGCACAATTCAATAATAACAATTCTACACCACAATATAGTGAGATACAACTGAAATCATTTTTCGCCTCTCTTTAGAGGAAATAAAAAAAAACTATTCGATTTAAAATCGCTTTCTCTAACTTGTGGTTTGTGATATGGTCTGGTGTATTTCATTTGTTGCGAAACATAAAAAACCCAATCGCAACGTTACGTAATGTCGTAGCGACGTTGTGGAAATCTGTCCAGACGGAAAAAAACATTGTGAAACCAATTTAGTTTTTAGATTTACAAGGCGTAGCTAAACTTAATTAAATTACATCTATAATTTACTGGATTTAATATTTTGCGGGGAAGAATACTCTTGATCCGCAAATAAGTAGGCCTAGGAAAAAAATAGCAGTATTTTAAGACATTTCTAATACTTTATAGAAGTACTAGCTCCATTACTGCAATCTCCGACACCCCAAATTATGAAATCTCCACGATTTTTGTTTCACTTATTTAATGTATACATCCTAGTAATCTTACTTAGTCGCTTGATAAATTTCAATACAGTGACTTAAGCCTTACGAAGCCTCACCCTCATTTTGTATAGTTTTTAAATCTGCATTTAATGATGTCTACGTTAACAAAACATGAAGGAAACATACGAGAGTTATCATAATAACCACATAACTGATAATGGAATAAATGTGTGTCCGGGATTTAACTAAGTTGTTGTTGAAAATGTAACTAAAGGTGGTAGGTTTGATCAACTCTTCCAAGGAAGCTACTCCGGGTGAAAAGTCACTAGTATACTACATAAATAGTTCCAGACTCGAAAGTAAAGAAACAACTGAGCAAGCATTTATTTTATTTATTCTTGTTGTTTAAAGGTGAAAAACCTTTCATGTTCATAAACTTTTAAAAAATCATAACATAAAGACCCTTAGCCCTTGAACACTCTAATGGCGTTGGGTCAGAAGAGAACAAGAGTTGGTCAAGACCTGATTGGAAAGTTGAAAAAGATGGATCTAAACCAAAACTAGATGATGAAAGGTGTATATTCAGCTAAGTACCTCGGGATTGCAACAAACGTGTTCAATATATAAGAAAGCCCTTGTGGGACAAATATAGGACTAGAGAGATTTTTCTAAAGACTTTCAATCAAAGTTCTTTTAATCGTACAGTATGCAAGACAAATGGAGTTAGTGTGGCAGGGATTTGCTTTGACGTTAAATCGGTCTTCAAACCTTTAACATTGGTTCGAGGTGAAACCTTGTACGTAGATGAAGGCAGACAGATTATCAACACATTAGCGAGGGAAAGTATGAGCCTAATGTGGAGTGTGGAATAGAGATATAATGGGGACGTAAAAGCAGACGAGTTGGTAAATATGAGCCACTTGACTATGATCACAGAACCACCCTGGAATGCCAATTACATCAGATGTTACGTGCAAGAAATTCTTGTAGTATTGGCTTGTAAACGTATTAAGGGAGGTGGAATACAGGTACAGATTGTAGACTAGCAAGGAGACTGGTGGAAGGTCCGATTAGGGTTACCTAACAGGTGTGACTTTAGTATGGGAATTTGTCTGTTGGCGGGGTAGTCCCTTTAAATTTGAACGTATTAGCTAAGGAGGAATAGACAATCTTTCAATAGGTGCTGGGAATTTGAAACATCAAGTTATGTGTTGGACGAGTGGTCCGGCTGCGAGTGACTTCGGTGGATGATATTTGGAGCTGAAGAATTCATATGTAAGGATTTACAGAGCATGGAGATCTTGGATCTGGTGGAATTACGAGGAACAAAGATTTGCTTAGGAGGAGATAAGTACTATACTATCATAAAATATATATCTAAGAATAAGTAAGGTAGCATACGATAATAGGAGGCTAAATATGTGGGTTGAAAACATGTAGCTTTTTGTGTTCCAGTTTAGAGTGATCGTAGTTGGAAAGAGTCAGAGCGTAGAGTACGGACGGCATGCTGTCCTTGAAGTTACCTGAAGTGGGCCGTTAGATGGCAGCACTTTCTGGGCTTCAACTCATACTATGGAGATTGTCAATCTATTTAGTTTGTAGAATCAATGATATTATTAGTTCGGACTCGGAAACCACTCACTGTTGTCTAACCTTCCACAAAGTAAATAATAATCTTCAATTTTTAACATTTCACTAGCTTTTTTTTAACCACATCACCTTGATATAACAAAAATTGAAAAATCAGTAATAACTTTTTTTAGTAGCCGTAAATATTGTTAGATTTTGATAAAAATTGGGAAATAGACCTACGCTAGGTTTTATTATACGTTGAATATAATTGTTACTAAAAGTAAATTGTAAATGTCGGCCGTTTAAATTTTTTTTATATACAGTTCCTTCCTAAATGCAGATCCTACAAACAGCTGATTTGGTTAAACATGGCAATTTGAAGATATTAATACCAACAAAAGTTAAACCATTTCTTACGAGAGAAAGAAATTGATTTTAAACAGGGAACTAGGTAAAATATTATAAATTTCTGGATCACATTGATAATTCGTAGTAATTATAAAATCACAAATTGTTCTGAACGAAACTCAAGTCCTTTATATGAATCCCACCTATTTGGCTATAATGTCATAAAGTTCTGTTGACGAAAGCGTATTCACGTCAATAAACGGTGGCAGATTGGTTCTGCCTTTTCAAGAACCTCCAATATGTCTAACAATTTTAATATTTGATTTCATCTTCATTTAACTTGTCAATTTCTCTTATTTCCAAAACCTTTGTGTTCAAAATATGCGAATTATTACAGAATAAACAATAATAAAAGGGCCAAGCGCATGCTAAACCACACAGCTTAGTGACGTTGGCATATAGGGACAGTTGTTTTTAAAATAAATCGAAGCCTTTTAAGAGGTTTAACCTCAACATATTAATTAATTTGTCAAATAAACACATTTTCGTAATCAGAATAAATTCTAGTTTTATTTGAACTTCCACACACATATTTAAAAAAAATTCAACTCAATATTTTTTGCCCCTTAACTACCCCAAGGTCTCTTTTGTGACAGCTATAATTTTCTTACAGGTGGGACAATACAAACAATATATATGCAAAGTTTGAAATATATAGGATTTATCGTCTGTCTGTGTACACTGGTTGTGACTTACAATTAAACAATAAGGACAGACTCGCGTGTGAAGTTATAAGAGTCCTTGGTTTTACCTAGGATCATAAATTATCGTTTCGAAAAAAAGAAGAAAAATAAGAGTTTTTTTATTATTTCGCTCAAGATTAAATGAATAATAACATTCATCATGTATTAGCCGAAGAGGGAATATGTCCAACCATAATGTGAAAGTTAATTAAGACAATACCTCGATTTGGACGACCGGAAAAGTAAACAAAATGATCGTTTCTCAAAAAAAATCGTCGGCAGAAACATTGTTTTGAAAGAAAAACTACCAATTTTTAGGATTAGATTTTTAATGTATAAATTCCATTGCGGATCTTTCGGTCAAACGGATTAACCGTCTTCCTGTTAACAAAATCGTGCGTTGGAATTTACTTCTAAAACAAAAGTGGTGTACAGAGATTATTTGAAAAAATTAAGCATACAAAAATGTTGATTGACAAATTTCAATTAATTCTGAAATCTCGAACCGAACGCCTTAGACTTTCATATAAATCTGCCAATAAATTGACATAATTTAGAAATTATGTGTATACTGGGGTTTTGAACGTACAAATTATTGACAAATTTAATACATATGATTAAATACAGTAAAAACATTTTCCAGATGTTGTTTTACGGGAGTATTGAGTACAAGGTACGTAAACTAAATGTTAAATTATAACTGAGCATTCTAAAGTACATAAATATTATAGGTTCACTAAAAATAGCACTATAATTAAAAGCGATTATACATTTTGAACCAACTCTTTACTGAAAAATCTATCTTTACCACATAAAAACTGCAGAATTGATGCGTCTTTCTGATTACCGAAATCCTATAAACCACTAAAAATCTCAAAATAGTGGTTATTTTATACAATGTTTTGTCCAAATCTCGTGCTTTATTCAACTTGCACACGGAATTAATTAAAAATTTGTTTTTTACAATTCTGCAAGTAATGATACCAATAATAATAACTCTCTACGATCACTAAAACCGAAGATATTGTCAAAAATTTAATTTCGAACACTGACCTCCAATGAAAATGTAAAATTCGTATAGTTACGAAATCCGCATCGCCAACACCAGCGTAGCAAGGGACGCGAAGACCTAGACACTCACACGAGCAAAGCGAGTACACATCTATGAGGTCCGTTGGGACCTAGCCAAAGTCAAGAAAGTAGTTAGGAAGATACAGGAAACCTCTGTAATAACTGTTTTAAATAAATTTATCCACCTGGATAAGACTCTTTGATCTACCAATACAATTTAACATTTCCTACTAGGCCCAAGTAACCAACTTTTGGGGAAGACATTTACATGATATGCACGTATGATGAGCCTGATTTAGTATCATGATATCATCCATCAAATTTTTTTTTTAATGTTATAAAATGTTGCTAATCCTTTATATCTCCTGCTTCGTTTTAATTCTTTCTTCATCGGATAACACTCTTATCTGATAAATAAAATTATTATTATATTTCCCTTTGCCCATAAATAATGAACTACAAATTTACTAAACTGTACATAAACGTTCCAAAAACTTTCTAACACACTTTCACAAGGAAATATATTAATGTGTAAGTAAATCAATAGTTTGAGTTTTCTTACAACTTAAAGTTTTTTTCGCTGCAGTTTTTGTAAATATTTTTATTTGTATCTTTAATACATTAATAATACAAAAGTTAAATCTAGAAACTAACCTTTACAATAAGCACTGAAAAGGCTACATAACCTATAATTTTTATATATTTATTTGTTGGTTATAAACATTTTAATGCAGTAAAAGAATTTTACGTCAATCAATTATGAAAACAAGAAATTTAATAAAGAAATTTGTTGTTTTTTTAAATCGAAAAATTGTCGAGAAATATTTTTATAAAATATTACTGGTAGAGGTTGCATTTACCAGTTTTATCTTGAAGAAGGTCTGCTGATCTAAACATGCACCAGTTTCCTAACGGTCGAGTGAGGGGCGTCGGCTCTACTCCAGTTCGTGTCTCACGCAGCTAGCGCTGGTATCGACCTTATCTTTATAATATTTATAATATATTAAAACTTCAGTCAGAATTAAAGACAAATATAACCCGCAGCTCGCAATGCAAACACAATCGCGTGTACAAGTACGCACACAAACTAAATAGATATTTTATTTTATTGACGTAACGTCGAATACACGCAAATAATTCATTGTAAACAAACCTTACCGTAAGTAAAATTGTAATAATTCACAAGCAGGACATTCGATAAGTTGGAAGCTAGTGAAATATTGGGATGTTTTAACGTCAAAAGATATATAGCTCACGGTAAAATTATTACAAAAAGTTACTTAACATCATCATTCCATTAGCGATCCTTGTTCAGAACGATGAGGTTTTGAATCAACATAACTCATTATCAAGTCTAATGAGCCATCAATTGAATAAAAACATCTCTAATATAAATTATCCGTTCGCATGAATAAAACGTATAACAAAACTTACAAACATGTGGTACAGTATCCTCAAGGTAGGAATGTGTCTGGGGTGGAGAGAAAAAAGAGGGCCCTACACTTCGTTTGTTGCGTTTGCTTTTAGCGGTACAACCCCAATAATAAAATATAGACCTCAAATGCTTCTGTGTAAACGCGTACCCTACTTTTGTTTCTTTTATCGGTGTAAATAAGAATAAAACGTTTACAAAATTAAACTTTTAAGAATTAACTTGTACTTAAATTTTAATAATTAAATGTAGCTAAGCAGTAATTTGTGTACTTAGTTTTCTTGGAATGGGTTGTACCGTCAAGTCAGGTTAGGAAAACAAGTAGAAGGGAGGACACGCCCATTACACCAGGCACACTCCTAGTCTGAGGGTACCTGTAGTTGTACTCATGTTCAGTATTATAAATTTGATCACATTTATACTCTCTTACGAATCAAAAATCGATGTGTGTCTATAACCTTTAGATTTTAGATTTTAGATTTAGAATGGGGTGGAATTCTAGTTTGAGAAGGATTCCCTGCACGTCAACCATTGGCTTATTGTGCCCCCTGTGAGCCGTTCCTGGAAGGTTAGAACCCTGTTCCTCGAACGAGGTTCAGGATTTTTTCCACCAGGTACGTATCCTCTTCATCTCCAGGTTGCTGGATACCAAAGAGCTCCCTCCTTCTGCGCTCCAGCCTCCCGCAATCGAATATGACATGTCTTGCAGACTCCACGGCCTGCCCGCAGAGCCGACAGCTTTGGTCGCCTTCGAAGACTCCCACTGTTGCAAGATGTTTCCTGAAATGGCCATGTCCAGTGATGAGTCCTACAGCTCTTTTAAGCTGTAGCCTGTCTAGCTTGATTAATGACTTCGTAAGGTTAATACTGGGTCCTTTAATCAGCTGTTTGCTTTGTGTGAGCCCGGGAGTCCTGCGCCATCTCTGGCGTTGCTCTTCCTTGGCCCAGTTGTTAACTGCGCTTTTAGCCATGCTGCGGCTGATACAGCACATAGGTTCTGGCCCCATGAAGGGTGTAGATGCTCCTTTCTTTGCGAGAATATCTGCCATCTCATTACCTTGGATGCCACGATGACCTGGCACCCATAACCTCTGGGTCTATAACCTTACATCCGTCTTTGCAATTATTTTGTTGTGTTTCTCACTACATCTGTTTCGTCGATCAGTGCGACATCATCAGATGAAAATTACTAAACATTATACAACAAATACATACACTAACACTGAACACGTAAATTGGTTCTGTTCGAGTAATTCCTTCAAAGCAGAAGGAAAATAAGAAGATAGATCATTTTAATTTTAATTTTAATAAATTAACGTACCCGAACAGAAGCCAATTTAAGTGTTCAGTGTTTTTGTTAGTGTATATATGTGTTTTAGAGTGTTCTGTAAGTTTTACCTGGATCTGCTTAAAAAGCTGTAGTGAGAAACAAAATAATTGGAATGACTGACGTAAGGTTTTATTTGCGCATATATATTTAGCAATTCCGAGGATATCTGCAAATTTTAATGAAAAATCGATGAGAGATTTTTGTAGTTATGTCTGTTTTTAGGTCCCCTGTGTCTGAAAAAGTTATTTTTTAATGTCTGTCCATGATGTCTGTCTGTCCAGTGTTCAAATCGACACGTGAGGACCGATTTTAATTAAATTTTGTATGTTAACACAGCCTATTTTGACCATAACACCAACTTTATTCATATTTTCTATTATATAATTTGAGGGTAGAATAACATAGAATAAAATTACGAATTTCATCAAAGTTTGTTCACGTATAGCCATCAAGGACCGTAGTGATAGCAATTTCTTTAATAATTGCCAATTCTTGAGTTAAAAAACAAAAACATCGGCCAACGTGTTGTTATAAAGGATTGAATTTCTCAAAATCAACTATACCAATTTCGTTAAATTTTAGTGAAATGTAAGGATCTATGACCTAAACTTGTGTGCAAAATTGCAAGTAAAAGGATATCACAGTTCAGGAATAAATTCCGAAAAATAAAAACAAACGTCCGCCGTCATTAAAGCTCGATTTTAATCAAATATGATTTAGGCTAAGCACAAGCAAAGCAACTTTAGGACCTAAAATATGTTTTCAAAGACGGCGTCATTTTCACTAAGCACTGCCGAACTAATATCTTAATGACGAATAGTTTTTGTTGGCTTTTATTTCGTTTTGAGGATGGGCTAGTAAGAAAGTTTATTTAATGACTTTGCATAGTTTTTTAATCTATTGATAACGAAACATAAGGACACGGAATTGCAGTTGTTTTAAACAAGGAACGCTCTTCGATTGATGAAGTTAAAGTAGAGTATAACTCGATATACGCCTGAACGTTGACATGTTGTGACGCAAATTTATTTTGTTAGATGCGTTTGTTTGTCCTCTGGTTTGCCGAGCTGTACCTTGACATTGATATACACAGATGGCCAGTTGTACAAAATGTTTGGATCATGTAATGTCTTTGATAAAACAAAACAGTTTCAAACTACCTCAGGGGTTTAATATAGTGAGTACGGACTTGGCAATTCCGAAGGAACTCAACTGGACACCTTTTTCATGTAGTTTTGAGTTACACCCCTCCCTCTCTTTCATCTTTCTTATCTAGTCTCTTTTAACCAACTCTTGTTCTATTCCGACCCTGACGCTATTAGAGTATTCGAGCTATAGGAAATTTTATTTTATGTTCTTCTCTTCCCTTTTTTTATAATGCGATGTTTCCCGAAAGGTTTTCGCATTTAAACAACAAGGGAAAAAAATCACACGACCATTTTAAAAAACCTATTATTTTGCTTTCAATATGTCCAAGGAATAGTAAAACTTAGGTGTTAAATTTGACAAAAATTCAATTAAAATTCCAATTACTGAGCCTATAGCTATTATTGTTGATATTTTCTAATTTTGTGTAGTTATGTATTTAACAATTTTCTTATTCTTTAGTAAGAAAGAACTCTCTTTTTTTATTGTACAAAAACCTCTTAGATGTAGATTTTATAGCTGACAAAATGAGTTATTCTAAACGTCCGGAAAAAATTATCGTAAAATATTTTCTTTTTTAGTTTAAAAAGCTGTCGCCATATTGAAATTTACCGACTGATTTTACTGAGAAACTAACTTCTACCATGGTTTGTATAATCGAACCTACTTAGTAAAATTGATAAAAATAGGATTAATATTGCGGACCTGTAAAACACGCACACAGACGCGAGTATTCAGGGAGTTGAAAATAATGTCGTTTCTTCACTGGATATAATTGGTGGACATTTCATTGCCACGGGTGTCACCCTTTCTATGAGGGGGGATCGCAAACCTAGCATTTCTAAATTATAAATTCACTAGTGAATCCGGAGGAAGAAAACTTTAGAAGAAGAAGAAGAAAAAACTGTTTTAGCTGTGAATGTTATTGCTAAAATCAATAAATGTTTGTTTGAGAGACATCACAATACACAACTATATTACACACTGTTCTCACGGGAACATTATTGAATCTAAATTCTTTAAAGGACACCGACGACTCCTGTATGAAAGACAAAATGAAACAAAACTAGTTTCCAGAAAGTCAACTTCCGGGTAATACCGAACAGACATTGCAACATGTGTTTTTAGAAATCTACAATTTCCTAGAAAATGGTGATATTTTATGCTCCGATGTCAGATATTCGGAAGTTTCAACTAACCCATTGGCCATCAATTTTGTGTCCGTTTTTGGGAAAGTCCGTTATTTAGAAACACTACTAAGTCCAGAAACATAATGGCGGTCGAGGAATACAAATATGTCCGTTTATTAGAAGTGTCCGCTAAGGGAAGTTCCACTGTATCTCTTAGGCTAGTAATGCTCACCTAGGTAACTGACGAATAAATTAATCTAATGAAAGACTTAACTCAGCCGTACCAAAGGTTGGAATGAGCTAAATTGCTAGTAAAAACTTTCTGTCCTTAGTGGGATTCGAACTCATAGCCTTAGTGCTGCTCTTGACAGGATAAGTGACAACTTTAGCCTCATATCTACTAGAAACACTTAGGAATATTCATTCTTTTAACATCATTTGTATTTGAGTGCCTATGCTATGCCTTAACATATAGTTACCATCCAAGATCACGTTTATTAAATTGTCAAAATGTTTAATTTAATCTGATTTTGTTGAAACCCACTCTTTCAGTTTTCCTATCAGGTCTTTACGAACAATTATTCTTTCCCTTCTTTGAAACCATTAGCATAGAAGAGGTAATTAGAATAAGAAAGTCACAGATATAGGCTCTAGCGTGATGCCCTCGATCGCCAAAATATCCTTAGTTTGGTTACTGGACAACAGAAAGCGCTAGTAGCATCGCTGCCATGCTGACGTGGGTGGGGTGGGCTTGACAGGGCTGGCTGTGCAGATACAGCGCCGGGGTGGCACGGTGGCAGTAACCGAAACCACTTGAAAACAAGAACTGCTACAAAACAACTAGTGGCGCTCCTAGGGGCCGATCGCCCTCGTATCACGCTGTTTAACATGGGCTGTGACTTCTCCTTCTTCTATGCCATTAGTGTATTCGTGACTTAAGAGCTTTTATTTTACTTTCTTTTCTTTTTGTTTTTATAAGGCAATGTAACCGTGGGATGTTTTGCCTTAAAAGAATTTGTTGAAACTCCCTGAACTTAGGTATTATAGAGCACTTAGTTCGAAATTAATTTTGATTTTACATAACTTGTACTTGTATTTTTAAAAATATGAGATAGTACTTATAAATACTATTGGACACCAAAGAGTTAATTCCCCAAAATAACATATGTAAAAATGGAGCTGTAGAGGTTGGCGAATCCATCTCCCAGTGAACATTTACTATACAACGTTTTCTCAAACCCCCTACTCTTTTTGTTGTTCTGAGATTTTTCCTGACTTCCACTACTACCCGCTCCCGGGTAGATGTATCTTCCTTGTTCTATTCTGTCACTCTTTTTCGCCTTAATTCCTCTCCATCCCACTATGTTTCTCCTCCATCTACTGTTTTCACCCCAACCATAGAGTGTAAAGCGACCCGTACTGATGGGCGTGACGCTGGGTAAAAGATGTAGCATACATAATTTGTGGGATACTTGGTGATCTCTCACAAAATTTAGCCTTACACGACTAAGTGAGATTCTGACCAGGTGGACCATACTTTCCTTAGCTGTTTATGGGAAAACCACGAAGAGAGAGAAAAGTGAAAAAAAAACAATGTTGTGGGGGGTGTTACAACAACTCACTCTGGTGATGAAATGGATCATACTCCGCGATCACTATCAGCATGGGAATTCTCAGTTTCGTCGAGATTAACGACGACCCAAAAATATGAAACCTAGTAGAGAAAGATCAAACGGGCCACTCTGGAGATATCTCACTCCTGATAGAAGAAGAGTGGAAGACCGCCCAGAAAGGCCTCCGAAGTATGGGCGAAGGAACATCCTACTCCTCCCACTAGAACAACGTAGCGAGATAGATAACGTACAACAAGGCAAGGGCAAGAAACTGAAAATACTAACAGAGTTTCTATCGGGGCGTTGTAGGCTCAGGAAACACCTTAGAAGGATCGGATAAAAAATGATGAGACCTGCAGATCTACCAAGGTGAGAAAAGAGACTTCACACCATCTATTAGTCGAATGTGCTGAATTAATCGACAAAAGACCTGGATGTCTGGGAGGGTACAAGATTAATGTAGAAGAGATACGTACTCTTGACCCCCTTCATGTGCTGCACTTTCTAAAAGAGTTGGGACTAGAGGAGGTTCTATGGACGCGAGTTCCCCACCAAGAAGTAAGACATTAAATATCTAGAGATCGAAATCATTTCATCCCCACACCACTACTAAGATCACATTTATTAGAACATATCAGATTATCTGAATATTGGGATTGTTTTACAAAGTTATAAACATTTTATTTAATTTGGTCAGATTTTGTTGAAAATCACTCTTACTGATAGAGCACCGTGTTCGTATTTAATATTGATAAGTAAATACTGTCACCTGAATTCTGAAAAATATGAGATAAGTACCGTCTGGCACCAAAGAGTTAAATACTGATTAATTTACACACAAAAAAATGGTCTAAATCGAAGGGGAGGGAATGCAAAACTAGACTATTAAGCCAATGTTTTGTTACGCATTTTTTCAGTAATTAAATTATTTAAAACCTTAAAAAATTCAACTTATTAGAGTAAACGTTTAAGTGAAAATCATAGTAACATGGACATGAAATTTCTTAAGTAACCTAAACATAAAAAAATATATTGTAATAAAATAAACACTTACATATATAAATTTAAAAATTCCAACCCCAACGTTAGCCAATCTAACGGCCATGATTGGTGCACATTTTATAGTTCCAAGCTTGGATGTCACCATAAAGTAACTCTATTTTTTATATTAACATTAGTTAATTATTATTGTGAGAAACTACACAACAGCTGGGCAAAAAATTTGATAATGAACAATTATTTTTATTTTTCAGTTTGACATTTCATTGTTTACAAATAAATGGAGCATAAACTTTCTCACTCATCTCCAAAACAAAATAAAAAGCAATCAAAAATATAAGTTCCGTAGTTGCTAATAAAAAATGAAAATGAATCATGGGCGCAAACTATAAAAAATATTTATATACTGTATTTAAAATGGGTCTAAACTTACATCGTTTTGCTGTATAGGCCTACGCGTCTTTAATGTAAAACGTATTTGAAGTAAATGGCGCTTTTAATAACAGCTGTAAACGTTCACTTTTGTTTCTTGTCAATAATTTTTTCGTCGTACTGCTTCAAAAACAACTGTATGTATTTCAATGAATTGAGATGCTAAAATTGTTCTTTTTGTACTAAGACCTAAAAACATCAGCTGAGGTCGAGGTCATCAGCTGTTTCTTAGCTTATATTAATTAATAAACGATTGCTAAGAATTTATAAAAACAACCGATACTCTAGATTGTAAATAACAGATAAAACAGCTGTTAACCATAGATTTTATAAATAAGTACCTCTAACACAAACTAAACAGCTGTAATACTGTAGCTGCAACCTTCGTAACTTGTCCAAACTTCTGAAGGTAAGTTATAACATTTTAGTTTTTGTGAAATTGTTTTCTTATATTGCTCGCAGTCGCTCATTTTCCGACCACGGCCGTAAACTTGAGCTTGTATCGAAAAGCTTCACTTTTGATCCTAGTGATGAAATATATTATTTACTTATGATTTTCCAAGAGTTTTTGGGTCAAGATGTTAAGCAATAATAATAGTATCGTATTAGGTAAGTAGGAATAATTTGGCATATCTAAAGAAGACCCTTTTTAATTTTTTTCGATAACTCGATTTGAAAATAGCTGCCGTGAGAAGAAAACAGACGGTTATGAATTTCTGAAAATCACTTTTAAATTGTGTTAAAAAGAAAACTAAACCACGTGTTTTGGTTACCATCTCATAAAAAGATTTGGTCAAAAGTAACCGTTAAAAAAACTTAAAAATCTTAAAGGAGCTGTTATAAAAAACCTAATCTTCAACTAATATGGTTCTAATTTTGGTGATGTGAGTTAATGATCCAAGCCAGTGAGCAAACAAGAATGACCGCCGTTTAATTCAATTAATTTATTTGAACCTCCGCGCCGTCGAGTCAATTAAAGAACATTTACGTTTAGTACGAGTGTTATGGTGTAAGCGAAGTAAACTTAAGTAATTTATTTTATTTGTCAGCATTACAATTAATTATTGTTTACATTCGTAATAGACAATTGACTTTTAACGATTGTAAGTTGTAATATCATACTAATGTAAACAAGTTAGGTATTTGCAAAACTGTAACGCGTTCCGAAGAGCAGTCACCTCTTAGAGGTTAGGTTAGATGAATCTCCGGTCGTGCCTGAAGATTCATCAATCGGATTACCAATACCTCGGCAGTTACGATTGCGCGAATCAGCTGGTGACACAGTAAATCGTATGGAGCCAGGCTTCAAGAGTACTTGTGGTGTGCGAATAACTCGACTGGACTCAACCGAATCCTCTTAATTTATTTATTTCATAAATTTTATTGTTTTCTAAATTATTATGTCAGGCTAGGTTTGGAGGTGGCGTTCCCGAGATCTCGTGAAGACCAAATAACGTAACGCACCGCGGAAATACATATTTAAATGGCTGAATTTAATGGCTACTCGTCATACAACACGTAGAAATTACCTCTTAATGTTAGGACATACATGACTCAAACCATGAAAATGAAGAATGCTACCTCATTCATTGGTAGGGTTTTTAAGAGAAGTAACCTATGTAAACTGATTCATTGGATGAAGATTTCGATCATTTAATGGAATCCAAGCAGCAAACTACACGTGTGCCCTTGTAGTATGTCTAAACATGTCGCAACACAACTTTCACCATCTTACAAATAAACATTGTAATTGCAATAAATTTCAATAAAACCCTAACGTCTGTAATTGAGTCCACGGTTGGTTGCCCACTTTGAAGCTAGATGGCGCCTGAGCCACAGTTTATTGCTTATTTGATGGGACATTAACCTCCACGTGTTAAATTGCCTCATCAAATTAATTGCTGTATAAGAATGGTTTCGTTATGTGAATAAATTAATTGTTTCAATTTTAAACTCGTTAGCACTGTTGCAGAAAAGAATGGGAAAACATTTTCATTACCCTTAAAATCTATATTGATTTGTTTAATATTTCTTCATACAGAGTTTTTGTTTATATTTGTGTTGGTCTGGTTTACTTTAGGACAGTATCGTGATAGTTACAGTGTTAGTCGTAGAATCTTTGTCAAGTATTCAGTTAGTCTGATTGACCAGATATAGTCTTTAACGGAAGGATACATTTTATCAAAATGCTTCTTATGGTGGGTGGGGGCGGGGTAATATCAAAGGATTTGACATTTTATTAATAGGTTGAATTTATTAAACAAGTTATACTTATATATTTTGGGACACTGAGTTCGAATTTCTATACTTTCAGGAGGTCATTTATAGTAAGTACGGGCTCTGAAATTCTCATAGATCCTAGTTGTACTTAACTTTTTTTACTTAGTCTTGTGATAGATCCCTCTCTTTCATTTTTCCTGTTGGGTCTCTCTTGAGCAACTCTTGTTCTTTTCCGACTCTGTCGTTATCAGAGTATTCAAGGGGTCTTTATTTTATGATTTCTTTTACCCTTCCAGTCTTATATAACCCAATAAAAGTCCGAGAGGGTTTTTACTTTTAACAACAAAGAAAAAAATCAATTTTGATTTAGGTTTGTAAATAGTAGAGGATTTATTGCTCTAATCCTCTAAAAAACAATTTTGAAAATTTTATTGCATTTACAGATTTTTTATAAATGATATTTTTGTTTTCAAGGGGCTTAGTCAAATTGAACCTAGATTTTAGATGAGTAGTGATTGAAAAGTTGTCTTTTGGCTACGTCAATTATTATTGTCTGCCCTTTTCTTCATTTTTAAGTTTTTTTATTGAAACACATCCATGTGCTCATTAAAAGTTTGAAGCAGCGGAAAAATGATAATAAATTTTGTTTTCTTAAATTATGACAGGAATTAATTTAAAATATAAAAGAACATCTACTAGAGGGAGTTAGATGAACAGGTTGCAAGTATCCTGTACTAGTTTTTGTCAGTGATGATGGTCAGCTGCTGGGTGACACATGTTTTCGAGAGTTTTTGCGACGAACATCTGGGTGCCGTCAAATACAATCTGGCCCATGTGGGTAGCAGACTTACAAAAAGTCTGCAGGCTATTCTAGATTATTAACTAAGATCCACAAAATGTCTCGACAGCAAGCACGGATTTTTTTATTCCAAACCCCTTCAGGCAAGATGTTCCATTGTTGAATTGTTTCTTTGATCTTAATGAGTTGGAGAGCAAATTTATTTCATACACAAACACATTAAGTTAGCAGGTTGAATTAAAATGGAAGTTTTTAAACATCTAGGCAAGAAGTAAAATTAGAAAATTAATGCTCCGCTACAAGTAGTTTCATAGTTCAATACTTTGGATCCAAGGAAATGAATAATTTACGGTCACTTCTTGATAATTTAGGTCTCGATGAAGGGGCCGCATTTATCACGGTTAAATTATTATTATTGATGCTTATGCCTTGTTTCACCGTTAGTTGGCAATGGACGAAATGGATTAATTATTTAAATCAAATGAGAGTTTCAGTACTAATAACCGTAATGAAAAGGAGGGATTCCGCAAAAAAGTTAGCGATTGTTTTTATTCATATTACATTAGTTTTGTATCTTTTGTATGCTGAGTGTGTTTATTTTGGGAGATGTTTTAACACAATATTACTTACACACATTCTCAACTGAATTTGAAATAGAGAATAACGAAATATGGTTTAATATACTTGGAAATATGTTCCGTTTTCAAGATGGAAAACAATCAGTAGGCCCTACTTCAATATAAACATTTAAGAAATATTGCGATTACAGCCGCTCTTGTGACAAAGTTGGGATATGAGGCGAACAAATTTGCCCTAGAACATGTTATAAAGCAGACACCGAAATATATTTATTAGTTTTTAAATATCTGTGAAAGAAAGGTATTTGATGTAATGAGGAAGATATTTGGGTCAATGAGAGATAATGTAAAATGACAAATCCGAACAAAAATGAATAGATGAGACAACTCTATTATTTGCTATTCCGATTATAGTTATAACAAAATGATACGAATAAGGTGGCACTGCTACGTGGATTCACAGAGTGACATTTGTAAGGAACCCGTTTCTTTACCCCATAACTTCAAGTTACTGATCGAAATCTATCCCGGAATGACCATTACAAAAGGAGGCCTTCCATATTTGTCATTTAAATAATAATAATTAAAAAATTAACACTCAGTAGAAGAGAAAAATGAAGTAGCAGTAGAAAAACTGCTAATGCCTTGTCTGGTGTATCAGATAGAACGTGCCGTCGCTACTGGATGTAATGGTTTACACGTATCAAGAACATTTTAAATCTATGATGACAAAGAGGTTTTTTTGCGAAAAACAATAAGACAAAAAGAAGTAATTTAATAGTTTTACATTTGAATAAAGCTGAAGATTTTAATAACAGGACGTTTGAAAAGGTTATAGGTTAGGTTATATACTTTCTACAAATACTCAGACTTTAATTCAATTACTGGTAGGACTGTATCTACGTCACACAGTACCGAACCACGTGACAGCACGGGAACTCCCATAAAGTGAACATGGAGTGGCAATAACGAGGTATCCTAACTGTATATACACCTTTTTTCATGTAGTCTTGGGTATCTTGAATAAGTGTTCTTATCTTTCCTATCAGATCTTTCTTGACTAACTCTTGTTCTCTACCGACCCTGACGCTACTGGAATATGCGAAGACTAGCAGTCTCTAGTTTCTTCTTCTTTTTTAAAGATGGTGTTGAGAGTGAGGTTATGATTTCCGCCTTAAAAAACTGAGAGAGAATGAATGAAGAGTGTAGATTAACAAAAAATGTATTAAAAGGCAGCCCAAGAATAAGTTATAAGTTGAGTTTTAAAAAGGCCTAAGAATATTAAGAAAAACCGGCCGAGGAAAATAATAGTCGAAGAAAGATAAGGATGGGAAGATGACATTGAAGAAGCCGATGTCTGAAAGAGGTTGTGGCGTCTTAAGGTAAGTATACATTTATATTCCATATAAAAGCGATAAACCTTTCGGTCATCATCACCTGGAAAAAAAGAAAAGCTCCCAGACCCTTAAATATTCTAATAGGGTCTGGATCAGAAGAAAACAAAAGTTGGTCAAGAAAGATCTGAAAGGAAAGATGAAATAGAGGATTCTAATCCAAAACTACAACTAAAAAAGTAGGGTACCCCGGAATTACCAAGCCCGTGAGGGTGGGAGTAAGTAAATACTGTACAATGTATTATGTGTGTATTGTTCCTCTCGCGGTTATAATTTTAATTCCTTCAAATAGGGTGTAAATACACAATGGCGTCCCTTCACAGAGCTTATTGTACTACAATGTCAAACAAATTTTAAAAAATGAAAAAAAAATGTGAGAGAATAAAGGCAAACACAGTTAGTTCAAGGCTTTAAAAAGGCCGATTGAAATGAGACAAACACTGATGATGTTGTTTAATGATGATGATGACAATAGCGTAAACTATTTAACAAATATCACAGATTGATTCAATTTTGTGTTTCAAGTGAGACATTTGGCGAAGCGTGACTAATGAGCAGTAGTTAGTTGGTTACCCAACATATCTATTTATTCCCTGATCCTCCGGCCAGGTAGGCTTGCTTCAACTTAGTATAAGACGGGCTTTAAAATGTCTCCACTTAGCGTGTGCTGCTTTATAATTCACACCCAACGTTCTCTAAATATTAGTTTTTATAATTTACAAAATAAAACAAAAACCTAAATTACTTTAAAACTTTAAAAAAACCAAATTTATAATATTCTCTTCTTAGTAATAAATTGAAGCCAAATTTTACTATTCATTGTAATTATTTGTTACTAAGAAATAAAGGTTGGCAACGTTTTAGTACTCTTCTTACTTGTTGTAAATCCTGTATAAGCGTATTTGAAGACCACAGGGAAAGAACTTGATAAGTCACATTAAACATTTTTTCAGGAGAGCATTTAAAAGATTTTAAATCTCAGTGATTATGTTAAATTACGTCTTACAATTAATCAAAGATATTTTTTAATGTTTGCTTTATTGGTTGTTGGTTTATGTTTTAATTTCATTACATGTTATTGTTATTATTTTTTTTAAATTCATCTACATGGACTTAAAAGTTTTCCCCTGTAATGAAGGACTTATCATGTTTTTTCCTTGTAAAATCATTAAATGACCGTATTATGTAAAGAATAAAACACAAAAAGAGAGTAAATATATTTTTAATAGAAAAAGTATCAAATTGAAGAATGTAAGAAACAAGTTCTCACAAAAATTACGTTTACTAAATCAAACGCGTTTCAACGACAAATTCACCATCCTCAGTAATACATGAGCTACAATAACTAAACTATAACTACGGTAAAAGTTAGTTGTAGTTTAGTTATATAGCTCATGTATCACTGAGGATGGCGACGTTGTCGTTGAAACGCGTTTGTTTAAGTAAACGTAATTTTTGTGAGATCTTGCGTTCGAGTTTTTTCTATCTAATATTATCTCACAAATCAAGCTCGGATTTATTTATAAGAAACAAGTATTTTATAACAAATTTACAGTTTTCCAGTTAGTTCAATAACTTGTCATGGTTCATTTCTTGTCTGTGAATGCAGTTTGTCATAATATGCCTTAGTTTTAATGCCACAAAAATCTTTGAGTGACTGGGTGGTACCTTGAATTATCAACGTTTTCCACTGTTATGAATGGACTTCTAACCCTGGACTGTGTTACTCTTAGAAGCTATGGAATTAAAGCTACAAAGTGGTATAAAAAAAATTAAAAGTCAAAAATGGACTTATCAAGTTCTTTCCCTGCGGTCTTCATTTGTGTTTGCACATTTGAATTTGTCAAATAAGCGTTAAGAAGCTTTCGAATTCTATCAAGTCAGTGTGTCAAATATGTGGCGATAAAAAAATAATTCTCTTTCGTTTTGGACATATCTGTTTTAAAGATAAAAATAAATGGCCTAAATATTTTTTCCCTTGTATAAATACAAAACAACCCTCGGTCATCATCGCTTAATAATAAAAGGAAGAACGGAATATAAAATAAAAACCCGAGTTCTCGAATAAATTAAATAGCGCCGGGGTCAGAAAAGAACAAGAATTGGTCAAGAAAGGCTTGATAGGAAAGATGGGAGATAGTATAGATCCGAGCAAAGTCCCTTTTTCAGTGTAGTAAGCTTTAGAGATAATACCCTAAATAAATCATTGTTACACACTTAAGACTTAGTGCTAAGGACTAAGCATTTAATAGTTACCGCTAAGGACTAAGCACGCAGCACAAAGAAATTACTGTACACTAAAAATACTTAGCACTTAAGACATATATTTTGAAAAAAAATTCATTATATTTCTGACTAAAGGAATTCAGGTAAATTTTAGAAACCCTTTTAAAAGGAAATGTTCCGGAAAAAAAGTAGCTGGAAGATGTTATCCCTGATCTGACCTTTTTTCATCTAATTTGACTGGCCTAGTATCTGTAACAGTAACTCGTGCATCACTTGACCGCATTAAGATGTAAATTGAGCAATTTGTTTTCTTTAGTAGGCTACACTTCCTAATGATACCCATGTCTTCTACGCCAGAGGTTTTCTTTACTAACTGCATTAACAAACTGTTTCAGTTTGCCAAAACAGACTCACGGTTTACCAAAACTGTTGACAATAACATTGTGTTTTTTTTTTTTTTTTATCAACATTATTTTCTCCAAAGTGTTTGCAGCTTAACCATTGTTTGCGGAAATGAATACAAGCTAAGAATGTTAAACAATATCAGTGACGCATTTGATTGTTTTTAAGTCAGTACTTTATTGAACTTCCTTGACACTGAATATTTGAGTTAATGACACACCCATCACCATTAAATGCAAGCTCTAAATGGTATTACAGATTCTATTTTGAAGGACTGAATAATTCAGATATTTTTGAAAACTCTTTATTTAAAATCTAAATAAACCCTCATAAGTTAAAAAGTAAACATTGCTCTAAACCCATAAAACAAAGAGTTTTCCTCTCTTATTTAAATATCAGCTGTGGTCGCTGTTAAGAACAAAAGTTACAAAAAACTTTAGGAGACAACTCCCTAGGATTTTTTTGAGGTATAATTAAAGGTACTACCAAATTTTTCATATCATCCACCATTTTTCCAATATGGCAGTCAGCTCAAATTTTCTTATGGGAACCCTTATTTTTTAAAGGAAATTCATGGATATCTCTAACCGTGTAGGAGATATAAGCACTCAGAGTTGTGAAAATACAAGGCTTAAGACCCTTTCAGAGGTCCATTGTATCGTACTTAAAAGAGTTGAACCGATTTTAAAAATAAAACATGTATTAGAGCGTTAAGATAACAAAATATTTAAAGTTTGAAAAACAACATTTTTAAAAAAAATTTAAACATGGGACCTCGTGAATAAGGACATTATAGCCAATACAAGTGTATTAACAGTGCTTAATAATACAATTTATACTTAACTCACAAAGTGTAATATATTTAGTAAAAATAAATACTGCCGTAAGCCTGTGGATGTTCTAAACAATTACCAGAAAATTATGATTATTGTTTTCTATCGATTCCTTAGCATATATTGTAGAATTTCAGCATATATTCATTCATTAAATATATTCGTTATATTAAATATAGAACAAATAAAAATATGAGTATTGTTATTACACCTTTTGTCCTTGGTCTAGTTTAAATGTCACTTGAATTTGACTCTGAAAACTCGCCTCTAGAAATAGTTTGAATTTGCTAATTTTTGAAACATAGTACCTGTCGCTCAGAGACCTTGAATAATACTCAAGAATAAAAAAGTCTTAAAATAATATATGATAAAAATAGGGGTAGTAATAAGAAAATTTAGAGCTGACCGCCATATTGGCATAATGGTGGGTGATATGAAAAAAATTGATAATTACTCTAGTCTAACCCAAAATATGTTGGGGTTACATTTTAAAGTTTTTGTTGTATCTTTTGTAGCTATCGAATAAAACAGTGGTCACACTGTGTATCAAATTAAAGTTCTACATAGTTTAGATATTGTTAAGTAAAATGGAGAAGGCCTAATTGTTGAGAATGCAAAAAATGTAAGGCCATTTTTCAATTTCTATTCTTTCCCTATCAGTGTCATTAAGTTTAAAAAGACTTAGACATTATTTTAGTTGATAAAAAACCAGCTATTTACTAATTTAATTTTTGTTTTAGAAAACTATATACAAATACTTGCACTTATCTCGCATTTCAAAATAGAATTTGAAAAAATCATACTAAAAATGTATTTGTATTTAATATCTGTAATTAAATTTGTATACTGCCTAAATTGAACGTTTTCTTTTAAAATTTATTATTTTTTTTTAGCAATTTACATTTGAAACCTTTGAGCAAAGTGTGTATTACTAGATTCTCAGTGTATTAAAAGGAATAAATAGATCTGTTAATCAGAAATTGTAAAACCAAGATCAATGTGTTGGACGATGGAGTCGACACAAATGTAACTCAAATTTTTTGAATACTGTATTAATTTATTGGCTTACTTGAATTGTGAAAACCCCGCAATATGCATCCCCACTTAACATATAAAAATAAATAAACATATACATTTAATTATAACTTTTATATTTATTATATAAACTAAATATTTTACAATAAAAACAGTAATTAAAAAAGAACATATTGTTTAATCTATAGCTGAGAATTTTGTAATAAGCGTAACAGCAATAAAAGGAGTGTATCATAATTCAAAGGATGGAGAGAGAAGTAGAAATATAAAGTAAAAGAACTTTAGAAGTTGCGAAGAGAACCCTGGGAAGTAATCAGGCTAAGTGCGACTTCAAAGTAGATACATCAATTTAAGTAAACGTTCTATGTTAAAGGGATAATATTTAAATTAAGGTAGTTTCACAGATCCGCATGGTTTAACATTCGCTCAAGTATTTAATTAGATTAATATATTTTGTAAAAGAATTTCGTGTACAGAACTTACTATTTATAAATTTTTTAATGTAACAGCAGATATTTCTTATTGAAACTCTATATTCAAGGATTAAATAAAGCAATAAAGCTAAAGTTTCAAAATAATTTAATAATATAAATGAGCTGCAATTGTTTCGCATTGGGCATCATCGGGCAACTATTGTAGCTCATTTATTAAATAATTTTGAAATTTTAGCTTTATTGTTTTATTTAATCCTTTACTATTTAAGGTTACTGAAGGATACAGAATTTAATTTACAGAAAATTCACTTTATTTCAATTCAGTAACACACGTAAATATTATTGACATTGAATACGTAAAGTAATGTATCACTTTTTAGATTTACTTTTTACACTTTAAATTATTCTTTACCAGTGCAGATTTTGGCGAAGAATAGATTAATGAAATACAATGAAAGATCATTGCTATATTTGGTTTAAACTCCTCCCCTCCCTTAATATACTGTATAATTATGTTTGTGTCATTTGAAAAAAGGACATCTAATAGTAGAAGAAAGTGGATTATATATAGTTTGGATTATACACATTAACTTCCTATTAGGCCCCTACAGTATATGACACATAAAAGCTATGGCTTCAACTAATTATTGTAATTAAAAACGTAAATGGTTTGAAGAAACTTGTTTAAAATTTTCTCGATGGCACAAACGACAGTAGCAATAAACAAACAGTTAGCTTTCTAGTATATTTTTATGAATAAAAAATAAACCGGTACTTACACTCTAATGCCCAAACATAACCTAATTTTCTAAAAGTAGAATAATTTAAAAAATAAAATATCTCATTTAAGTTACCCACTCAAATCAAAATGTAGTCTAAACAAAAACTAATCACTGTTTCTTAAAACTAAGAAAAACAAAAATATGTTTTCTAAGAACATTTTGTCTTTTGGCGTAGAAATTTGTTTTGTATTATGAATAAAAAAATGTAGTTAGGTTTATAAAAATATCTAGAATAAGAAGATTGATATTACCATATGTAGTAAATTCAAACAAATCATACAATTTTTATTTGAAAAATGCCACTTTATATTGAGTTAGGTAAATACAATATTTAAAATTTCACATATGGAGTCATTTCAAATTTATGTATAACACTATATTGACAAAGCATTAAAACGGAATAAGAATTTCATAACTTGGCTTTTTGATATCAGTTTTAAAAATTTTAAACTGCCAAGAAAACCTACAATACAACAGTTCCAAAATACAACAGTTTTCCCAATCTTTATTTTTTGAAAAATATCAAATTCCACGTGAAACGCTCTTCCAATTTAATTATACCTATATTGTTAACATATTAATAGTGTATCTTAACTAACAAAAAATTTGAATTTTCAATGAGGTTTTAAATTATCTAATTCCAAATAGGTTAATTGTATTAATGTGAAAGATCAAGAATAGTTTAACAAAATGCTCTACGTATGTGATAAATCTTAGTTCTAAGTAAGATTCTAGAATAAAATTTAAGAACTTGAGTCAAGATATTTATGTTCTAAGAAACTTTTTCAGGAATTTTGATGTTCGATTGAGCTAATACAGTTTTTTTTTTATTACATAGCTATTCACACGAAAAGTGGCAATTTCCAATCAAAATTTACTGTACTTTTTTGTCTCTCATAGACTAATAAGGTACTTTGTGTTACCTTTCTTTAGATTATGAGTATCAGATATACTCTATCGCACTGAATTTAGAGTTACGAACTGTTTTCATCACCATAAGCAGCCTTATAAATTAATTCTTGAATTTTAATATAGGTTAACATTTTTGGACCACCATTAATATTCTTCATGTGAGGAATTAAACTCATGAAGAAGTGATAATCTTCTCCTTTAAATTTACAATTTTCTGATGTCGGAAATCTAGTAGGTACATCCAGCCCAATCTTCTTTCTGTCCCCAAACCAATCTTTATCGGACGCCGTCGCTTTTCTCTTGACAGTACGTTGATTGATCGATTGACTAGAAGAAGGAACGTTGAACTCTTGAGGAGGAGGAGATGTGTTTAGTTGAACATGTACAAAGCCATCGGGAATCACTGGAGAATCAGGATCAGGATTGTATTTAGTTTCAGGAAGGGAAGATTGAGTTTCGTCAGGATAATAGTCTTCCTCAGCTTCGTAATAGTCGGGCGCTACTTCTTCGTTCGTTTCTTTAGGCAAAATTGTTCTAAATGGTGAAATTTGATCTTTTAAAAACATAAGAGGTTTAAAGTACGGCCATTTTGGATCCGTATCTTCTGACGTTGGTTGCACTTTCTTCAGGACGTACCTGAACGTATCCCGCAGTCCTTTCCATTTTCCTTTGGCTACATTCTCTGAAAGAAATAAAAACATTCTCTGTGTCACATTAATAATTTACAAGTTATATGATTCATTTAATTGTAATTATCATCATGGGTTAGGTTGTAATATATTTACAATTTAGGATTTTTGTCTTAATATGGTATCAATATAACCTGACCTACCCTGCCGCAGATGTCAACAATTAATTCGCACTTCAATATAATATATACATTCAGTAAAATAACACTAACCTTCCGTTTCATATAAACCAGATTTCCAGTATGCTAATTTACTCTAATTAGGTTTTAAATTCTCCAAAACATTAAAATTGTTGTCCGCCGTCATTTAATATAACAACAGAAAATGAAACGTGATATTTCAAACGAAAAAATTAGAAATATTTAAATAAGTATTAGCACTCCGTTAAAAGAATGTAGGGTATAATAAACTTTCGAAAAAAAACTTTCCAAAATTCCTCCGTAATTTTAATATCAAGATATGCGGAAATCATCTTTTTTTTACCGTTTCTGCCAGGTCACTGCAAGCCTGCTTTCGTGTTTCCCCAGGAGTTTGATTACCAGATTGCAACATGATTTGAATAACCTTTATTATACAACCTTACAATGTTTAACAAACCTCAGACAAAAATGTGGAAACAATGATTAAAATACATAAAGAAGGTTATTGAAGAAAAATTAATGAGAGAGATTATTGAAAAATAATAAATTTTTGTTGAAGTCAATAACGTAGATAGCCAAATGTTATGTCAACAAAAATAGGCCTGTTGTAAATACTCAAACTATGACATCAATGTAATTTCAATAATAAAGACGCGAGTCGTAAAATGAATTTAATTTCCCTTGAGTTCAATAAATATTGTAAAAAAACTGTTTGGAATAAATTTACAATGGTTGTATAATGTACGCAGAAATCAGAAAAAAAAATCCTCTTTGATTAAATAACAAACACGCCTTAGTTATTTCAACACAACCATGGTAATATACAACGTGTGTGTGTTCAAAAATTCAGTTATGTGTTTATGGTATCAAAATAAAGTAAAAAACCCAGTAAAAATGTACCATAAAACATTTTCCATAGGATGCTTCATTTTCCGTCCGTTTGTGATACTAGGTCCAAATTTGGTATACACATTTTGTATTTAACAGTTTACCAATTACCAAATAAACGGTACGAAATATTTCACAACATTTCTCACACTTCCTGATAGCGTCAAACATGCAAATAAAATTCACGCGGGTATTCACGTAAAAATCTGCCGAAGAACACACCTCAAAACCCACCGAGCAGACTCCACGCCCTTCAGCAACGAAGTGGTCATACCCACCAGACCCTATACCTAGCCGATCCATAACCTACCCTGTACAGATTCTAAAGCTCCCTACTACTTACTTGTCAGTTTAATCCATCAACCACCATTTACCACAAAGCTTGCACGAGATCCAAGCTGTGCCAGGCCTATTTTTATCTCCCTGACTAGGCTCAATCAAACCGAGCTTACGTCAAACCATCCCTAAAACCAACGAAAATATGTCAACAAAAATGTCAATTAAAAAATGAAAAGTCACGGAAGCCATCTTTGAAAAAAACTACATATATCTATTTTGTATTAGGATGGAAGCGGGAGGTAATCCTTAGCAAGTATGTGGAGACTTTTTGTACACTTCCTGTCTTAATCTCCGGACGCACCAAGATAAGGAATCTCTTACGTTCCAGTGCTTCACACTTCAATAGTACATGTTCTGCTGTTGATGTGTGTTTCAGGTTTCTCTGTGTATGCCTCAAAATTTTCAGATGTTTCTTAACCGATCTATGCTTTGTGACAAAGCTCAAGACTTTCCTATGGCGACTGAGTGAGACTACATACCTTGAGAGTTTAAGATCGAGTTGATATAGTGACCCATAGAACTTTATCTTGAGACTTCTTCCAATCGGTTAATGGTCTCTATTTCAATCCAATTTCTTACGGTAATTCTTGCTAAGGCTCTACTTACTCCGCAATTAGGTTTCGGACCATGTAACAGGTTCGAGCCCCTTTCTTATACAGATCGTCACCTTCTCATTGTCCTCATTTATTTCAAGACAAGGATCCATCGTAATTTCACCTGGTTAAGGGTTACAAACTTCACCAAGGACCTTCGTAAAGCTCTTAACCCATAACCAGGTGATACATGGTATAAGTATGATTCCCACAACAATTGAGAGTTAAATTTCAGTGAACTTAATACCTTTACAGCGGCTTGGTTATCTGTCCAAACTATGATATGCCTAACTTATCAGGCACAGCTGTGCACATTGCAGTAGAGCTCATACCCCGCCTGAAAGACTGTTCCATATCATCCTAAGATTTTACTTGTCTTAACCTCTGTTGATGTGCCAAATATGCCCACACCTACTCCATTGACAGTGCCGGATTCATCTGTGTACTATACGCTTACTCATATTTGTTTCCTCGTCTATAACTGCCTCCCTATTAAGGATAATTGTATCAAAGGAGTTGACCCATGAGGCTTAGTTGGTCATATGTTTCATTTCAAAAACAGGATGATACGAGTCCTGATTTCATATTATGCCATGTCTCTTAGTTCAATGGCTTCCTCTCCATAATCCACATTTCAGAACATATAATTCTGTATCCTGGCAAACTTGATTCAACTTTAATACTGATGACAAGTGGATCTAAATCCAGTAGAGTTTCAATTACTACTGTGCTGGTGTCCTTCTAAAAGGCACATACAACCCAATCTTTGAAGACTGGTAAGCTTACTTATTGTGCCTATTTATATATTATACAAGGCCTAAGCTTGGTTAGCTTTGCCATAAACATAATGTTAGAGTTGATTTATACAAACAAACCGACTGACTGAAAATGATGCGTTTTATAATTCACCTAAAAATCGATATGGAAAACGAACAAGTTCCTAGTTGTATGTCAATCGATTTAAATGAAAGTCGATTCCCCCTTGTTTCAAAGAACGCTGAACTGCATTTGGAAAACGTTCACGGAAGTGAGTAAAAACAGCGTTCTCACGACAGTATAGTGTGTTAAATATGTTAAAATAGTAAGGAAGCATAATATTCATTTTGTTGACAGCTCTATATGTGTATCAGGGAGCTAATAAAGCTTCAGATTTTACACATGTACTTGTACGTGCTAAAATCGAAAATTTTAATTTTAAAAACATCACAAATTATTTTTTCTAAATTTTATATTAAACAAAACACGAAACAATATTAATTTATCTATACAGCCTACAGACAATTAAATATCTTCCATTCATGATTTTATATATTCAAAAATAAAAATTGTATTTAAAACGAATTGCTAACTTTATTATTTTATTTTTTAATGAATTATTTGTTTTACTATTTTCATAACAAATCTTATATAGTATCTCCTTTTTATTATGTGCCTGCGTATATGATTCTTTTGTGCTTATTAATTTCACTTTTTGAAGCATTTATCAATTTTCTATTTTAAATATATTGGAATTTCTTTCAGTAATGCAACTTGATAGAAACACCTGTAGGATATTGATGCAAATAAATAAAATTTATCAAAATAAATTAAACAAAACTACATTCAGGTAGGCCTAACGCCTTTAAAAGGACTCTTGTCGTTGTAAGCAACATTCTAAACTTAGCTTGCGTTAACATTCTCAAGGTGACTATGAGCTTTACATATTAATGCCTTCTGTATGCTGTTGTTTATCATTTTATTAAAAATAATATTTCTAAATGAAACAGAAAGATGTCAAGGCCTAAACGAAATGTATATTTCTAAAAGTAAAAGTAAAAATTATGCACTATAAAAAGCGTATTCTTCAAAGAAAACTTTAAGAAAATCACTTTACGTGTTGGTTTCATTAAGCTATGAGTGTTAACATTTGAATAATTAGTATACAAAAAAAGCAAAAACATTTTCACAAATATACTCCTATATACACAAGTACTGAAATATAATCATGTTAATAAAGTATAAAATATACAGTTACTTTACAGTTTTCAACTCGAGTTCCTTGAAACATGATTGTGGCTGAAGGCACTAAATAAAATACAGCTTCTGTGCAAGTCATTTACTGGTTACCTGACATTATTACCAATAAATTCTAACTTATTGGTGGGATAAGCTTGGAGTTTTGTTCTATAGTGAAACTTCTCTACGTACGGTGAAGTGAACTGGATTCATGCGACTGATCGTGTAATGAAACGCTGCACCCCCTCCCCCACTACTCTGACAGCCAACAACGAATAAACCCCCCACTACGCCTACCTCAATGTCTGTTGGAGAGATGTGTGATGCTCATGTGTCCTAAATATTGCAAGATGATAGTAGTGATTGCTACTTACACCGGGTGACCCACGAACAGATCGCTATTCTTGAATTAATATGCCGATCATATGGAACACTCTACAAAACTTGACACTTATGTCAGTTATGTTACACAGATATGTAAAAGAGCACCCTCGAATTTCATTTTATCAATCAAAACAAAATGGCAGAAGAACATTATTCTTCTGGATAGAACCACTTCCTCCCACAATTCAATGCAATTAAAATTACCATTGCCATCTGTTGAATCTAGATCAGCTGTTGTTTTGTTAACACACAACAATGAAACAATTTGGTAGCTGTGTTCAATCAGTTTATGTTTGATATCTAATCTAGAAACAATGAATTTTTCTATTGCACAAAAAGTGAAGTGTTGTTCTCGGGCTATTGCTTTTGAAAATGAATTTGAAGCGGTAAGGTGTTTTTAAAGAACCTACCCATATGTGGTTCCTCCATTACCCCGTATAATGGTCACCCCGTATATTTCTTAATAAAGATATAATCTTATACTGTAATGATATCTTTTATAATGAATTTGTTTGATAAAACGCTCTCTCAATTGCCTATCATTTTAAGTAGCGATTTTAAGTGTAAATTTAATTTGAAAATGAACAACAAATGATTGTCCACCATTAAATCGGTAAGTGCGATTAATTGACATTGTATATGATATTTAAATAATAGATTAGTTTTTATTTAAAATGGATGCAGACGGACTGAATCTTTTTGCTTGTCTTTTAATCTTTTAAAACACCTCTCGATCACCATTGCTTTATAAAAATAGGAAGAAAAGTACATAAAGACCCCTAGACCTCGAATATTATAAAATCACCAGGGATAGAAAAGAACAAGAGTTGATCAAGGGTTCACCTGGTGGAAGAGAGGGATCTAACCCAAGACTATGTGAAAATCCAGCTGATCTCTAGGGATTGCCAAACACGTAGTGTGTTCTTCACTCTCGATAAGGGTCAACATAGCCGAGGATCTAAAACCACGATGAGGTATTTCTGATCGCAAGATAGAACCTCGGTTAACCCTAAAACGGTCATGCAATTGATTTTATGGAGCCAAAATATTATTGCTAACGTAGAGAGAGATTTTTGTTAGCGGTTATAAACTAAGTATTAAATCGCGGCTTACACAAATCTACACTTTTATTAATGGTTTAGAATGCATGATTGTGAAAGTTTATAATAAATCATGATACCAGGAATCACCGCCATTCTATACTTCAGCCGTTCGTTCTTTGCACTTGCGAATATCACAATCTGGCAACGTTGCTTCGTTGGCTCCGTTCCAAGAAGTAGTCTAACAATAAAGTATCTGTTTTCGAGTTATTATTTGAGGTAAATTATTTCTGTACATCAAATAATATAATATAATTCTATAAACGCTGAAATAAACCATAGAGTGTGCTACAGATTGTTTCAAGCGTTCGTTTGAATTACATAATATGTTAACAGTAAAATGTGGTATTTACTTATTCACCAAAAACTTTAGAGATTTTTTAATTGCTTATATTAAATGAAATTATTACATTTAAAAGGTTCGCTCTGTCACCTAATGGAACGAAGCATTACACAAACTGAACAATAAAAACAGTTTTGTTGTTTAGATGCGATAATACGCGCGCAGTTTTGGTGCTCAGATAGAGGAGCAGTGCGAGATGACGACGTTGCCATTTCCACTGCCTATCCTTTGCGTCACCAAAAATCCAAATGCAAAGAACCAGAGGCTGTAGTATAATAATGTCTCTTCTCTACTAGGCCTTCTAACTCGAGTGATACAGCTAACCGATTCTATTCTAGCAAGACAACAGAGTTACCCCCAGGGTCTGTGATTCTGGTGACATGTCCAAGGATTAACCCGTATCTTTTGTCTCGGTTATTATGGTTCCCGCCCTCATTAGTATATTCTTGCGTTTTACCTTTAGATTACCTCCATTGGAATGATTATTTTCCCCGATCACAACTTACAACTGGCATCTAACCGGAAGTGGGCCGGAAATCACATGTCACCAAGCGTGGGAATAAGATTTTGTATTTAATTGTAAGAAGAACTAGATTAACTTCTATCTACCTTTGTATCGAAACAATAATTTGTTTTAAAATAGCAATCATTATACCAATTAATTTCATAATGTTATGCAGTTAATATTGTTAGCCAATCCGTACCATCAATTTATTTGTTGAAAAGGATATCATTCCCAGTTAAACCAAAACGCATAATAGTTTGAATACCTCTAATTGTAATTATATTTATTCATATTTCGTATAAGGCCTTAGTTTTTTACATTAAAAAATACACATATTTTAAAAAAAATCCTCATATAAAATTACACATCTTTCAACGTTTATATTTATAGAACAGAACAATTTGAAATCGATCTGCAAAACTGTTACAAGCCCACGACAAACACAATATAATATGAAGAGATCAGGGGATCTCAAAATATAGACTTCAATCAAAATGGGGTGAAATGATACATTCTCCTTATAAAATTTCATTATTTATAAGCTTGAAGTAAAAAAATTGAAATTACAAAAGCAAGACGGTCAATGCAACAACGGTCTCTATATATAAATGGTTGTATGTGTGTGTATTTATATTTCAGCATAACTCTGGAATGCCTGAAGCAATTTCAATCAAACTTAATACACATATGACTTTCAGTCTGGAAGAAAGTACTTTGGAGGTAAGACAGCTCTAGGGGTGGGAAGGAGTGAAATGTAAAAAATAATAGAAAACTAGCGATATTAGTGAGACTACACAATATTCCAGCTATAAGTTAATGTATAATTTGACGAATAAATTTACTGAGATTTTAGAACCATTCATTGGGTTTAATGATGTACCCATTTTGGAAAAGTAAAATTTTAAATACATGATCACGTGATTCGAAGGTTACACCACGTGATTTCGAGGAAAAATAACTAAGTTTGTTGTCCAGATAAATTAATATTGGTATATCAAAAATATAGAAAGAAATCAAGTTTTTTTACATTACATAGAAAGTTTAATATAAACTCCCTTACCGCATCCCCGTTGCTCCCCCCACCCCCGATTATAGGTACGCTCGATCGCCAGATCAATCTGTCTGGCTACAAGAAATAAAAATCATACCAGAAATAAAAGTCCTATAGCGGCAGTGATTCTCTCTATTAAATGCTGAAGATCCCAGAAAGTAAACCCAGAAGAAAAACTCCTAGAGGGTCTTCTTGGTGGCCACAAAACAAGACCTTTGCAATTCAATAATCAGGAGAGCCGTCATTGAGAGTTTCTCGTACATTGATACTATAATGTAGAGATAGCTCTTTATCTTGCTGAAAAATCACTTATATCCTTATATCTTTCTATTATGTCTTTCCCACATCAATGTGTGGAAAAACCTGAAGTGACACATGTAATCGTTTTCTCAACAATCATAAACAAGCCTAAGATTCGTTCACGCATTATTCCACATCACAAGTTATGGAAACTCACGAAAATCAACAATTTCACTTGGTGGCTAAGTCCCAGATCCAGAGACGTTTAACACGGCCATTAATGTGGAAAATTACTTCATCAGTGGAAAAACTGGTTAAGGTAATTTTCAACAACGTCTATTGTAAGCATTGTCACAGTAAAATCAACTCGTTTAGTGCGATTTACTTGTTTCAACTGGATATTGTTAAGGCTACAATCTCAAACGTTTTATGAAGCACGTTCTGAACAGTTGTTTTAGATTCCGAGGTCCAAACTGCGATAAGCTATATACATTTTAAGTCTAGCAAAATCGCCTTTAATAAAGTGATTAATGCTGGACTATGAATAACGCATGCGCATAGAACAATCAACGTCATCACAACGATGTTTATAAATAGTTTGTTATCGAACCCAAGAAGATTGGTTAGCTCATACCGTTTACAACTGAAATCACGATGACTCAATTTCCCTCAGGGGCTCACTATAGTGAGTACGGGCTTGACACTCCCGAGGGAGCCTAGCTGAATCTACATTTGTATATAAAGTAGTCATGTTCATCTTTGCTATCAGGTCTCTCTTGAGCCTGTTTTCTTCCAAGTCTGAGGCTATTATAAGGGGTCTTTGTTTTATCTTTCTTTCTTTTCAATACAGGTAGTGTTGCCAACTCTCCGGTTTCCAACCAGACTGTATAGTTTTCCAGCTTATTATCTGAAGGGAAGTCGAAACCAGTTGGTAAATGCCCAGTTTTATGAATAACAACATAAAATTTCCAATATTAAATCCAAACTACTAATTAATAATACCTTTTCGAAAATTCACCTTATGTAATTTCGTGACTGAATGCTCGACACTGAATTTTAATATTTTAGCAAAACTAACCCTATGCTATACTATGTCCTCAGGTTTAGTTTCCAATATGTGTTTAGGCCTCGGCAGTAGTGAAGTAAAATTTCATTGCTCTTTGAAGCAAATTTCAGATGTTTTACACCATTATTTGTCCAAGGAAATATACTATCAAGGGCTCACTATAGTGAATACGAGCTTGGAAATCCTGCAGGAATCTAGCGGGATCTACGTCTTTTTCACATAGTGTTGGATCAGATCCCTCTCTTTCATTTTCCCTATCAGGTCTCTGTTGAACAACTCTTGTTCTCTTTTGACCTTGACACTATTAGAGTATTCTAAGATAAGGTGTCTTGAGAGGTTTTTCGTCTTTAAACAACAAGAAAAAACTAATATAATTTTACAGATAACTAAATTCAGTGGCAGTCTTTACATTTTTGACACGTAAAATTTAATAAAAACTATAACTATGAATACATTCGTCTTTAACCTTAAAAAAGACACGCCTCCCTTCCAAATTTCGCGACATAAAACCTCAGCATGACCAATGAAACCGGACATCTTGGCCTAAATCAGAACATTGAAGGGAAGAAAAAGAAACATAGTTTTTTTAACCTGCGTTTAAGAGGAAGCCATAGATTTTTACTTGAAGGTTTCGTTTAGATTTGAAATGAGTTTAGAATAATGTAGACGTGTAAAGAACATACGGTATTTGTATATTAATACGGACCCCCCCCCCTTTTTTTTACATCAAACAGTAACTAATTAAAATAATACTCCAATTTTAGGGATATATTTATAATAACCTAACATATGTGTGGTGATTCTTGCTACCACAAATCTGATCTATATTTTTGTTAACCAAAAACTTCAATAGGTTAGGTTAGGCCAGGTTATGTTATATATTCAAAATGACTTCTGTAATTATCCAGTTTAAAACCAACATAAGTTAATAAATTAACAAGAAAAACCGCTATTAAATATAAAGAATGATTCCCGTAATGACGAACTTGAAAGGATTGCATTGAAGGGAACGAAAGTCTCAGTTATGTTATTTTAGTTCGTTATGGCAGTAGGCAGATAACAGAACCTAAAAATATACGCAAAGAAATATTTCTTTTGAACTTACAAAGGGGAGGGGGGTCCTATAATACACAAGACCGAACATACATTATGTAATGTCCAATTAACGAATTGTCGTAAAAAATGTATTTTATTTATTACTATAAAATGTTGATATTTGGAGTCTTCACTTACATCGTAGCAAATAACAAACAATGATTGGTAGCAATGAAAATTAAGATGTTGTTCAATGGAATGCAGTTCTGGTTTTTAATAAGATTAAAAAAACACAGGCTAGGGTTATATTTCTAAGCTAAATTTGGTCAGTCTGTTCAATTAAAACGTAATAAATTTCAAAATATATTTACCTGTTAACCTAATATTAACCTGCTGTTACTGAAGGATAACTAGTCTTTAGTAAATCTAATGAAAAGCCATTACATGACAGTATTCTACTGGTCCACTTATTTGGAGTAAACTTTATATTTTAATAAAGTATAATTTTTAACCTTGCACCAACATCACGATGAATGTTAGATTTGTTATGTTTGGTATCCTCTTAGTAATTAAAAATATATATTTTTTTAGATTTCTTATTAATTTGATTTGTAAATTTATGTAAGATTAGATAGAATAAAGCTGGAACACAAGATCTCACAAAAATTACTTTTACTTAATCAAACGCATTTCTACGACAAAGTTAGTTAGTTATAAAGTTATCTGTATACCGTTACTCGGCGACTGGACCCGGACCGTCCCCCCACCTACCCTTCCTCACCCAGCTGTTTCCGTGATGAGTCACCTACTAGCGATAACACTGCACTATTAACTTTTTTATGAGAGACGCAATTTAAAAATTTTTTCAGCATTGTTAAAATGTTTAGGAAAATATAAGCAAATTGATACCAAACACGACACTATTCCGTTTGTAAAAGCCGCCAGTAAAAAGCTCTTTACACAGCTACTATTTTCATAATCACGTACTTATTATTTACATGTTTACGTACTATTTACATACATTTGTGCCGTGTTTGGTATCAATTTGCTTATATTGTCCTAAACATTTTAACTATGCTGAAAAAAATTTAAAATTGTGTCTCCCATAAAAAAGTTAAATTGTGCAGTGTTAACGCTAGTAGGTGACTCATCACTGAAACAGCTGGGTGAGGAAGGAAGCGACGGAGGAGACGGTTCCGGCCGCTCGCAGGTAGCCAAAGGTTCAGACGCCAAGTTACGATATACAGACTATAGTTATTGTAGCTCATCTATCACTGAGGATGGCGACTTTATTGTTGAAACGCTTTTGATTAAGTAAACGTAATTTTTGTGAAATCTTGAGTTCCAGTTATATTATATCTAATATTATGTCACAAGTTAAGCTCCATATTTAATTATGTAAGATTGATTTATGTTAAATAGAAATAAAATTTAAGTAAAAAAATTTTATACCTGTACCAACTGCGAAATGTTGAGTTTATTTCATTATTACTTACTAATACGAATGTATTATAAAATTATAGTAAAGATGGTAATTTAAAAAAAAAAACGAGCGTCGTTTATTGACAGATCTTCATAACACAAACTTTTCCCTTTAATTACAGCAAATTCCGCCAGGACAAAACGTAGACAATATTTATCGCATTACTTTATTGTTTGTTAACAACTACAGTTTTAAAGAGAACTAAATTCCGTGTGTGGTTAATACGTTCGGTATTTAAAATACACAAAAAAATGCAGAATTTCCTAAATTGTAACTTAAACCATCAAATAAATCAATTTAATGATGACCACATCAGTATAGTTTTAATATTTGAAATTACATTATTTACTTATTCCGCTATCTTCGGTAACCCTAACGGGCATAAAGTACTGGCGTAAACAAAAACAAGTTGCTGGCGTCATCATACAGAGCTAAATCATACAATGTAATGTAATACAACCACATTCTCTACATATAGTGCCCAAAATTTGGTTTTTTGGGCCATGTAGGAAATGTTAATTATATGTGTGGATAAAGGGTTAAATTGTATTGATTGGGGAAAGGTACTACCAGTTGTTATACAGGTTTTCTGAACCTCGTAATTGTGTATATCACTACTTCCTTGACATTAACCGGCCTCGTAGATGTAAATAGCCTATATTAAAAGTACAGTATAACAAACACACAGAACACAATTCTCACAAAAAAATACGCAGACTTGTGGATAAAAAAATACGAAAGTGGATCACTGAAGAGGACGACCTTGTCGTTGAAACGCGTCTGATACTAAGGCGTATTTTTTTTTGTGAGAATTGTGTTCTGTGTGTTTGTTATACTGTATAATTTTTCTCATAAGTCAAGCTAAACATTTAATATATATATATTAAAAGTATCTACTCAGTTTGCTTGAGTCAGTGTCTCGGCCCTGGGGGGCTTTGAAGCTGTGAAGAAAGAGCCTCCACTCGCTACGCTCGTGTCGGAGACTCGTCTCTGCTGGATCTCGTAACTATAATAAAATTACGTTTTTTAGAAATGTCAGGATTTTAAATTACATTTTTGACAATAACTACGCTATTTGTCACAGTAGAGAGGGAGGGGTTGCTACCATTACATGCAGAATTGATATCTGCAAATTTGTATCTAATTTACTGTGTTGTAATTTGACTAATGCAAGAGATACGGACAAAGAAGCTGTTTAATATGGCCACCATTTTGACAGTTTCCTTTCAATAGTGTTCTATGTAAGTATAACATAACCTAACCTATACACTCGTATCTTGATTTGTGTGGCTGTTATCGTACAGACGACAACGACGACAGACGGACACCATGTCGAACTCACTTTCTCTGTTTCTTGAGGGCCTAAACGTAAAACACAGTCAAAAATAGAGTTCGAAATTTGTGTATTACCGAACTTTCATATACTGGGTAAGTAAAAAGAAAGTGACACACATACTTTTCAAATTTGGTCACGAATTTAAGATTGTTCTTATTGACATTGATTCAAGATGGCGGTTAAGGTATACAAAACATAAAAATCTATGAATTGTAAACTTAAATTATAAAAAATATAACAAACTGGAAATATTCCTTTTAAAAAGAAATGAATGTAAGTTTATGTGCAGCAGGCCTAATTAAGTAGCCTAGTGTTGAAACTCCAATTTGATTTACACAGTCAATACATTTCATAAAATTCCAACTAAAAGGAGTACGGAAGATTATTAAATTAATTGTCTGTCCTAAAAATAAAATAAAGATATAAATTCAAGAAAAATATAAAATGCTATGTTAATGTTTGTACAGAATAACAGTTTGTGTTTTATAATGAACATGTACGAAGTAAAACATTATTCTATTTTCAGCACTATCAATTAATAATATATTTTTTTAAATTTATACACTAATGTAATATTCTGGTGTTAAAGTTATTTGATAATGGAGGATTATTAATATGGATTAATCAGATATTTGACATCATTTGTGCAAATGAAATCTAATACACGACTTTTAAATCGAGTGTAAAACTAGAACATAAAAGAGGGGGGGAAACATCAACATACCCTAGGGCCATGTTGGAAACTAAAACTAATTGTGTAGTGCAGGCCTGTGTGTTGTGGTTTTTATCTGATCAAGTATGTATTTAGCCTTAGCTTTGGATGCTCAGGCCTAGCTCTAGGATTTTTCGGTACTTACGTATTAACGCCACCGCAGCAACTTTGCGCATATATATATGCACCAATATTTGCTTACTTTGCGATATAATTATATATCATGACAGGTTTGGCCAGGTAGCTATATGTATATATATATATATATATATACATATAAACACCTGGCCAAACCTTATATATAAAAGTTGCTGCGGTGGCGTTAATACATAAGTACCGATTTTTCTTACATTATTAGATTTACTTCTAATTTCCAACATGGACCTAGGATACTAGGCTATGTAGGTGTTTTTATCTTTTAAGTTCTAGTTTATTATGTTTTTTTTGTGTTTAAAATTCTGATTATTTCAATGAAAAAGTTGCTTCTAACCTAATCTTAGGTGTTGTAGACAACTACCAAGAAAATATGTTTTCAACTTTTTGTCAATACCTCGATTATTGTTTGACATTGTGTTTTTACTTGTAGTTAAAAGAGGAAACTTTTTGTCTTGGATTTTTTGGTAAAATTGTTTTCCAGATATTTAAACATTAAAAACTTTAAACGACGGTCATTTTGAAAATAATACAAGCACAGTAATTTTTTTTTTCCCACTTGTAAAATATTATTTTTAAAATGTGTTTGCCAAATCTGAACTCATTATCTTAACTACTTCTAAAGCTATTTTTTTTTTTTTTTGTAAAAATACAAAATGGCGGATTATCTGAAAACGAAGCCGTTTCAGACACATGTTTATTAGGGACTTTTTTTTATTTATTTGTATGTAATGAATCATCACCCGAAACTTGTCAAAGTATTTCAGAAATATATGCCCACACAGAATGCCAGTTTAGATGTCACAATTGAATTTGAAAATGGTTTAAAGATTCTGGGATTTAAATTGCTTGTCCTTTTTAAATTTCTCTCCAGTTTGTGAGTTACCAAAATTTAAAAGTAATATAATGAGACAAATCTATTTAAAATGTTCATGGTTTTTTTTTCAACTATAATGTACATTATAATTATCTAAACCGATTGGTGAAAGTCCCTTCCCCCCTATTTTTCCAGACGTTTCGTCAAATCAAAATATATACCTGATCCAACGTACTACGTCTTCATTATCCTGATAATCCGTTTCATTATCCGTCTATCCGCCATTTTGTTCATTTTCAAAAACACTATAAATCCAGAAATAGAAAAGATATTGAGTTCACATTTGGTATGCATTGTATACTGTATACATATAATTTACTAAAAAATATGAGTGGTCTATTATCATAAAAAATAAGAATTTTAACTGAAATACAGGCTGAAGTGTCATTTAATGAAAAAGTGACAGTGAATCTTAAAATGTTTTTGCTTTAGAGGGAGAATGATATATATATATATGTATATATATATATATAATATTCTTGTTGTTTAAAGGGGAAAAACTTTCGGTGATCACAACCTTATTAAATAAGGAAGGCAAGAAGCTAAAATAAAGACCTCTAACCCTTCATCACTCTAATAGCGTCAGGGTCATTTATTACAAGTAGACCAATAATGAGTTATGAATTTTTTACCATATTAACAATATTCTCACTGTAGCCTACATAGTGAGTTATCAATAATATCAATAATAATAGAAATTCTATAATATCATCAGAGCCGGCTATTATTGAGGTTCTATTGTTTGAGGTTAGGAGTCTTTATGTTTTATGCTTTTGTTATAAGGCGATGATGACCGAAAGGATTTTTGCCTTTATCAACAAAGGGGAATACATTATTTATCAAACTTATATGTATCTTCAAATTTAAAAAAGGTTATTTAAATTGTCACCACATTGAACGGTTAATATCAAACTAACAATTTGTTTAATAAATTGATAATAAACATGTACACGTTTATTTATTTCTACGTGAAGAATTTACTCCCAAAATTTACCCGTGAATTTATTTTAAGAACACTTTATACAATGAAAATCGGATGCATATCTAAAACTCAGATTTGATGTCTAAGTTTAGTTTCTAGATAGCGGTTTATAATTTTAACCTAAACTTTAAATATTAATTCAATCAATTTCAAATCGTACTATTGCTAGATAAAATTAAAGGTTAAAATATTGACCCGTTTCAAAACTTTACGGTGGGGGGGAATGGTTGAAGACACTATAAATTGAATTGCGTCTGTACGTCACCAAATATCGAGGGATCAAGAATTTATAGGTGCCTAATGAACATTTGCAGATATTTATTAAATTGTATTGCATTTGTTTTAGTTATCAGTGATATGTCTAACATTTTAGTTTTCTAAAATTTAGTAAAGGGAGACACTAGCAATATAGTACAGACTAACATCTATTGAATTCAAAATTGATCATTATGTGTAATCGCCAGATAAGATTATACAGATATGGGTGTGTATTGATACTTCTCGGCTCGTGCTGGACTCTAAGATCAGTCAAGTCATTCCGTTTTGCTAAAATTAGAACCTCCAGTAACTGTTATCAGTAGCAGACATCGTTTAGAAAGTAGTCACTGTTTATTTCTGGCAAATGGATGATATTTTTATCAAACAATCGTTTTTTTAAATCACTCTTTAATATAAAAATAAACTTTCTTTTAAAGTAATACGTTATAATACCTTTTTATATTTATAGAATAGTCATATAGTTTACTACAAATCATCAGTTCTGTTGATAAGATAAATGTATGCAGAAATCAGATAAGCCTATTTTGATTACATAATTCTTGTACTTAATGTTTTTCAGACGTCTAATCGCTAAAGTCATTAAAAAACTTCTTTTCTCTTCTTTTTATCTTCAAGGGGGTAAGGCATATGTCGACAATGTTAAAAAAAAAAAACAATTTCCATCTACTTTTTCTCAGGGTCTACCCAATATTTAAAGGTGAAATTTTATTTGTTGTTGTTATTGCTATTCTAAACTTCAATATTAGGGTTTAGAAAAAAAATTATTAAACGAAAATATTAAAATTTTCCTATATCTCGAACAAAAACTTTGTGTAAAAACGTTTTTTTAACTAAATAAAAAACGGCCTTATTAAATTGTGTGTACTAGTGTAGAGAGTAGCTAATAAACAAAATAATTGCTTTTACAGTTTATAAAGAGTAAGTCGCCATTTTGTATATTTTAAATTTTTTATTATTATACTAATAAAAAACAAAGTATTGTTTAACGGAAGAATGTATTCAGTGCTTATCATTATGTCAAAAAGAAACGAAAACACTATACAGATATAAAAATATATTTCTTCTGGATTAAAAGATATTGAAGAATTTAAATTTCTTTTAAGTGTGCCATACTTATTGTAGATACTTATACACTGACAAAACATACAACTACTCTGGAATCTCTGAATTTTTTGCGATTCGAATGGCACGTTGTAGACATGTAGAGCAATACAAACGATAATATAACGTATAATTAACCTTGATACTAAGTTTTGCTTAGTACTACTTGTTTTATGCTTTTTGTTTGAAAACATGTACTGTACAATCAGCAATATTTTCTCTCTCAATTATGTTGCAGAAAGAATGTACTGTGTTATTCCTCGTCACTCTGTGAAATAACCTGCTTTAAAATTTTTCTGACTGAATATATCCGTCGATATATATTAAACTGGTCGTTTCGGTTTAACTGGAATGGGATTTTGCTTCCTATTTTAAACATACTTCGTATATAATGAGAGGGTCAACCGTACGACTTAGTAGGGATATAAGGAGAGTTATTTTTATAAAGTCCAAGTATGTTAAACAGCCTTGCGGTAACATATTAATATCGGGTAATTATATAGCAGAGCTGCCTCACTTCAAAATCAATTTTTAAAGGTTTTATTCGTCAAATAAATGTTGGAAAAATATTTTATTATCGAAAAAAAAGTGTCGGAAAGATGATTACATAACATAATTTCACAAGATTACACAAGAAAATCTTAATCAGAGTCAAATTCTGCTGCAAATTCAGTAGATGAGGAATTTATTGAATTTAAATGTATTTCACTCGTAATTCGCCATAAATGATGAAAACGAGTATTATACTCATTGTTCTTTCTCTTAAACATAAATTCGGCTATATGGCCATGGAAATGTTGTTTTGAATTTCCATATCGCGGCACATTTCCTCGCACCTCCCTCCATTGACGTTCAATAATTAATTGTCTGCGTATGTGCTTCAGTGTACGCATATGTAGGGCTGTATTATTATATGTCACGAAAGGTTTGGCCAGGTTGCTATATATATATGACCACCTGGCCAAACCTTCCGTACGTTTATTGAAGTGAATGTCATGAGTATGAAAGATAACACAGAGTTAATTTTTTCACGAAAGAACTACTTGTGTAATTGTATTATTGTATTATGTAATCATCTTTCCGACACTTTTTTTCGATAATAAAATATTTTTCCAACATTTATTTGACGAATAAAACCCATAAAAATTGATTTTGAAGTGAGGCAGCTCTGCTATATAATTACCTAATATCGTTCTCAAATAAAGATACATATTCGTAATCAGAATAACTTCTAGTTTTATTTGATACTACACAGATAATATTTGGAACAACTAAAATTTCAATTCGATAGTTTTGTTCCGGTCATTTTTTGTCACCGCTATATTTTTCCTTTATGCAGGACAAAACAAAGAATATAAACGCAAAGTTTAAAATATATACGATTTAACGTCTTGTTTTTGTAGACCGGTTTGCGACTTAGAGACGACAGACAAGGGCGTGAAATTATAAGGGTTCTTGGTTTTACCTACGGACCCTAAAATGTTATGAGCACAAAAACTCGATGGTTTATTTTTTAGCTGATTTATACGTTCCAAGGTCCCCTGAGCCCCCAAAAAGTAGGCCTACTTTTAAGGATAATGTCTGTCTGGTTTGAGCTGTGTTGTGATCACAAAGGAATGGACCGATTATGTTCAAATGTAGTATGCAGCCATGTTTTGGTCATATCTGGGAATTGATCAAACGTTTCGATAATTTAAAATTTTTAATGTTTATTTAAATATTGGCATTAACTATTTTGATGAAACTTTGGTACCGGTAGCTATCTCCAAAATATGTTTCTGAAGCTAAAAAATAGCCCTTGTGGTGTTATAAAACACCTAATTGTTTCTAAACCGGGTACCGATTTCGTTTAAAAGAAAAGAAAGTGAACTTTCAGGACAAATTTTTTAATAACGAATATGACTCGACTGCCATTATATAAAGCTAGATTTCTTACCGACTTTATACAGAAGCGAGGCGATTTAGACTGTATTTAAATAATAAATATATTAAAAACAAATATAAAATATTCAAAAAATAACATCTTTTACAAAAGGTTGATGTGGAAAGGGGGGCTATTTTATTTTCCATTTAATCATTTTTACTAGGGGGGAAAAACTCACTTATAAAGTTAATTACATTTTTTATTTCTCAGTTTAAGTATTAGTTAGATTTGTGAGAAAGTTGTTTATTCCGTAAAAAAATCATAATTTATTATTGGTCAACTTGTAATAAATGAGTCATTTCGTTATACAATAACGAGGGCAGACGGGGTTATGTAGCCTATACATAATTTGTTTATAAACCGACCCAAAACAATGCAGCCAACATTATAAATCATAGCCTATCTAAACCAGTTTCAAAATTTCTCTGGTAACTGTGATCTGTTACATCACAACTTTTTTAATTACTGCCATTTTAAGAACGTTAAGGAGGGTTGGATACTTAAAAAATAACATCAGATGTACACATAATCTTGACTCGATTTCTAAAATTATTTATAATATATTGAAATGTTAAGAAAAAAATAAACATACGTTTATAGAAGCTTGTTTAATTATTTAGAAGTAAGGAATCTGTTTCCACATTTCTCAATGTATTTCAAAGGGGATTTTAATTTCAATGTATTCTAAAGTCAGTTCAATATTGAAATGCAAGGTTAACCCTAGAAACCAAAGGGTAAAAGTATTTCAGCACCTATTTAACATCTCTAGTAATTTTTTAAAAAATAATCTGATTAAAACTTTAGTGACATGTGATTAAAACCAAAGTGCATGTAGGCCTAACAAAATTTACTCTTCGTATTAATTTTGAAAATACGAAAATAAACTCTGGCTTAAGTACATTTTAATATTTGCCAAATTACTTACGCAAAATATCCGTTTTGCGGACTTGTAAGCTCAAAACAATCAATCAAAATCTGTCCTTGAGTTAGTTTTGCTTTTTATTATCAAATCGCTCAAGAACCTAATTTGTTTTATTTGCGGTTTAGAACATTAGTTTAGATTATAATTCTTCATGTTTAACTAAAATTTTATTGAAATAACTTGTAACAATTTTGAGATAGCCTATAGGCCTACTAACTCTTAGGAACACACCTAATTTTCCTTTTTGATTCGAACCAGTGTTTTAGAGAAATGTGGATCAATACCATTTGTTTGGAACATGTAAAAACATTCAGTACATTTGTTTGTACTGAATTTTTATATTGTACATTTTCTGATTTTTGATAAGGCCTACTACTGTTTGTGACAAATGTTGGAGTAAAAACTAATTAAAATATTAAGCTTTGTAAGAATAATTAATTAATATGTCCTATAACCTAGAATTTACTATTCAGAATGGCTGGCTATTTTGTTTTAATATTATGATATTGGCAACACTTACAGGTTTTAAAACAGGCCTACTTTTTGTAAGCATAGGCCTATTGATAAATATTGATAAGTAAGTGGGTATCAACATTTTATTAACATTGTTTGAACAAATTTGAGAAAAACTGACTTTTTGAGTTTTGTTTATGAACCCTTTTGGTAGGCTACTTAGTTTTGTGTACGATTGTAAGAAAATGTTTATATGCCGGAGCTTATTATTTTAGGCGTACTTATTGGTCTTGGTCGATAAAATTATATTTAATGAAATTTGCTTCTGCAAATATTGAAATATCCGAATTTCCACAGCAACACTAATAATTCATTTTCATTTATTGACCGATAAATCGAAACTTGAAATTAAACTTTTGTGGGTTAAGAGTTTAACTTTGGAGATTTGTAAAAAAAAAAAAAAAAGCTTCTGTTCTTACACCTTTCATTACAGTAGACTTTAGGCCTAGTCTGTTCTGGACAAAAGCAAGAAGTTTGACGTCACAAGATGGCCGACAGGAATTGGACACTATCGCATTGAAAACAACATAACCTTGATTAAACAAACTGTAGTGTCAATTTATAAACAAACGACAACACATGCCTTCATGATTCATTTATGATTAGCGAACTGCAGTTCATGATACATGCAGTGGTGATTAATCAAACATAACACGATAATGTTTATGGAATTATGAAACATTGCAAACACAATCCTAATACGATAAACTTTTAGATTGTTTTATGTAGGCCTGCATCAGGTAAACTTTATTATAGCTGACTGATTAGGCCAGATTGAATCGATCCTAAATCCGTTATTTCACTGAACGAAACGTCAAATGAAAAAATTGAAATAATCAATTATTCCGAACCTTCAAAAATGTAGTACGAGTTTCATCTGATTTTGTAAAAACAGTTGCTTAATAGTTAAAAATCAATAATGTATTTCGTTTAAACGGAATTACACCTTCTCGCCTGATTAGGCCTATAGGGAATTACTGTCAAGAAATATTTAGTTTAATTAAGCGGTATAATTTTTACTTTTAACAAATTTAAGATTCCACCTGTCTCTTGCCCTCCAGAAAGTTCAACAGAACGACTGATTTTGATGAAACTCAGTAGAGCAACTGTAAATGCTATTTTACCAATCTGTGATCAAAATCGATTGCGCCGACGCTGAGATATTTAAACGTTCACGACCCCCCCCCCATGCCATCTCATCCCAGTGCTATCTTCCAACATCCAATTTCCTAGAAAAAAGTGCCATCTCATCCAGTGCAGTTTTACAGTTGATTAACCTAACCTAACCTAACGGCCGCTTTGAATATTTTCAGATTTTATTTGTAATTTATGTCAAATAATTCTGTTAATATACAAGCGGCTTCATATTCTACAAACCTTGAGGTGGAACATTAGAACAGACTGTTGTTGAACTGCGCAACCTGGAGCCCAGGTAAGGAGCACCCGCAAGAAGATTAGTTTTCTCCCTGTATTACATACAAGGCGAGTTTTAACATGATCGTACATGATTTATAACATTTTGATATAAAACTCAAAGAGCATTTAAATAGTATGAAGCTAGAAAATATGGAAGACACGAAATTTTATAAATAATAAGAATTTTATAAAATTATAAAGGTAGGCTACTAGAAACGTTCCAATAGTTTTTGTAGACCTGTCAAGTAAACAATAGCATAGGTTTTTGCACGAGGTGCCACTAGTTGGCGGGTAAAGAATTATCCCCCTGCCCTACATCCGTGGAATCTGGATGAGATGGCACCTGGACGAGATGGCACGACACCTCAGTTCACTCATTTGGGCTACATAAATGACCGTCAGACACCATTCCAAAAACACGGTTGGGGTTTAAGAGACTTAAAAACGGATATTTTCGTGACATTCCTAATTAGATTTTTCACATAACTTTCTCCGTAATATGTAAGAAATCAAACAAGGAAGTTAGAGCGAAATTTGTGCTCATGGTTTTAATATTCGTGTAAGTACCGAGTTCTATAAAAAAACCATCGCTGTCATCATCGGCCTTCAAAAACAGAGCATAAAAAACTCATCAACACAAAACCTTTTCAAATTGAGAATAAGAGGTCTCTCTCATACTCTAATAGCATCAGGGTCGCAGAAGAGAAGAAGAATTGGTCAAGAAAGACCTGATAACAAAGATAAAAAGCGGGGATCTAACCCAAGACTAGATAAGAAAAGTGTAGATCCAGTAGGAGTATTCAGGATTGCCACACCCGAACTTACAAGTGAACAACCTGTCAAGTAGACTACATGTCATATGAACCAAATCCGATTTGTTAGTCCTAAAATAAAAGTTTTTATTTGAAATTTTGATTGTCTAAAAAACTACAAAAGACTGAACATAAAGTACTATGTAAAAGCTTCATCTAAAAATAACTCATTTCATTTGTTAATATTTCCCCCGTCTTAGAATTTAAAGTATTGTACCTAAATAAACTGTGAAGGAGCGGTTGTATTTAAAAAATAAAACAACATAACCAATATTTTCACACACCTTCTTAGCAAACAAAAAGTAAGCTATTGACTACACCTATCCCAAAATTGAAAATATTGAGTTGTAAGTCAAAAAATATAATAAACTATGATTGTTTTTACATATAAAAATGGGTTATAATTTTTTCTTTAAGGGGTTTGATGCCATTAAAGACCAAAACCAAAATCCCAAACCACTTAAAAAAGAAAAACTGTGATATAGTGCAATTTAACCACGAACCTGCCAAAGTGATTTTAGTCAATAACCTGCAAATTTTATGAAAATTGTTTAGGACAATTGAATGGTATACGACCTTAAGCAGGCGTCCAAATTAAACTTTCACTTTTCGACCGACAACTCCCAACTGAAAATTATTGTTTTCAGAACAATAATAACCTAAAGAGTTTTAAGGTGGTTTCATTTTTACATCACAATTGAAAATTCCCTACACAATATATAGCGAGAAAGAAAAAAGTTTTAATGAAATTATTATATAATTATTAAGCTATAATTTTACATGAAAACTGTGAGTTTGTATGCGGGCGTGCATAAAAATAAGTGGGTATAATACTGTAGGCTTATGCAAGAAATTGTGCAATATAGCTTCAGACACGCCATTATATTGTTCTCTCGTCTGACCTAATAAAACAAAATAAATGTACATAGAACCTACCAAAATAATGAAATTAAAATAAATAATATTATTTATAATACAATAACAAATTTGCTATAACATTCAGCATCTGGGAACTTCAATATTGGTAATGATGAGTAATTTGTTTTGTTGAGATAAAACCAGAAGAATAAACATAACCTCAAAACTTCAGTTTCCGTCCTGATTACGTTCAATGACAAATAAAAAATACTTTGAAGTTTAGTACTGCAACAAGTAGGCCTAATATTTAATGTGTTGTTACAAAAATGTTCATGGATTTTATTTGATCTAAAATTTTTAACATGTTAAATTCAAAATTATCTTAATTCACCAGAGCTTACTAATTTTGTGCTATACACAATAATTTTGTGCTATATACAAAATTTATAATTTTGTAAATGGGAAAGTATCCTAAAAAATTATAGATTTTTAAATTACGATTAGGCCTAACAATTAATCAAATCTAACCTAATTCTGTAAAAGGTTACTTGACATAAGGAATGATATATAAACCCTTCAATTTAAAACACACAAAAATAACTTTGATGTAAAGTTTTGTTTCAGCTTCTGTAAATTTATAATTATTATAAATTTGAAGTATATAAAAACTATTTAACAATATTCACCTAGAAATAGGCCAATATTTAATAGTCAACCCATAATAATACCAACAGAACAACAATAATGACAACTTGAACAACAACAGAACAAATAAAATTACTTTAAAATATAACTAAATGCAGATTATTTACACGATTTTGTTTTTAAAATATTACATGAAAATAGCCATAGAGAACTTTCAATTGAACATTTCGTTTTAGAAAGAAATTGTGTATTTACATAAATTACAGTACCTACTATAGACAATGTAAGAAGCTAATATAATATAATATCATTATATAGTAATTTGACATGTCTTCCTAACATTACAACCCATTCTTTATGAAAATTAAAAAGATATTCTAAGTTATTAATACTAATACTGATAACGTATACACACAACAAATACAAACATGCGCGCGCAGGCACATTAAACAGCTGTTTGGAAACCAGGGATACCAACACATTAATTAATTAAACAGCTAAACTTATTAATCTTATAAAAAATATTAATCACGGAAAAATATTGCTTTTTATAGTAGGTGACATAACCTAGTATTGCGACGAACAGAATGTCTTGAATTTTGTTACCACAACTAATAATGAGAATAATCTTAGAAACTGTCAATATTAGTAGGCATTAATATCATTGACTAAATTTTAAATTGTACATTTTCTGATTTTTGATAAGGCCTACTATTTGTGACAAATGTTGGAGTAAAAACGAATTAAAATATTAAGCTTTGTAAGAATAATTCATTCATATGGCCTATAACCTAGAATTTACTATTCAAAATGGCTGGCTATTTTGTTTTAATATTATAATATTGGCAACACTTACAGGTTTTAAAACAGGTTTTAAAACAGGCTTACTTTTTGTAAGCATAGGCCTATTGATAAATATTGAATCATTATTAAACAGGCTATAACAATAATGTAAGCTGATAATTTTAAAAGATGAATTTATTAATATAGATTGATAATATAAAATAAAAATATTGGTTTGTTGAAGAAGACTCACATTCGAAACTTCCGAAAGAAGTAAGTAAATTGTTCATTTAATTATTTAAAAAGTAAATATTATTATCCGGAAATAGACTAATAGAGATATGCATAAATTAGAACTTACTTGGCAATTCTAGTGCAACAGCAACTTCGCTCCATAACTCATCGGTGACTTGACGATTACAATGGTTCTTAGCGCGTTGATCCCAAAGTGCAGGACGTGCATGGACCTCTGTGATTAATGACTGAATATCCATTTTGAAAAGACAAAAGAATAAAAAGAAAACTAACAATACATCCTCTCGCTACGACAGACTGACTCTTACTATATCGCGCTGAGCATGTCGGGCCGCTTCGCTTGGTTTGATTTCTCTTTGTGTCGAGCGCGCACAGTGGCTGGTTGTGAAACTATTCTCGCTTCGCTTGTCTTGTCCACAGTACGAGGGGGAACCACACTGCGTATTGATCAATCAATGTTCAATCATTGTTTCGCTTCTCATGCCTACATTCTGTTTAATAGAATCGTAAAATGTTATTTAATCATAATTGTGTTCTCCTCATTACGACTTACTTGTAACGCGCGTGTCCGTTTTGAATCTAATAGATTGATTTTTAATAAATTGTTTCTTGTTTTTTACTTTAATAAGACAAGTTCCTATCATTGTTTTCAAACAATATAACAAGCACAAAAATAATTCCATGAAATTAGTTTGCATGTTTAAAATTTCAAACAGTAAAAGAAGTTGAAAAAAGTAGTTTATAAATCTTTGTTTACGTATTAATGAACTTTTCCTGCGGTTTATTGTTGCTTTTGATGTTTTTTTATAAATATTATTATTTAAAAAAATCGAGATATGACTCATGAATAATTAAAAATTATACGTGCCTCAAACAAGTAGAGTCACAGAGTTGCAAAGACGGTTAGACAAGAAAGTATAGCAAAGATATTTTCGTTTTTTGTAAACAGAATATAACGTAAGAAAAATCAATGTTTTCAATCATCAGTAGGCCTAGTGGAAGGAACATTAGTGTTTTAATGTTTGTTGTCTTTGCCTGCAACACATTTGTTTTATTGAGAAAATCAAACATATAAAACAAATAATTGTTAAAATATTGTTTAAATTTGTCTTTGATATTATAGTCTTTCTTAGTAAAACAATCAAATTACAGGTTGTTTTCTTAGTTACAATGTGATTGTCGTAGCCACGTCACTAAGAATGACGTTAATTGTCGCTGAAACATCTTTTCATTGACAACTCTATTGGGGTTTCTGTTTTTCTTTTCGAAATTATTTTACGAAACTGTAAATCAAGATCATTTTTTATTAAATTATTTTTCACTCCAATTGATCGAAGCGTTTTGGAGAAGCCTGACTTCATTTTTATAGGCCTGTTCCCTAATCTTTCTAATTCACCAATAGACTAAACTGTTTTGTACTTTCTGACATACGTAGATTATTGTAGAGAAAGTAATGTAATGGGTCAAAAAATAGATGTTGAGATTTTTTGAGTGAAATCCGTTTTGAGGTCTTCTGAGTCCATAAAATGGTTTTTTTTTAAATGACATGTATCTGTGCAGTGCTCTACACAAACGCATGACAGATTTTAATCAAATTGAGTATATAGGCATATTTTTGCCTTCACTCTGGAGTTTTTTTTTATTATTTCGATAATTCAGAGGTACCTGCCATTAGACCTATAAAAATCACAAAATTACAATTTCCTCAAAATCAACTGATAATAACGATTCATCAAATTTTGCTCAAATATAAACTCTAAGTAAACAAACTATTGATCACAATCTCTCCAAACATTTTCGGCTTCTTAAGTTGGTAAAACTAAAAAAATCTGTCATAGGCAAATTGATATTTTGGCAAATTTCGTTTAAATTTTGCTGAAATGTGAAAATTAACGACCCAAACCTGTGAGAATAATAATTGCAAATAATTACTGTTAAGGAATAATTTAAGAAAAGGAATCTTGATCGCCACCATTTAAACTTAATTTCGTCTTATACTTAAAACGAGTTTATGCCACAAATGAAGCAAACTTATAGTTTTAAACATGGGCGTCATCACCAGTTCATTATTGGGGGGGGGGACATATGCCGGGGGTCTGGGGGTATGGAAATTTTTTTAAATTAAACTTCTCAAAACATCGTTTTTATGCATATATTTATGCGATTGTAACAGAAATGTAATGTTAAAAACCCTAATAAAGACAAAGCCCGATCTTTACCTTTTAAGGTTTTAAGTAAATCATTCGTTTTTAACAAAAATATTTTTACATCTCAAATATTGAGGAGGTACGTTCCCCCCGGCGATGACGCCCATGGTTTTAAAACGAACGAAGAATCCCGTTACCTGGCAAAACCCTCACTCACAGATGTCCTGTCCCAGACACGCTGCCTCACCCACTGCAAACCCTTTTGATACAAAGACAACTTGTTTAAAGCTTCTTATAGTACCTACTGAATGTGAATGTTCATAATATAAGTTTTCTTAACATTTTTCGTAGAATCCAAAAAAAAAATTCTTTTTCTAACTTTCACGGTTGGCCGCCAAGTGACCTGTGTTTGTGAAGCGACCTTCCGTCAGTTCACTTCGTCCGTTTTACAAATTATAGACTTTTTTCAATACGATTTATACTGCCGACCAAAGGTATTTACAGTAATAGCACTTCATGTTACATATATAGACTAGATATTGTTTAAGGTAATCTTACTTAAACAGTGTCAATAATTCTTTTCACTTTTATTACTGACATTTTTGGCGCGAATAGTTTTCTCGATATGTGCGTGTTTGTGTGAAAGTTTGTACAATGTTTAATAGATTTAATCATAAACTATTTCAGTAATTTCCAAATTATTCTCGAGCTGTCGTTTTCCTAACAGTCGCACGTAGAAACTCCCAGCTTGCTAGAAACATACCGGTTTGTAGGACTGTTAAATAAAGTTTTGCCATGAATGCACTACGCTATGGGGAAGTCCTGAGGATTTTTTATGGCTTACCAAACACCCGGTTTCAACAAAACACTCGTAAATTGTAGGCCTACTGAGAGAATCTTTGCCATACTCCCAGTATGCCATCAATTGTACGAATATGTTGTACAATTGTCGTAGACTTTGATTCTCCAAACTAAAACACACAGCGAGCCCACTTGGGACCGGTGAAGGCGCCCATCTTTGTTCCAACTGTCGCTAGCGCTTACGGTGGTGCTATTCGGTACTATTCATTACGTGAGGCACAAATCTATTTTGCTAAAAAATGACGCCAACAACCGTTATAAAGTAGTCTGTATAAATTTATATTATTTTATAAAGGTGTAAAGTTTTTAGAAACCCTCTGTAACTTATAGTGATAATAATATATTTAATATTAAGGAGCGTTATTTTGTATGGTAAGTTTTGACGTTCATTTCACATTTTTAATTAATAAAACTTCCAAACGAGATGTTCAAGTATTTTCAAAAGATAAACATAATTTTCTTATTAAAATCAATCACAATAAATGAGCTAAGAAGTGCAGTCATGTGAATAGATTATATTTTAAAGGCTTATAAATACGCACACTTTCTGATAATAATGATAGAATTAAAATGTTCAAAGTGAAGAGAAACCTACTAATCTATATAACAAAATTTTATAACCTAACTTCCCTTGCAGAACATATAATTTTATTAAATGAACTCACTATATAAAATCATGTAAATCTTCCCTACGTTTCTCTCTTTGTCTCTTATTTGATCACTCAGGTAGCAACACGATTATTGAAGGAGTCACTGTATTATCATCGTTAATTGAGTTGTGGATTATTTGTTTTATATAAACGAGGAAGTTTGCCAATCCTTGAACAACCCAGATGTGGAGAATCAGATATTAGCTTGTAATGAGTAACTAAGTGCTTATTTATTTTGTTATTTTTTTTAGATAATTTGTATTATAAATTCCTGTAAAACAGTTCTAATAATTTAAATATATTGAGCAAACTTTAGGGAAATGTATAATCCATAGAAATGAAACACTCCAATTTCTCCACAACCAACACACATCAACAAGACAGCGTTTCCATGACAACGTCATAATCATAGTAACAACTGAGAATGATGATTGAGTAATAGAAACGTAACAAAAGAGGACGATGACTTATAATTGAAACGTCGTTTTATTGGTGTATTTGATTCTTGTGGAAATTGGAATGTTTCATTTCTATTGATTCATAAAATCCTTAAATTTCTGGAGTCATCAGTGTCACGGTTTATGTTGAAAAATTATTTTCAGAGTTAATCGATGCTTAAATCAGCCACTCGATTTTACTCTTATAACGTCAAAATTATGAATTCTTCACTCATTATGTTAATGTTTGTCAAGCCAGTGAAGGGCCTATCTCAGAAATGTTGGTTGTCGTCCGATAGGCCTATCTCAAAACTGAGAATTTATACAAATATCAGATTTCTCTATTTTTTCGGCCTCTGAAATCACTACCAAATTTATTCAAAGTCGATTTTGCTTATTTTACTATAAAAGTGGGAAATCTACTTTTTTACAGGATGAACCTACAAATTTTAAGCTAGATAGTCTATAATTTTATTCTCTCCTTTATAACGAATTTCCGTAAAGGGAAGTAATTTAAGGCAACATTTCATAATACTTTACTTTTTGAGTAATAAATGTTTTGTTGTTCTCTGTGTCTAAGAAAATGGTTTTACTCCATGTATGTTGTTTTAGCATGTAAGCTGTGGGCTGTGGACACAATAACATCAAAATTCCTTTGGAGCAAGTAACATTTTATCTTATTTTGCCATTTCTGTTCTACAAATGAAACATTTGGTAATCTTGTAGAGTTTCAAAATGGCGGCCGTTTTAATTGGAAAACAATGATGAGAAGAGACCATAATACAGAGAGTCCTGAAAAGGTGATCTGGTTGTTCATTTCCGGATTATATACATCAAAACAAATAAAAAATGTCAAATAACGTAGGTATAGTCGAATTCGCTTCATTATCCGTCATTTTGTTCTTTTCCAAAAACACATTATAACTCCAGAAATAGATAAGATATGGAGTTCAGATTTAGTATAACCATTTTGTATGTTACGTTTTACAAGTGTATCAAAAACAAAGATTTTATTTTGGTAGTTTTCAAAATGGCGGCCGTTTATAAAGTTTATTTTTAAAGTTAACAGTTTTGGCATTAAAAGTTTTGAACGTCCGCCATTTTAAAATTTATAAAAATAATGTCTTTGTGGTTGGCACATTGTAAAACGTAACATACAAAATGTTTATACCAAATAAATCTGAACTCAATATCTTTTCTATTTCTGGAGTTATAGTGCTTTTTGTAGAAGAACAAAATACTGTACTAGATAGACGGATAATAAAGCGGAATTCGACTCTATGTTATTTGATGTTTTTTGTTCGTTTTGGTGTATACAATCCGAAAATTAATACCCAGTTCTCCGTCTTCGGGACACGCTTTTTGTAAATGGAGAAAACTGACTTTTTTTTTTTAATTAAGGAATTGTTGCTTTTTTAATCAAAGGGATTATTGAGCCCATTTAAAAATATTTACACTAACATTCTATTTTTTTAATTACTTTCTGAAAACATAGCAATAATAAAGTAGTTATGCAGTTTGTCTAGGTACATGCTTTTCTCTGATGTTTTATAGGTTATTATAAAGTGCACAAGACGACTGCTGCATACTTAATTTAATTAAATTCCACTGACAGCGGAAATAACCCTGTAGATTTTTTTCTCCATAAAATACTTTCTCTAAACTGTAATTATATTGTGAATATAAGTAAAAATATACCGTTATGTAACGAAAAGCGTATTTCCAACAATTTCGCCAGAATGGGCGGAGTTTTCTCTTATATACGTAGTAGGCCTATGAAGTAAGTTATCTGATGGGTCAAAAAATAAGTATTGATTTTATGCAGAAATATCCGTTTTGAATACCTTTGAACCCCAAAAAATGGTTTTTGGAATGCTGCCTGTCGACTGCGTAGTGCCTCACAGCCTAATTGAGGGCATATTTTGGTCATATCTAGAGATATGTATATTATTATTAACATAACATTAGGGGGTAAATGGCACAAGACCAAAACTTAAAATTTTGATTTTCTCAATATCATCTCTAACGATTATGAATATTAAAACATATTTAAATGTAGCCCTTAAGAACACAAACAAAAGTTTTAGACGCCATCTGTAGCTTTTTTTTTAAAAAAAAAAAAAAAAAGGAAGAAGAATTATCGGTCAAAAATTTTAAATTGTAAAAAGATTGCTTTAGACAGCAGGATAACCCAAAAATGGTTCCCAAAATGGCAAAATAAAAACCGGTTCTTCAGGTAATTGGAAAATACAGAAAAAAAAAAATTCTGTCTTTCGGCAGACCGCCAAAGTGTTTAAAATATGTATTGAAAGCTATTTAAATATTGCTACAGTTGACTTTATTCCTTCCATAAACTCCTCATTGGTTACACCCCTTAGGGGTTTACTATAGTGAATACGGGATTGGCAATCCAGAGAGACCTCTAGCTTGTTTTACAACTTTTCATGTAGTCTTGAACTATATCCCTATCTTTCATATTCCTCTCAGGCCTTCCTTGACTAACTTTTGTTTTCTTCTGACCCTGGCGCTATTGGAGTATTAAAGAGCTAGACATCTTTATTTTATGTTCTTTTCTTCTTTTTTGTACTAAGCGATAGTGATCAAGAGGTTTTTCTCCTTTAAACAACACGGGAGAATCACTCTTAACATATCTCATATAGGCTAGTTGATTGAAATCACGTTATTCTGATGTCAATAATCATAAAGCCAATTATTCTCGAAGTGGAATTTTCTTTTATTTACGATTTAGTATACTAATCTGGGATAGTAATCTTCACATTTCACAAAAATTTGAACAACATTGGTAGACAAAAATTTGAGAAGTGACGTCTTGCATAACAGCACTTAAGAATGTATTAAAATCTTCCTTCACATGAAGATGAATGTTTGTAATATAACAAGACCGAAATCAAACCCAAATTATGCTTTTCGTTAAAGAACCTTCGGCCCCAACTATCAATCACAAGCCTGCCAGCTTTGACAAGGTTACTGTTAGTAGTAAATAACATCATGATTTAAATGTATGAATTTGTGAGTATTTAACTAAAATTTTATCAAACTATTTAGGTAGTTTGTAATATGTTATAACTTCTAGACGACAGGTTTGGTTCATTTTCTCTTTTCGACCAATAACATTAAAAGATTTTGGGTGAGAAGATGATCACTGCAATTTAGTAGTATTTGGGGAAACGAAATTTTCTCTATATAAAAGCATTGGAATGATATTTGTTAATGTTTAGTATTCATTTTTTGAACGCCAGAAATTAACAGTTTATCTACAAATCTTTTTTATGGTTACCGGTATATATATTTTTGATCAGCTTTATGCATTCTCTTCACACAATTTAACTAGTAACCAGTTATATATGTACAATACATTTATGTATATATAAGAAGGAACGATCACTTTATTTTGTTGTGAACGCCAATTCTACAAGAAACCTTGGTGTTTGAAAACATCTCCAGGCTAAGGAGAAATTCCGCAAGTCCTGTATTATCTCATGACGCCTGAGGTCAATAACCTGTTATCTAAAACTGTGAATGCAGTTCTTAAGATTTATATTCTCCATGGCGCTATTATATAACATGTTACTGGTGAAAACGTGATTTAAATAACACTACATACACTTTCTAACTTCATAAAAACATAATTATAAATATTTTAAGATATAAAAAGTTAAATAGAGGTTGGACAAAAAAAACACTGCACTAACTTCCTCATTCAGTCATGCATTCAGAACAAAATTCTAATCAAATTTGTTGCCGTAAGATACAGAAGTCAAAAAGTGAAAATGAACAATGAACGACGTCTTAAATTCTCAAAATCTACAGAAATTCTACCCAAATTTTGGTGAACTGAAACGTGTTAGGTCCAGATCATTGCGCCAAATAGCTTACAAAAGAAAATTATTTACGAGTTAATTCAATATAACCCCCCCCCCCCCAATTCACTTGTGAACCCTAATTGACCTCTATTTGCTACATGGTACTGATGACCAATACGTGTTTGGGTTCGTAGAAGTTATCTATATTCAAAAATTGGAGAAAACGCCTTGGAATATGACAAAAATAATCCCACATATTAAAATTTATTAAAACGTTTTAACATTTGAGCATACTGATTACATAAACTTTTTTATGGCATAGCCCCAATGGAGCCCACCTCCACTCCTGGTACTCTATGACTGTTTTGGACTCATGGGTCTATATTGAGTCGGACAAATTTGCCCGCAGGGTTCATGGAACTGCTCCACCCATCACCTCATCAAAAGTACCTTACCTTTGCTATTTACCAAAACTATCTGTTCACTTGACACATATCTCAACAGATCAAGGAAACAGGGAAAGCTATCTAATGTGATATCTCTATTTGAAGTGTCCCCACATAACACTTCATATCTTATTTTAATGTATCCATCACAGGTGACAATAAACTGTTCAGCTGTTCCCTCCAATCCACATCGATTGATGCAGTTAGTAGGTCTCTAATATAATCGAAAGATATCTTTCAAAGCTGACTCTGTTAAAATACCAACTATCACTCTCAAGTACTTTCTTCCTAGCACTGTAGCCATCTGTAACGTCTTTATTTAGAACTGTTCAGAAAAATCTATTACTGTCTGCAATCCAATATTTCTATCTCTCTCTTTACATGTACAGTACATCCTTAAATGTTGATACAGCCACATGGCGATACTTGTACTTAACCTGTTGTGTCAACCAAAACCGACTATCATACATCATCGAGAGTTTCAGACAACCCATCTTAATTTTAAGTGTTAAGAGCACACATCCTCCGCCTGATCCTAATTAACATAGGCCTATCTTGCTCATCACATTACACCTGTATTCTATTAGGTCCTACAACAGTAGCCTCAGACTAGGAGTGTGTCTGGTGTAATGGGCGTGTCCTCCCTTCTACTTGCTTCCCTAGCCTGATTTAACGGTACAACCCATTCCAAGAAAACTAGGTACACAAATTACTGCTTAGCTACATTTAATTCCTAAAGTTACATACCGTGACAGACTTTTGTAAACGTTTTATTCTTATTTACACCGATAAAGGAAACCAAAGTAGGATACGCGTTTACATAGAAGCATTTGTGGATTATATATTTTTATTAGGGTTGTACCGCCAAAAGTAAACGCAACAAACGAAGTGTGGGGGTCCTTCTTTTCCTCTCCACCCCAGACACATTCCTACCTTGAGGATACTGTACATCCAATTTGTCACAATCACGAATTGTGACACTGCAACGTCTATTGAATCTATAACCTAATAACACTGGATAATCCTCCGTTTTCTCTTCAAATTAATCCTTGTACTATTGAAAGCAACGTCGACGTTGGATAATGGCACCTAGGTGTATGCCAAACTATGCAGAGTAGTTTATGTCGACCTACCTCGAACGTAAACCATTAGAACCTTGTTGACGCATGAGAGAAGGTTAATTTGTATAAATTGATTTTAATCGCTTACATGGTTTTGGAAGGAAGATCACTCTCTAATCTGTGTCCATGCTATTTGAACATATTAGCATAAGTGATAAAGCTAATTCTGAAGACACTGACCGAGTACACGACTTTACCCATTTCCGTTAGTACTTCCTTTATTATTGCTGGGAAGATTTCGTCACATGGGTTCGTTAAACTGTGGTTTCATGTTTCATAAATAAATGTTAAAATGAACAATTCAAGAGTTACTTGATGTTATACTTAAAAGATAACAAAGATTGTGCTCAGTGTCTCACAATCAAGGATATACGGAGTTTTATAAAAATAGACGAGAACATTTTTAAACTTTATTTTTTTATAAAGTTATTTGTTTTGTTTCAGATTAAAAAACAAACATTTAAAAAACCTAACTCGGTAGTGATTTAAGACCACCAAAGAAGGAGATTTGTGAAAATAGATACAATCGTTTAGGCTCAAGAGACATCACTTTTATTTCTTTTTCTACAAATATTGTTTTCCCGCACCAATTTCATTAGTAGAAATGTGCGTAATGAATAAGCCTATACTCGTATAAATAGATCCATTAAAGCATTCGCATTTTTTTGTTTTTGCAATTTTGACTACTTTTAATTTCTCATATAAATATATAATACAGAAGGTAATGATGATAAAAGGAAAACAAAATATGATACGTTTTTCATGGTAATATCTCTTTGAGGCTTCAAGTTGTTTTTGGGACGATATCCCACCTTCCTGAGGGTATAAGAGTCAGGCACTATAACTCAATTCCTCAGGAACTCATGAGTACGAATGTAGCAAACCCTAACTGCATCTACACTTTTCTTGTGTAGTCTTGGATTAGATTCCTCTTTTTCGTCTTTCCTTTCAGATATCTCTTGGCCAACTCTTGTTCTCTTCCGACGCTGGCGCTATTAGAATATTCAAAAGCTAGGGATCTCTATTTTATAACCTTTTATTCTTTTGTTTTAATATGATGGTGACAAAGAAATTTCTCATATTTAAACAACAACAAAAATGAAAAGCTTTAGCCCAAAATACTTTTACCAAATTTGATTTGCGAGCTTTTTAGCTCAATTTTAAACTCCTGAAACAGAGTTTGCATGAGAAATGTTTGCTAAAAGTGTTAGAAGGTAATTTAGTCTAATTTAAGTAAATAAATATTTAATCAAACCTAACCTAATGTTTGTTTAGTTTGGGTTAACCTTTCTTCAGATTGAAACACTAAAAAATAATTTCTAACGGTAAAACTCGAAATTGAATAATATGTCTAAAAGAAAATTTATCCTGCGATTATTTTTCTCCACAAATTTGTGTGACTTGTAACCCTATAGATGGTTATGTATCTGCTGGAATACCAAACAACTACGTGACTGGCTGGATCTAAGACCTGTCAATCAAGTTTGCAGTGAACGCTATAATTTGTCCTCTAACTATTGTTTTCTGATGTATTTAACGATTTCAACATGTATTTACTGTCAATGTCACTGCCCGTACAACCCGTCTCCACATACTTTCCAAATGCTCTCATTTGTCTCATAACTTTCTCGTACGTAATGGCCTTCGCAATAAAATAATGTCACTACATTCGCGTAAGAGACAACGATTTATTGAAAGTGAAATGGTTGCGGGCCAGATTACACGCAATTGTCTCTTTTAATGAACAGACGTGCAGGAGATTAGAATGAAATTAATTGATCAGGTTTTTTAATTCTATCTTAAATTACTCTTTTCCACGATACTTGCTAAGGTTATCCCCATTTATACAGTTTTTATTTTTCATGACATACAAGTTAACAATGATTATTTGCATTTTGTAACGATATTCTGCTTTCTTGACTAGTCTATATTAGGATTTTAAAAAATGAGAAATGACGTCAGCGTGTTGATGTAAACGTCATTTTAAGTTAGGTTAGGTAAAGTTATAAGTAAACAGCTTATAAGTGTTTTTTTTGTAGTGCTTAATGCTTCTTTTTTTATCCTCGCATTCATCATTATATCATCAGGGCCGGGAGAGAACAAGAGTTGGTCAAGATACACCTGATAGCAACGATGAAAGAGAAGGATCTAGGCAAAGAAAGGTGTAGATCCAGCTAGAATACCTCAGCATTGGCACTCTCACACTCTTATTTAGGCCCCTGAGGGTGCTAAGTGCTTAGTGCTCAGTTCTAAATGTTTATTACTGACAGTGCTTAGTTCTAAGTGTTTAGGGCTAAATTCTCAGTGTTTATAGCTAAGTGCTAAGTGCTCAGTACTTAATTCTAAGTACTTAGTCCCATGTCCTCAGTATTGTGTCTTCAGTGTTTAGTGCTCAATGATAAATGCTAAGTGGTCAGTGCTCACTAGTAAGTACTAATTGCTTAGAGCTCGGTGCTCAGTAGTAGTGATCAGTACTCAGTGTTAGCTAAGTGCTCAATATTAAGTGCTTATTGCTAAGTGCTCAATGTTCAGTGCTTAGTGCTAAGTGCTCAATGTTCAGTGCTAAGTGCTAAGTGCTCAATGTTAAGTGCTTATTGCTAAGTGATCAATGCTAAATGCGAAGTGCTAAGTGCTAAGTGCTCAGTGCTCACTAGTAAGTACTAATTGCTTAAAGCTCGGTGCTCAGTGCTAGTGTTAAATGCTTAGTGCTCATGGTTAAGTGATCAGTACTCAGTGTTCAGTACTTGGTACTCAATATTAAGTGCTTAGTGCTAAGTTTTCAATGTTCAGTGCTTATTGCTAAGTGCTCAATGCTAAATGCGAAGTGCTAAGTGCGAAGTGCTAAGTGCTAAATGCTAAGTGCTCAGTTGCTCACTAGTAAGTACTAATTGCTTAGAGCTCGGTGCTCAGTAGTAGTGATAAATGCTTAGTGCTCACGGCTAAGTGATCAGTACTCAGTGTTAGCTAAGTGCTCAATGTTAAGTGCTTATTGCTAAGTGCTTATTGCTAAGTGCTCAATGTTAAATGCTTAGTGCTCATGGTTAAGTGATCAGTACTCAGTGTTCAGTACTTAGTACTCAATATTAAGTGCTTATTGCTAAGTTTTCAATGTTAAGTGCTTATTGCTAAGTGCTCAATGTTAAATGCTTAGTGTTCATGGTTAAGTGATCAGTACTCAGTGTTAAGTACTTAGTACTCAATATTAAGTGCTTAGTGCTAAGTTTTAAATGTTCAGTGCTTAGTGCTAAGTGCTCAATGTTCATTGATTAGTTCTCAGTGCTCAATGTTAAATGCTTAGTGCTCATGGTTAAGTGATCAGTACTCAGTGTTAAGTACTTAGTACTCAATATTAAGTGCTTAGTGCTAAGTTTTCAATGTTCACTGCTTAGTGTTCAGTGTTAAATGCTCAATATTAAGTGCTTAGTACTAAGTGTTAAATGTTCAGTGCTTAGTGCTAAGTGCTCAATGTTCATTGATTAGTTCTCAGTGCTCAATGTTAAATGCTTAGTGCTCATGGTTAAGTGATCAGTACTCAGTGTTAAGTACTTAGTACTCAATATTAAGTGCTTAGTGCTAGGTTTTCAATGTTCAGTGCTTAGTGTTCAGTGTTAAGTGCTCAATATTAAGTGCTTAGTACTAAGTGTTAAATGTTCAGTGCTTAGTGCTAAGTGCTCAATGTTCATTGATTAGTTCTCAGTGCTCAATGTTAAATGCTTAGTGCTCATGGTTAAGTGATCAGTACTCAGTGTTAAGTACTTAGTACTCAATATTAAGTGCTTAGTGCTAGGTTTTCAATGTTCAGTGCTTAGTGTTCAGTGTTAAGTGCTCAATATTAAGTGCTTAGTACTAAGTGCTAAATGTTCAGTGCTTAGTGCTAAGTGCTCAATGTTCATTGATTAGTTCTCAGTGCTAAGCCACAAGTACGTAATGCTTGGTGTGGATTCGTGTCCTGGATAAAACAACCTTTAATATTTGTCTTTTAAACAGTAAATTTCCTGTTGCAAATTATTTTAAAGTTTGGAGTAGTAGTTGAGTGAGTGTTTATTAGGGACTAGATTTTTGATAAGATGTTTAACAACTTGATTAACAAATTTTGAAAGACTCTTCAGTTTTATCGTATTGATCTATACAGAAAACAAATACATAGAAAAGATTTTCCTCTATGTATTAAATATCTTGTTCACCAGAGGATTTACGTAATTTTGGGTATTGTATATTTTTGGAAATTGATACTCAATAAGATTTTCTATATTTTATGGTTAAAGTATTTCAAAATTCACATCTCTTGTATTGTTCAAAGAAGAGTACATGTTTGTATATACGAAATTTGTTTATACTATTATAAAAACTTGCGAAATTATACTATTTTTTCTTTTTTTAAATGTACTACAGGAAACTATGATGTTTAGAAATTAAAGTTATTAATATCCATGCACAATAGCATACAATAGTTTGATATTCATAGTTGTTTACTGTAGCTCAACCTATGGATCATTTGGCTTTTATGAATAACCTAAAATAACTTTTCCTACTATTTATATATTGTATTTAACTGAATTTACTTTATGACATTAATTTGGACTAGAACAGACCAGCACTTTCCTTGATCCGGGATTCTATAGCCGGCAAAATAGAATGGAATTAGATCGATTGCCATTACCATACTAACTGTGTGATTAAATTGGTCCTATAACTAACCAACGCTTGTTATAGTATAGTCTATAAATGAGCCTAAACTAACGTAGAAAACCAATTCCTGACTAAAATATTGTTATTTCGGGTCAATTAATAATGGTTAAGAGTATATAGTAATAGTCCTAGAGCAATTTATTTGTTTATAAAAAAAACATAATTAATTCCTTGAATATTAAATAAATTTTCCAATAAATTACCAAAATATAATAGAGCACTTTGGAAGAATGCTCAGTTTTTCATATAGCTAAAAAAAAATCTCCTTGCTATGCTCTAACTATGGCAGTTTCAACTACTTTTTCAATATTACGAAAATTCCACCCAAATTCTCTTAGGTCTAGAAAAAAAAAATTATATAATTAAATTATTTTAAAATTTGTAATAGAAATTTGAATGAAAATTGTTTAGAAATTGTGACAGGACAAAATACAGGTCAAAGGGTTCTTCTACCTTGCATTGACTCGAGACCTTTCGATACTACTTTTCCTTTTTATTTCAGAAGGTGACAATGAAACCTATTCGTCTTGGCTTCTGTATTACAATTAATAAAACTCAAGAGCAAACTTTGGTTCTTGTTGGACTATATTTATCTGAAAACGTTTTAAGTTACAGATATGGATATGGTATTATAAAGACTACGTTCCTTCAAAGATGTTCAAGGTGAAATAGTACCACAAAGCAACAGAACTGTTGTAGTATAAAAAGAAGTTTTGTAAAATAGTGTTTAAATGAAAAAAGATTTTTGAAATATTATTACTTTTAATAGTTATTTTATTACATTATGTTGTTGTATTCAGATTCAATAAACAAAGTTTATGCATTTTTATGACCTATAATTTCCGCAGTATTTCTGAGTGGGATCAGCTAGTTATTTTATAAAAGAAAAAAAGTATATTGATCCAGTGATTTTGGTAATAAAATGTATTGACATCTGTTTATATAAACAGTGGTTAAGATATTTGCTGAGTGAATAAATAATTGTATAAATTGCTAATTGGATTGGAATCCACATTGAGACAACAGTTGAAATTATGATATGAGATTTTAATTATAAAGTGATTATCAGAATCAACTATTGTATTAAAACAGTTATCACTGGTCCGGTGGTTATAGTGGACATAATCTTTCATTGCTATTTTGTTTGCAGTTACTTTTTCGAGCAATGTAAGTATATATTTTTTTGTTTGATTATCTTTTTTATAATTAGCACTAACTAACTTTAAAATATATCTTTTCGATGTCCATATGACATATAAAGGAACAAATTTTGCAGTGTATCTATTTATTTAGAAGTATAAGCTGTTAAATTTCTTTCCTGTACAATAACAGTTTAGAAGTATTAGAATGTTTCTTATTATCTAATAGTTAGTCCATCTCAGAACAGAATTTGTTTTATTGTTTTCGATGTTTTACATTACTAATTATTCTATGTGTAATATATCAAATACACTTGTGTGTAGTACATTTTTTCGTAGGGCGAAGAGAGAAAAAGTTCCTGGCTTACAGTAACAGCACTCCGGTTATCATCTTCAAAGAAGTAATACCGAATGTGCCCCTCGCTGATATAGCGCACCAAACTATGTTGTGGCTTCTCTAAGACGATATCAAGACGTTGAAATCCAAGAAAACATGGTTGTTGGTGCAACCTAGAACTCAGGGTTTTCGTATCCATTGCTAACATCGAGGTGCAATAAACAAATCTATCTTTTTTCCCCTACAATTAAAAAGTGACCAGTTTGCATTATATCACAAATCCACCTAGATTCTTTCTTCTCAAAGACGTACCACTGATATTCATCTTCAAAGTAGCTTCCCGGCTGAGGCTTCTTTTCAAAGACTTGCTGAAGAAGTCTGCCATAGTTTTCATTTTTAGTCACTGTTGGACGGCCGGTACACACTTTCCGCTGTCTCAAAACACTATCCTTTCAATGGAAGTTATGAACAACACATAACATGGCGGCTGCTTGTGAAATTGTTCTACAAAATGAACAGCAGTTAGTGCTAAACTTGGACCACCCGAACGACCTGTTCCGTATGAATCCTCTACAATAAATACTTTTTCTATGGTTGTAAAAAACTTTTAAAGCGTAAACTAACGTCAAACTAGAAATTAATAATAAGTAGTGTAATGTATCAACGATCAACAATATAATCAGCTGATCGAGAAATTCATCACAGGTGCTAGAATTTCAGCACTGTTAGTTTTGGTGCATACAGTAAAACATGAAAAATAGAAGAAATGCATTCATTGCTTTATTATAAAAACTCTATTACATATATAACTTATGTAAGTTCCATATAATATCTAGAAGAGAAAAAAAAAAGTAACACTGACTTTGCACACTCTGTGGGTAACTTGTTTATTCATTCAGAATTGCCAAAAAATGAAAACGGTATGGAGGTTTTAGTTAGCTGTTTTTATTATTTTTTTAATCTTTAAAAAAATAGATTTGTTGAACCTGTACATATAGAAGGAAATCTATCAAAGTGTATAGATGTAATGATAATTAAGAAATATTACGTAGGTATTATAATTGAATTTAAATATCATGATAGAGAAAAGGAAAAAAAAAGACTACCCGATACTTATTTAGGTCTCCAGGAAATCATAGATCAAAAGTATTATGAAATATTTAATAATTCTGAATGCAATAAAGTTAAGAAAAAAATATTTGTAAGTAATTATGGATAATTTGTAATGTATGGATAAATTGTAATTTATAATATTTTAACATATGGATTATAAAAGTACGAATGAAATTATGGATAATTAGATTATTATTTAATAGGTTAAATGTTATGGAAAGTGTGAATATATCTCATTAAATCTAGGTGTAGATTTAAAGTAAATTTTTTATCCAAATAACTTTTTATAGGTTTAATTAGTGTTAAGTGTATTTGCCTCAATTGCTTTACTTAAATTATAACATTCAATTTAAAAACGTATTCTTATGAGATTGTATGTAAATAAACATAGAATATTTAATTTAAGTTATTTAGAAAATAGTTTATTTAGGGGACGGCGTAATTCTTTCATGTTAGTTGTCCGAACATGAGTCATGTTATTTTTAACGTAATTCATGTTCAACTTAATTTACCGAATATGTTTTACATAAGTTTCATGTTCTATATTTTGTAGCTATATGGCTTTCGTTGTTTCATTTTGTCATGTTCCATTTAAAGATAAATAAAATCTATGTATAAAAATTATAAATATAGAAACAAAAATAATTGAATGAAACAGGAAGTTATTTTAGAAAATATGTAGTTATTTTCAATAATTTCTAAATTACTTTTTTTAAACACGGTACATACATAAATAAATGAACAATTTAGTTATATCAAAAGACATAACTCCTTACGATAAAGATGTACAAGTTTACATAACTAATCATATTATAGATAGAGAAACTGTTACTTTATGAAATATAGAATATAATTTTTATTATATTTACGGTCCAACAGATAACAATTAATTGTATTAGACCTTAGTTTATGTTTGGAAAATATAATTTCGAGTAGATAGAAACGATTAGAAGGAATAATTAAACTATATCCAGAAATAATCCTGTAATATTTTAAAGAAATAAGATAATAATACCATAAAAATTTAATGTTATAAAAATCTAAACAACACTTTATTTACGTTTGTATAAAAATAGTTAAACTTTTTTTAAGATAGGTGTTATCAATTAATGTTAGTTAAAAGTTATCTACCAATGTCGACAAAAACTGCAATTTCTCGATACAATTTTAACGTTCTCTTATTATGTTCTATTTTTTATCGTTATTTTCTTTATATATTATTGTCTCTTTCATAACACAAATATATTCTAATCCATTTTCTTTAACGAAACACGTATTATATATATAATATTTATATCTCAGCCAGTAATAATCCGAATGATACAAATATTTTTGTCAGTAAAGTCGAAAGTTCAAATTTTGATTGGGTATTTTCAAATTGGAAATATCTCTTATAGTTTCGGAGAAATTAATTGTCAAAAACTGCCATTTTTCGACTTTTCTAAAAACGTAAGGGGGGTCACCTTGATTTTTTCCTAAAAATCACTCAAAATTTAAGGTTTTGAGTTATATATAGAAACAATTCTAATAAGTTTATCCAAGGAGATTATTCAATCTATATATTTTTTCACATTTTGAAGACTGTAGATTTTGAAGAATGGAGTAGATAGAAAAATAACTAAAAAACTTAGCATTCCTTTTCCAACTAATAATTAGAAACATAACAATTTTATATATAACCAAAACCAATGTAGAAAATTAATTCCTGATTGAAATTGCGTATTTTCGGGTCAATTATAATTTTTCTATGATAATGATAACTCATTTTAAATATTTCATACGAAGGAAGACACATCCTAACAATTACTTCCAGTTTCTAGAATCGACGACCGCTGATTGGCTGAAATACTTACGGTTTCTGTTTAGAAGGTTGTCACACCTATGAATTGTGAAAGATCGCTTCCAACAACTATTATTTGGCAGTGGACAATTCTCAGTCTAGCTTGGTGGTTAATCTACTTCGCCGCTTCAATCCTTCCGTCCACTGACATTAAATCTCAACTCCATAGGTTTTCATATAATATAATGAAATCTTTAACTTACTTTAAGGCTTTGTCCTATCCGACAATTGGGCAAAATATACCAACGTCTTTCTTCCATCTCTCTTAAATTCCTCTGCTCTTAACTTGTTTTTGGTTACACTCCGTTAATAGAGTCTAACAGGGACACGTTCCCACTAATGTTGTTTGAAATGGGTTTATGAACTTCTCTGAATCGTGACATTGTTGACCCAGCTGTAGATATTCAGGATTAGCACATCCTTAGGCTAGCCATAACATGTTGAGTGTAGTGGATTTGTGGTCAACCTGTAAACAAACTTGAAAATTTGTTTTTATACAATATTACTGTAAATCAAGAAAGTGAAATTTTTTAAATTTATTTGATGATCATGTGAAAATGAATTATTTTGGGGATTGTTTCTTTATTCGTCGGGTAATATCTGTTATCTCAAGATGAGTGAGTTTCCAATCAGTAAAAATTTGGATTTATTGCCCGTCATCTTTATTGTTTAAATTATGTTTTTACCTTTGGCTTTCTTCGAATTTCTCGAGAAAAATAAATAAATACAAAACGTTTATTACTTTACATTTGTGTGTCCTTTCTTCTTAAATGTCTCCCAAAATTGATTACAATTTAAAAGAAATTCACTACAAAAAATGAAGATGGATGCTCTTCAAAGTTTTAAAGATAATGCTTTGGAGGATTTCTATAATACTTGTGAGAAAACATGTTATATATTTTTTGTCTCTTTGGAGGATGTTGTCTGTACTACATTTTTCTCAGAATCTGCTGGACCGATTCCGATCTAACTTCACATCTTACGTTTATCTTGTCAGATGGAAAATCATCGTTAGCCAGAAATATTATTCCGCAAGTTCAAAAATTTCACCAATTTAATTGTTGGTTAAAGTCTCATAAAGAAATGCATGGGATATTTGGTTAGAAATAACAAAAGCAGAATACTATCTTGAACGTATGAAAACATTAAGTGATTAGACTACATTTTATAAATGAGAAGCAAGGTTTTGTGTTAGTTCGAGCATTTGTCATTTCGTCCGGCCCTCCGGGGCTCAGTATAGTAAGTACGGGTTGGCAATCCCGAGTGACCCAGCTGGATCTACACCTTTCTTTGTAGTCTTGAGTTAGATCACTATCTGTCATCTTTCTTATCACGTCTCTCTTGACCAACAATTGTACTCTTCCGACTACAAAGCTATTTGAGTATTCGAAGGCTAGGGTGTCTTTATTTGATTAACGAAGGCGATGATGACCTATAGAGGTTTTTCGTCTTTAAACAACAACAAAAAAGAAGAAAAATTGCGATTCGTCCGTATGTTTGTGTGTTTACGCAAGTAGTATTATACTCGTCCTTCAAGTTTTATAGATTTAAGTATAACAGAGGTTTTTCGTCTTTAAACAACAACAAAAAGAAGAAAAATTGCGATTCGTCCGTATGTTTGTGTGTTTATTACGCAAGTAGTATTATACTCGTCCTTCAAGTTTTATAGATTTAAGTATAACGGAGGTTTTTCGTCTTTAAACAACAACAAAAAAGAAGAAAAATAGCGATTCGTCCGTATGTTTGTGTGTTTATTACGCAAGTAGTATTATACTCGTCCTTCAAGTTTTATAGATTTAAGTATAACGGAGGTTTTTCGTCTTTAAACAACAACAAAAAAGAAGAAAAATTGCGATTCGACCGTATGTTTGTGTGTTTATTACGCAAGTACTCCTATACTCGTCCTTCAAGTTTTATAGATTTAAGTATAACAAATGCATTCTGCCTGAAGGATGTATGTACAAGGTATTTTATTTTCGTTTTTAAAATAATAGTAAGGTTAAAGGCTTGAGACACGGATGCTTCGACAGGATACAGCGCAAGATACTAAAGGTAAAGGTGTAGACAAGGCTTAACGAGAAGTCGTTCGTAAAAAAAAAATTCAAATAATTTCTTTTTCCAGGCAAAAAATATAAAACACAACTTTTTTGTATGTTTCCGTTTATATGAAATCTTAGTTTCACAGGATTACAAAAAAAAAATCAAATCAATTATTATTAAGACTGTTTTGTTCCCTGACATTTTATTTAAATGTTACAACTTGCCTGTCGGTTTCAATAAGTTGGAGTAAAGTATAAATCGTAGTCTACACTATTTAATATTGTTCTGTAAAGAATCAACACGCTTGCGGAAACTTCAATCACCGAATGAATTAAAAACACATTTTTCCACAAAAACTCATGCCACAAGACGACGTTTCAATGACCAAGTCATCATCATCCGCTACACCCACACAAACCCTACTGACAGTGGACTGTAAAGAATGCTTGACAGCGTTGTGCAAGGGCACAGTTTATAAATCAAGGTAAGTGTGTACGTATGCTGATGATATGCTCATATCCAGGAATGGGAGGCATTGAGGCAGATGTTTCTTGATTTGGAGAACGAAAGTAAAAAGATGTGTTTGGAGGTTAATGAGAACAAGACGAAATACACGAGGAGAAGGAAAGCAATGCGCAGAAGATATTTTGATTCGCGATTTTATATTTGAAAAGATCAATAGCTTTGTATATCTTGAAGTGAACAGCAAAAACTGCACTAGTGAGAATATTCAGACAAGAATAATGATGGAGAACAGAGCATATTTTGCGAAACTAGAGCTGTTAAGGTCTCAGTTGATATCAAGCGCAATAAAAATAAAAATTTACAAGACTATCATAAGACCGGTCACATATGCATCAGAGACGTGGAACGTGTCAGTAAATGACGCGAAGAATCTAATAATTTTTGAAAAATAATTTTAAGGAAAATCTCCGGCACTGTTTTTGTTCGGCAGATACGCAGTGAAGTTCGAGAGGACATCTTCCGATTTACTAAAGCTGAAAGTCCGGGTTGAATGGGACATGTTGAGATAATTATTAATGGACAGGCACTTTATACTGCCAGAATGGATGGAAGACGGAAGTGGATATGGATCCTGCGTATAATGGGAATGAGAACCTGATGACATGCTGTGGGAGATCTGTCATTGGAGAGGCCGAGGCTTACTTTGTAGTGCCGGATTATTAAGTATAAACTGTAGAAGTTTCGTTACGCTTCCAAGGAACAGTCATCAAGCTCCACTAATGGTACTGAGAAAGGTCCGGTTTCCAAATAAGACAGTCTGTTGATGGGGTATAGCATTAATATTTACTACCATTGTGATTCTAAATACAAACTACCTATGAATGTTCTGGTGTTTTGTTCAAGTGTACAGTAGTTGATGTATTATTTACTGTTAATTATTCTTGGTTTATATTATGTGTTCAAGGAAATACCCATATTGGGTTTAAGAAAACAATTGCTCTTAAGGGCTCACATATAGTCTTGACAATCCCGGTGGTCTAGCGGGACTACGCCTTTTTTCATGTAAGTAGTCTTGGTTAGATTCATCTCTTTTATCGTTCCTATTAGGTTTCTCTTAACCAACTCTTGTTCTCCTCCGACCCTGACACTATTAGAGTATTAGAGAGTTAGAAGTCTTTATGTTGTTTTTTTTATAATGCGTTGATAATTAAGAGCTTTTCGTCTTCGACAAGAAAAAATGCAAGAACAAATTAGGGCCTATTGAATGTACAGTATTAAAACGTTCAAGGAATGACAGCACTATCAATATGTGTTCCAGAATAACATATTTACCCGATAATTCACAAAGTTGATCAGTTTACATTCTTGCTGGAATGCAAGGAAAGGTAACATAAATTTACACTTATATGAGTGTTTTTTTTTCTTGTAAAAGGTAGCAGAATTACAGAGGTATTTTTAATAAAAATGTTTGTTGTCGAAGCAGCAATAATGATGGATGACAGTAGAGGCCGGACCCGGCAGTGTGGTGTTGTGTAATGCTTGGCGTGCCCTTGGCATGAAAGCCATTGCATGACTAGACGGGTCACATATATATAAAGAACCCGCTGTTCACGATTACAACACATCTATGTTCCTTCATCTCTAAGACATGTGTTGCACATATCATGACACACATAATATTCTACATGTGTTTAATATGACTTGTAAAACCAAGCCAGATGTTTGCTTAACTTCATACACGTTTTGACGTTTGCAACATGCGGAGCCTGTCATTATATAATGCTTCACAAATTTCAAAACAAATGCATATATTATCTATATTAAAAAAGCACGTAATCACAAAACATAGAAAACAACAAATATTTGGCAAGCAGCTGACACACCGACGTAATTGCTGTTCCCCCCCCACCCTTTTTTGTATCTGCTGGATTAAGTTCGCAACCTTGTTATTAATATATACAAAATGAACAAAGTGAGCTGTTATATATTAATGTAGGTCTTCTGTAACCTAACCTAACCTAACAGAACCATTTCTTCATACTACATTGAAATTTTCCTACCATTTCTCATGACATACTCAAAGAATATCATATTTTTCTTTGTTGTTTAAATGAGAAAAACCTCTCGGTCATCATCGCCTTATAAAAACAGTAAAATAAAACATCAAATCTTAGACCTCTAATACTAATAGCGCAAAATTATCTTTAAAAAATAACAATATATAAAGTAAATTGAATGGAACTAGATAGTTAATTCTCTAATTGTAGGCTATATAAATAATTAATATTCGTAATTTGTTACATATAAAAAATATAAATATTTTAATTTGCGGAGTCTCTTTTATTTAATTTTTTGATTTGATGCACCTACGAGTTTATAATGTGTAAAATTGAAGCTTTATAGCTCTTCACAGTATAGAGTTGTCAACAAAATGAATATTGTGATTCTTTACTATGAAACATTTTAGTCTGTTGGCTACTGGACTGAAAACGCAGTTTACTCACTTCCATGAACGTTTTAACAAAAACTAATATTAAATGCAGTTCAGCGAACTTTAGAACACGGGGGAAAGTGAGTTTTATTTGAAAATCAATTGAGAAACAACTAGGACATTCTTCCTTCTTCATTTAGGTTTTAAGGAACGCTTATTTCGAATTATCAGTTCCTTTGGACACCCTTGTGTTTAAACCCCCTTGTTGTTTAAAGACAAAAAACCTCTGGGTCAACATAGCATTATAAACCAATTAAAAAAAAATGAAGCAGAAGAGAATTTGAAATATAGAACCTTATATTTCGAATACCATCAGAATTGGATGAGAAAAAGTAATTTAACACAAGACTACATGAAAAAAGATAATGAACTCTATCAACGGCTTAAACTTAATAGTAATAATATCGATGGGTTAATACTGTTGGAATTTTTATGGTATAAACTTTTTTTCTATTAATAAATAAAAACTGTAACTGCTGTCATCATCATAGCGGATTAAAATTAATCCCCACTTCGATCTTGGTATTAATACATACATATTAACAAACCGAAATATGTCATGTTTCTCAAATTTTGAAGATATATTTTGTTAAATTATATTTGTAAAAAATGTCCATATATTAAAATTGTTTTAAAAGAGAAGTTTTACACGTTTTAACATAAAGTCGTGTTTCGTCTAAATAAGGGTAATTTTGTTATACGAAACTAAAAGTCGTAACGGAAAGGAGAGAATGCTGAATGTTCGTGTGAACAGTTTCAGTTCTAGTGGAAAGTAAATTTGTAGACAGAGATCAAGTGACTAGGCTGTACCTATGTCCTTGTGAACACTTTCTTATATACTGAAAATCAATCCAAGGCTTTAAGTACAGCTCAGAGGACAACAGACGTACTTATAATAGACCTCTTTTTTTAGAGTCAGGAGCCCTTAAAACGTATAAAACAGTAAAAAGTAAGATCGAGATTTTAGTAAAAGTAAGCACTTTGCAGGTTTTAGTATTTTTTTTAAACTTTCTCACAGTTAAGTACTATAGAGAAAGAAGTACTGTAAATTAAAAACTTTGACTTTATGATTTATTTTAGAAAATCCATTTTGAGGGTACCTGAATCTAACAGAGCGGTTTTTACAACGATATCTGTCCATCTATATGCTAAGATGTACCCTAAAGGCATTTTACTCTATTTTAATTGGAGAGATATTTCGATCATGTCTCCAGAGATAAATATATATTTTACGATAACTCCAAAATTTGTGAGTATCTGTCGCGTGACCGAAAAGGAGTACATTATTTTTATTTACTCAGATATGATCCAACATTTTCCACAAATTAAGTTCAAATGTATTTACCCCAAGAATGTGACAATTTTTATTTACGTTCAGTTTACTACATTGGTCTGGGTTATAAACCAACACATTTTTTAAAAAAGTTCAACGAACCCGCTTAGGCCAATTTTGTAATATTACAATGTTTGGAATAAGAGTCATGATTTAATTTTTCTTTTTAGTGGTAACTCCCAAAATGGCTCTTATGTGGTTTTAGTTATCAGAAAATGTATTTTTTTAAATTCATCAAAATGTTTAGAAACGTTTTAAGAAAATTTGAGTTTTGGTAGTATTAGAGCTACCTGTGCTGTTTTGCTTGACGTATATATATATATATATATATATATATATATATATATATTAGGTGTTTTATTTATAAACAACTTTAACAGTCAATAGTTTTGAGCCTCATCGATACTCAGCAACTGGAGAAATTGTGCTCAAACTGTAACTTGAAGTTCATAGTTACTGTCCATTACAAAAACATTGTAATTAGATAGATACAGGTAAATTACAGACAGTTTCTCAGGATCAATATCTATCAAATCTATTTTACTATAGTGTCTCTCCAGTAAGGTTTTATAGTGAAGTGTGCTCAAAAATTGTACAAACTTACTCACATATATATACAAATCCAAATACCATCCAAACTAAAAGTATTTTTCGCCATTTCCACAAAAATTCAAATTTTTTTTTGTCAAAAAGTGAAAGTGAATTAAAGACGCCATTTTGGAAGGTCGAATATCTGTTTCTAAATCGGTCCCAGTTATTTCTATTTAATTTTGGAAAATAATAAATTTTATAACTTAAATCAATGTGTCAAATAGTACGTAAAATTTTGAATACCTAAAAATGTTTCCGAGTAATTTTGAAAATACCAAAATTAATCTTTTTTCTTGTTGTCAAAAGATATAAAATAAAGATCTCTAGCCCTCGAATACTCTAATAGCGTCAGAATCGCAAAAAAATAGTAAAATGTGATTATGTGATGCTACGACGGCTGAATGATTATTTTTTGAATGGCAATGTCGAAACAAGAATTTTTAAGGCAGGGCTACATTTATTTGTAAAACCATTAAAAGACTAATTTTAAATTAGTATTTAAACAATTTCTTAAAATTTCAAACTGATATTTCTACAAAAAAGAACATCTGTAATTTTCGTAACGTGTCACGCGACAGAATCCAAGGAGGTAATAAACTCATCTCAGGATGAATCTCTGAGAATAATTAAGTCACTAACATAGGGCGAAGCTAGAAAAGTAAAAAGTGCAAAGTAAAATATTCCATTTCTGAAAAAAAATACCTCAGATTATCGTTCAACGAAAGGATATTTTAATAGAATTGTATTTAACTTCAAATCAAAAGTGCACCCAAAAATACTAAAATAATAGCCAAGGAATAACTTTGATTATAATCATACAAATTGATTAACATCACCACAAAATATTGCACTTAGAACAAACAATAGTGGCAAGTAAATGGGACGTATCTTTAAAAGTAATAATAAATTAGTCATCTAAAAATAATCATTGCTTTTGCTTAATCGATAATGTATTACTGTTGTTGCAATAAATATTTATTATAATCTATTAATCAGGCTTTCATTCATGTTCTAACTTTTACTAATATTTTTTCACGTTCCAATTACGAAAACATTGTAATGATGATATATTTCCAATAACTTTGTTTTAACGGTTTGAGTTTCAAGAACACGATTAGACCATTTTTAAAATGATGTTTGTCTGCTGCTTGTCTTTGATATTTTTCTCAGCATTAACTCAAAAACGGATGGACCGATTGAGTCAAACTTTTGAATTATGTGTGAAATAATTAAATGATTGGATTCTGGAGTAAATCGGTTAAAGGCTAAGGTGAAAATGGGACGAATGTGAGAAGAAATTGTTACGCACTATCTCAGATGTTCTGAATAACTCAATATTTTGGTGGGTGTCTATGGAATTATTACAATTTGATATCCCAAGTGTCATTTTTTTTTTTTTTTTGAGAGGAAAGACCACTCGAGTGGGACATTCAATCGCTAGAAAAGTCACCTCTTTCTCTGGTATGATAACGATTAGCATAACTTCTTAGCTGCCCTTCCTTGTATTTTAAGATGCTTGTTATATGTGTATCCTCTATTTATCCAAGTGTAATTTCTTCCCCTACACATAATGTCAGTCTCTCTCCATGCTTTTCATCCCTTGCAGAGTAACAAAGAGTATAAGACATTATTCATTTCGGCGCCGCAGCTGTTATATAATCTGTTTTCCGCTCTTTTAAAGCTATGGAAGAAGTCCCTAAAATACCCATACCCCGGTGAAGGTTTGTGCTAGGTAGAACCCTACTTCTCCATGATCTCTACTCATCCATGTCTTCAGCTCTTTGATGATCCACTGTGTCAATTTGCCTATCATCTATATGTAGTTGTATGTGGGCTAGAACAGTTGTAATTTTTGTGGATTCAGTTTAGAATGCGCTAGTACAGGAAGAGTTGGAGCGTCCAAAATGTTATCCTGTCTTTGAAATTAACAGAAATGAACAGTTATTTCTGAGTTTTAAACCATACCATAGTGATGGCTTATCATTTTTTTTTATATAAAATCGATCCCTACGTGCATTGATATCTCTAAATTCCATCTCCAACTAATGTTACAAGTGTCACATCGTTTTTTGTTTTGGTTATTTCCTATTAGTGTGTGAGAAATCGTGTGCATTATTCGACACTCATGTAGTTTCCATATGGTTAAACAAACATTGGACAAATTGAGTGCAGGTTATGCCTACCTATCACCACACGTAACGTATTGAATGCATTGTCTTTAAGCGAGTTGTAATGAATATCAAGCTATAGAAGGCATACTAAACAAAGCAATATACCATAACGGAAAGTGATAGAATATTTTGAATGGCCGAAGGCGGGGCCTTTTGTCTTCCCTGAACAAAGTAATACGTATCTCTATATAATTTCAGTAACTTAAGTCTTAAACAGGACATTGAAGCACGTAGTCGTGTAGACAATACAAGATTAATAGACTGTATTCTAGGAAAATACATGAATATTCATCCTGCTCGATGCAAGAGGCTAGTTGACCAAACGTTAACTGACTGACAACAACTGGCATATCAACATACAAGCGTTGATGCCTTCAAACTGATAGATAACAAGTCGATAGTACGTGAATTTCGTTCGATGACTTTTGTTTATCAACTCGTTTGCACACTTTTGTCAGTTGATAAATGTCTCATTACAGAGTTACATAGTTCCTACATACGAAAGAATAGTGAAACTTTTCAAACGGCAGCCATTTTGTAATTTTTTGAAAATTTTAATAATACGACGATTTATTAAATAATTATTACAAATTAAAAATACACGACCTAAACCGGGAATCGAACCCAGGACCTTTGGCAACGCTCTACCAGCTGAGCTATCCTTGATCGCTTCCCAGCAAAAGGCCTGGGTTCGATTCTGCTTCTAGGTCGTATATTTTTCACTTGAAATAAATATTTAATCAATAATACTAGCTTGGTAAAATAATGTATAAGCGTTAAAATCAATAAATTAATATAACCGACATTTATATTTATGTGTGAGCCAATGGCAGTTTTTTAAAAAACCCTAGTTTTTAAACCTAAAATTTTTAATAAATTCAAATACCCTTATTTAAAAACGTTAACAATCTTGGTCAATTTTGTTCCATGTTGTTTAAAGTTGAAAAAGGACATTATCGGCTTAAGAACATAAAATAAAGACCCCCTAACCCTCGAATACTTTAATGAAAGTCAGGGTCGGAAGAGAACAAAAGTTGGTCAAGAGACCTGATAAAAAAATGAGGGAGAGATCTAACAGATGACTACATGAATAAAAGGTTGTATATTCAGGTAAGATCACTTGGGGTTGTCACGCCTGTATTCACAATAAGTGAGCTCCTGAGGGTGGTCGATTGCACAACAAAAGAAACGTCTTCTAAAAGTAAGCAAATTTTGTATTTACACTTCTAATGGTTTCAAAATGGCTATTAATAAACGTTATCTTACTGGTGTCTTCAGATTTTTTTGAGGTACAAAGCAAATACTATTAGTAATATATATACAAATAGTAATTATATATACAAATAGTAATTATATGTCCACAAACCTAACCTAACCTAACCTAATCTTAACCCTTCCAACTACCATTAGTCTACATATATATTTACATTTACTTTGAAATTTCTAGAACCAGGCCCCTACTATCCATGTATCCGTATTTGAGGCTCCCAATATCTAAGAAAATGTTTTCTATAAATTCTTTACATGCAAATTAGTAAGGTGAAATTGTGTACCAAGTTACTAGCTTAAACCGTAGGGGGCACATAATTTACAAGAAAATAAAAACTAACAATTCGTGTTCAACATGTAAAATACACACTTTGGATTTATGTATTTAAAAAAAATGGCCTAACCCAAAAAGATTTTACTGTCTGAAAACATCTATTGTACATATGTACCCTATAGATAGGGGAACTGCATTGCGTAATAATTGGCATAGGCATGTTGAGGTCGCTATAACTCGGACTTGGTACCGGCACCTACAAGTCCGGTTACGCTGTCGTCATTAGTCCAATGGGCTTCATGTAAGAAGTTAAGTAAAAATACAACAAAATTTGTCTACTTCAAGAAATTTGAATATATTTTATATAAATTGTATCGTCTCGTATTAATTACATATTTTTTTAAATTTCCTTATTTATATTTATTCTACTTTTGGTGCAAACTATCAAGGTTACTAAAATAATTTGAGCTGGTTTTGTGTGAATGTATTTTATAATTTTAAAAAATCATAGCCATATTTTTGGGAATGAAAACCCTAGGATGAAACTATAATTTATTTATTTTTCTTTACATAGATAGGAGTTTTTGAGTATCGTGCCACAATGGATACAAACACACGCACGCGCACACACACGACCCCCTGAGGCTGTACTCCAGGGGTCCGTGCTTGGCCTCCTGTTGTGGAACATCATGTTTGATGGACTCGCAGTGATGTTGCCACAGGGAGCAAGTCTCATAGTGTTCACCGATGATGTACCAATCCTCTTAGTTGCGGTGTATTTGAAGGATATTACTAACATATTTGAGGAGACAACAATGTAGTTGGTCTGGAATTGGCTAGACAAAGAAATGAATCTGTACCGGTAGAGGTAAGAGGAAGACTACAACTCTCAAGGTTGGTGCGCCAAAATCGTCTAACAACGTATATCAGATATTTGTAAGTATTGCATATCTCAGCAATAAGACGGCAAAGGTAAACATAGCTTTAGTTAGAATTATGCCGAATATACGGCCCGAGTTTAGGTCACTGATTAGTATTTGCTTTAAGTTGGAACGTCGGTGGAGTAGCGATTTAGGTGAATGCAATAAAGTTGTAGTCTAGGAGTTCACAGGGCGAGTGTAACGAGGCAGTCATTTGCCTACCATACGATTTCGAAGATGTGAATCTTTCCAATTATGATGCCCACAGACGTTTTGGTAGAGTGGTTCAGAATATACTGGGGATACATTAAGGATCGGCAAACCCTTGTCAGATTTTGAATCGGATGTGGCGCTCCTACACTTGATGACATAGTCATTAAAGATATTAATATAAAATTCAAAATAACAATTTTAATAATTATAGATTTTTTAAAGTAATATCTAATTAGTATTGTTACAGTAAAAAAAAAAAAATTGTTAATACAGACTCGATACGTAGCAGACAGCGTTAAGTTGGAAAGGCCCATATTTCTAAATGATTGATCCATCTGTGAATACTAAATTTAATAGAATACCCTAATTTAATACTGACTATTATTTTAATGATGAGGAAGTAAATTTTCACCAACCCATTACGTTAACGTAAAATACATAACGTTAACGTAAATTGCATAACGTTAACGTAAATTACATAACGTTAACGTAAATTGCATAACGTTAAAGTAAATTGCATAACGTTAACGTAAAATAAATAACGTTAACGTAAATTGCATAACGTTAGAGTAAATTGCATAACGTTAGAGTAAATTGCATAACGTTATCGTAAATTGCATAACGTTATCGTAAAATACATAACGTTAACGTAAATTGCATAACGTTAAAGTAAATTGCATAACGTTATCGTAAAATACATAACGTTAATGTAAATTACATAACATTATCGTAAAATACATAACGTTAACGTAAATTGCTTAACATTATCGTAAAATACATAACGTTAACGTAAATTGCATAACGTTAAATTAAATTGCATAACGTAAATGTTAATTACATAACATTATCGTAAAATACATAACGTTAACGTAAATAGCATAACGTTAACGTAATTGCATAATGTTAACGTAAATTGCATAACGTTAACGTAAAATACATAACGTTAACGTAAAATACATAACGTTAACGTAAATTGCATAACGTTAACGTGTTTGGTTTTGGGATTTTATTTTTAAGTTTTTTATAGAAAGTTATGTGATAAATATCGAATTTTTTGTAGATGTATCTGTTCTGAGGTCTCCTGATTAAAAAATAAATAAATTTTTGGAATGATGACGGTCTGTCTAGCGGTGTCATCTGCCGTCTGTTAAATGTGAAGCTCTCAACAACATAAACGCACGGACCAATTTTAATAATTATGTGCGTATTTTTGCCTATACCTCGTGACTTTTTAATTGTTTTTATATATAACTTAAAACCCGAAAAATTACAGTTTTCTCAAAATCAACTCTAACGATTTTGTTCAAATTTACTCAAGTGTAGCCTCTAAGGAACCAAACAAAACAAGCTATACCTCGCCATCTCTCCAAAAATCCCGGTTTATGAGTTATCGGCAAAACAAACCCTTCGACCATACGACGACCTGTTATAAAGACATAATTTCTCAAATCGACTTTAAATTTCAATCAAAATATAGAAAATGTGAAGAATAAACGTGCAAAATCACAAGTAATAAAAATTTTACAATAAATGAACCTTGAGCTCTTTTATTAACAGCTTGATTTTAATAAAATACAATTTAAGATGTCACTTTTATAACACAAAGTTAGGCCCTATTTAAATATACATTTTTTATATCAAGACGGGGTCCATGGTTATTTTCTCTTTTTAACTGGCAATTATCAAACTAATTGGTGACGAATAGTTTTTAGTGGTTTTTTATTTGATTTTGGGAGTGGGCCAAATGTTTATCCAATTGTTTTTGTCCGTTTATTTATTTATTTATTTTTAACTAAAACTGTTCTAAGTTTAACTAGTCATTCTTGGATAATACTTTTACTAGTGTAGGAGCGAGGGCCAGACAGCTAAAAATTAGAAGAGATGATTTTACCCAGGTGATTTGGTGTCGTAACATTTCGTCCCGGTAACATCTCGTCCCGATTCCACGAGCGTGGGGTTGGGTTAGGTTAGGTTAGGTGTAGGAGACTCCTTACGGGCTCTCTTCTTTGCCTGTCCTATAGCTTTCTGTACATCAATTCCAGCTACATCGGGCACACTCATATTATGACTCTCTTCTTTAATAATGTCACTGTTACGGTGATTTTACGTTTGGTGGAGCGAAGCCCGGTGGAAAAAAGCCATTAGTCATAAGAGGGGATTCCCAGAATAGTCGCATTTCTTGTCTCAATAAAAAAAAATAGACACCCAAGCTAGGGACAATATACATTATTATTATAATGCCCGATTTTGGGACTATTATATAACCAAACCTGTTTGTGGCGAATCTTACAACCACTAATATAATCTTATCATTGATATATTGTATAATTTTAGTAATATTATGTATACAATAACCTACCCTAACCTGTTTTTGCATACACTAATCTAATCTAGATTTTTGTTTACCAAAAACTCCGCTTCCTCTCAGTCTCGACTTCTTCCTACCGGTTGGCCTTCACTCCTCAATTGGAGATTTGACAGGTGCTGGCTCTCGCTCCGTTCCCCCCACTTTTACCTACTTCATTAGTAAATTATTGTTGGAGATTATAAAGAAAATAATTTTTTATCTCGATCATAGTTTAATACAAAATTTGTTTTTTTTTTTAATCGCTAAAAAATAACACATTATCTCTGTTAGTAATTTTGTTGTAACATTAAACATATAAACTTAATATTAATATTTTGCAAATATTTTAGACTTCATAACTCTATTCATTCTTGAAATAACTGGATTTTAATTTAAAAAATCAAAAATATAGTGAAAATGCAGCAGTTTGGACCATATAACTTATTTATTAGAACTTGATTAATTTTGGCCTCCTGAATAGACATACAAAATATTGTCGTTTCATCCAAGACCACTCTAAATAATTATTACCGGTATAATGTGCACGTAGCCTACGGTTGTGGACGGCTAGTTCAAATTTATATTACCTTTGATCAACCTGAAATGGTTTCATAGACTCTGAAATTGAATTCAACTTAAGTTGACTGCCTTTCTTTAGAATAATAATTGAAAGTAACTATCATAAGTCACCCTATGAACGAGATGGGCAAACAGCAAAATGACAAACTGTTTATTTACCTAGTATGCTGAGTTATTTTAGCTCAGCATTTTTTTTTCTATATGGTACAAAAATTATTGGAAAGTCGTGTGTCGAGATCGTCATATGACAATGGAGTGAAGCAATGCAGACTATTCGGCGCAGTCATTATATGATATATTAGTATCTATAAAAAGTTAATGATAGTTTGTTCCAAGAATAGAAATCATTTTCCCTCACCTCTAAGGGGAAATATATAGGCCTAGTTGATCATTGGTCAATACGAAACTATAGAAGTCATCAGCTCGAGTATAAACTATAGGCTAGTAGAGAGAGTGAGGTTAGATGTGGTTTGTTAACTAGATCGAGTGATTTGGTTTGAAATTAAATTGCAAAATAATTTAAGTTATATTTTGATTTTCAAATTTAGAGGTTGGTAATTGTTAATTCTGAAAATCTCTGCTATGTATCTACCAATCCCATAATTTTGATTCTTTACAAAGCATCTGGATGTGGTTACATTATAGAGAATATCCAAAAGTTCCACTACCAAACTTAAACAAATATCCCACCTCTGCAACGAGGTTCGAGGCCGTCATATTGAATACTTGAAATGAAATCTTTAGATTTTGATACAGTGAGTGATCTGCTTAATCACTCTACTCTACCTAATATTACAAATAAAAAGTAGTTGATAAGAGTACCTGTTTTATGGGATATTTTGCTTTCTTTACTAAGACAAAGTTCATTGCAATTAGATATATGGATTTTGTTACTTATTTTAAATAGTCAGAATTCAAAAATATTTCCGTTATCATTGGGTGTTGTAGACAATTACCGAGAAATTATGTTTTCAGTTTTTTGTTGTTAATAACTCAATTACCCTTCAAACTATAGTAAAAATTTTAAAAAAAACCATTTTGTATTGTCATTAAAAAGGGTAAATTTTTCATTTCTTGTAATTTTTTTAAAAATTTAACGGGATTCAAAATATTCGATGTTAATAATTTTAAACGGCAGCCATTTTTAAATACACTAAACACATTTTTGTTTTTGGTACACGTCTAAAACGTTACATAAAAAATGCGTTTATCAAATCTAAACTCAATTCCTATTAACAAAATTATAACTTTTTGTAAAAAATATTAAAAAAATTTTTTTTTAATAAATAAATAAATAAAATAAAAAAAGTGGATAGACGGAAAACTAAGCAAGATAGGACCGATATGTAATAGTGAATTTCTTGTGTACTACTCAATTTTGTCCTCAATCAGTTCCTTAAGTAACTTCAAGACACTGTAGATTATCCAAGTGATGACTTTTATTATATCCCACAAAAAAGGAAACACTTTTTTTCTTCAGAGTGAAAAAATTTTAAGGTTAGGAATTTCATCGGGCGGGGTGAGTTAAATGGTAGGGCCTACAGAATCTTTAAAGGATCGAGGGAGGACCGGTGTTTTCCAAGGTTAGGAATTAGTTACATTGGGGTTGGAGCCTGTGTATTCACGTTATGGTAAATGTAAGCGTGTGTGATTATTTTGAATATTCAAATCGACGATAATGGTCAATTTGCAATTTTATTTCCCTCAATTTCCTAATCATTCACAATAGTATACGATTGCTAGTCTCTTCATTGGTAAATCTGTAGCTCATCTACTGGCCATGGGTTTATTTGGATTTTATAAATCACCGTAAAAATATTTTTTGGTTTTGTTTACTACATAAACGAAATGTTATTCGAATTTTCTGTATGCAGGAATATTCATATCTATAAATGTTCCTTGCAAAAATTTTTATTGGGAAAATGTAATCAATTATTGTAACAAAATTAATTACTGCATTCTCCAAAAACTAGACATGGCACTATTTGTTATATTTGCTTACATAAAATAAGTGTTTTCTTATATAAATTGAGACTTTAGCCTGCATGGGAAAAACTGAACGAAAGCAAAAAGTAACAGAAACTTAATTTTTACTTTCCAACATATAGTGGGTTGTGTGATGAGGAATTTTTCTCTCTTTTAGAGATCCTCTAAGTTCAGATCAGCCCGTCTATGATGTCCGTCTACCTGTCTATGTGTCCTACATCTCAAGCGGGTGGACTGATTCTAATAACATTTACTACGTGGCTATATTTTGGCATTATTTCGAGACATTTTTTCGATAAATCAAAAATTAAGGGTAACTGCCACAAGAAAAACACACAATTAGGATTTTCTTAAAGTCAGATGTAACGAAGTAAATAAATTTTGCGCAAGTACCCGAAGCCTCCAAGTACCAGAACAAAATCACTTTTTCTCAAAAAAAAAAAAATAATAATAATAAAATTTTAAAAAAATAATAATAATGACGTTTTGTGAGCTTTTGATAAAAACAAATCAGCCATGAGGTTGTTATAAAAGTCATAATTTCTTAAAATCAACATACCGATTTCGCTAAATTTTGAGTGAAGCGTGAAAATTAATGACCCAAATCATCGTCCAAAATCATAACTAATAAATATTTCGGTTCAGGAATAATTGGCAAAAAGGAACACTTCTTTTTTTCATTCAAAACTAGATTTTAATCAAACACAATTTACTTTGAGGAGGGGTTTATGGCAACTTTAAGCCCTATTGAAATATATAAATATTTTATGAAAGACATCGACAATGGTTCATTTTTACTTTTTCACTGACAACTACCGTTGGTTTTTATGGGGGGGGGGGTGTAGAGTGAGAAAGTTTGTGCAATGATTTGCACTGTTATTTTCTCTCAGACTCAAATATGAGGAAAACGATTCGATTCAAGCACGTTAGCCATTACAATGTACGCTACTGAAATCATATAGTTCATACTATTTTAGTTTAAAATATTTATAGTGTTTGTAATGAGAATTTGAACGTTTTCAATTTTTAGAATGTGAATTTTTCTAAGGTATGTTAAAATATAATGTATAAATAAGCCTAAATCAAAGTTGATAATTTTGTTTTTATCTCATTTCAGTCACCCAAAATATGGTTTTCTCAGAGCTTCACAAAGACAGTACGGCTACGTCAATCCCGAGATATCCAGGCTAGATGTACATCTTTCAATATGGAGTTTTGGATTAGATCACTCTTTATCATATTTCTTTTTAGATTATTCTTGTTGACGAACTATTGTTCTTTTTCGACTCTGAAGTTATTAGAGTATTCGAGGGCTGGGGGTCTCTATTTTATACTCTTTTCTTCTATTTTTAAGACGATAATGACAGTGTGGTTCTTCACCTTTAAACCAAAAATAAAGAAACAAAACAAAATATAAGGAAGCACGGTCCCTACATAGTGACTTCCAGTTATTAGAGTCGATGTTATGGAACGCTGAGGAGTTTATTTTAGACGGGTGCCAATACCTACAGTTGGAAAAGCGCTATCAACACGGGTGTAATTAACATACTATCACTCCAGGATCCACTTAATATTTAAAATAAAGGGTCTTTAAGAGTATCATCATCATCGGCGGTACATCTCCTACAGGACTCTCTGGCCTCTTTCAGCAAACACCTCCACTCTATTCTACCACTCGCCTCCAAATCCGAACACACATTCCACTTATCTTCCAGCCACCTTTTTGTTAGTTTTACCCTAGGCCTTCTTCCGTTTTGCTTTCCTTCTAATACCTTCCTTTTTTTCTGACATCCTTGTAAATGATCTTAGCATTGTTTTTTTTTTATATTTTGAATAGCATCCCAGATCTTTCATAATATGTTATTTGTATTTTATTTTGAAACTACAGTCGACTCTCGCTAACTCGAACCTCGATAACTCGAAATCTTCGATATCTAGAATTATTTTCAATCCCCTTGGAAAAACCTGTCGAAGTCGATAAAACAATAATATATAACTCGAAATAATTTTACGGTTATATTTTACCTCTATAAGTCGAAGAGACACAAAAATTACGTCTATAACTCGAAGTTCAGTAGATAAGTCGAATTCAATTTGCACTTTACCTCCACAAGTCAAAGTTTACCTCTATATCTCGAGCAACGATGAGGATGCTCCTTCTGACGAAGAAAACGAGGAAGAGGAGCCAGCAGACATTACACCTAAAGAAGCCAAAGCTGCAGTACGTACTTTACGTATGGTTTTAGAAAAAACCAGTGATGCACCAGACAGTGTGTTTACTTCGATTGTTTCAATCGAAAATATGATTAACAAACGTGCTGCCAACAGTCTTAATCAGAAGAAAATTACGGACCTTTTTTAATCAGTGAAATTAATATAAGGACTGTACTGTTTACCGTGTATGTACACGTATTTTATTATGTATACTCTAAATACACCTATTTTCTTTTGATAGAGTAATATTGATACAGTTAAAAGCTTAGTTTTTAGAGGAAATAAAGTACAGTACAGTACACTATTCTTTACCTCTGTAACTCGAATTTTTATTTGGCTTACCTCTATATCTCGTTACCTCTGTAAGTCGAATTTAGTCAAGATTGACCTCTATAACTCGAACTATGCCTAAGTCGAACTACTCGTAACTCGAAGAAAAATTGTAGTCCCATGAATTTCAAGTTATACTGTAATAAATATTTTGCATTTTAGAATTACGTTCGATGTGTTTAATACCCTATATTTAGAGAACAGCTTAAAATTAAAACTTTTATTATGATATATGATTGTTAAATCATAGTATCATTTACTTTATGCACTATTGCATTTTAGCAAGCCATCTTTAAAGTGTCTTTTAACTTACCTTAATGTTTTTAAATGGGAAGGAATAACGTGATACATTGTTCTTCACTGCTTTTGAATTATAAAAACAATACTGAAACATGTTTTTAAATCTCTGTTAACGCTCAAAAGATCGCCTTGTTTTTGTGTGTGTTATCGTAGTTTAATTTTTAACATTTAACGAAGTTAATATGGTGATAATATTTTCTTTAGTAACACCTGACGATGAACTCTACGCATTTTAAACTGCCGTAATGTATCCAAGAGTGGATCTAGTGACGGAAAAAATCAGGTATTTGTTATCAATTTATTTATTGAAATCAGTGATCCGAGAACTTTCATGATAAATTTAGTTCTTATGACCTTTGACGGTGTTATCAGTAGAAACGAGGTTGGCTTTTCACAGTGTAACATTTACCATAATACTTTATTCAATTTTGTTATATGATGTAAAATAAAGTGTTTTTAATTTTACTTCTCTTTTCTTGTTGTTTAAAGGGGGAAAACCTCTGGGTCATCATCGCCTTATATAATAGGAAGAAAATAACATAAAATGAAGACGTCAAATACATTAATAACGTCAGCGTCGGAAGAGGAGAGTTTCTCAAGAGAGACCCAATAGGTAAGATAAAAGAGAGGGATCTAACCCAAGACTACATGAAAGAAGGTGTAGATCCAGCTAGGTCCCCTCGGGATTGCCACGTTCTTACTTATTTAATAATATTACAACATTGAACATTTCTGAAGTAAAAGCGAAAACAACAAAAATCATTTTATCTTTACATTTTATTTTCTAACTGTTAAAACGCAGTTAATCTTGAAAACGAAACGATAGCTAAAAAATGGAGATGCAATCTTGGTTTCACGATAAAAAGAAAATGAAAAATAATGTGTCGCATAACCTCTCTTTCTATTTAGGATTTTAAAGTTATGTAGTAATAAACATATATCAAATTTTCATTTTAAAATATAATTTTACACCCCGTAGTGTGCATGCCTCCTTAATACAACTATCCTTCTCAATTGCACTGCTACTAAGCTGTTAAGTCAAATGTAATCGTATTAGACTATATCATTCACTTGTCACTGATCTCTACAAAGTGGATATGTGTACGGGAGGTAAGTTTTCAACCACTTGTAACTTAAATGCTAAGCATAAAGGAAACATGGAGATGTAGTAGTGTAAGATTAATATTTGGTACACAATCAATCGTAACTACTCGCCTTTTTCTTTTAAAAAAATAATCGGGAAAATAACTATAATTGGCAAAATGCAGCAACGAAGAAACGTCCCCTGTTATGGAGAACGTTTAATAAATTTAAGTTTGAGGTAGTTTTAGTTCAAACTATAAACAATCATTTATCAGGAAAATATGGACGAAAACGTGACATTGAATTGTGGGTCACCCATTTAAATACAAATTTTGTAAATTTTTTTTTTTTTTTTTTTTAACACAAAAATCGTCTCACACTATAGAATTTTCTAATAGGAAACCTGCGTTTGTAATCTCTCTCAAGAAAGAAGGATTAAAATTATGTATGTTATTTCTTTCTTGTACGAACATTAAAAAAAAATTATAATAAGCTGTGACTTAAGACTAGAGAATAATTTCAAAATGTTAAAAGATTGTATTTATAGACCGTTTCAATTTGTTACTAAGAAATTGAGTTCAAATTTAAAATTGTTTATTTACCAACTCCATCAAATTCTCACCATAACTTCAAAAGATCTAGCCTGAGTTACATGATATTTAGAACATATTTTTTGGTCCCTCTTTATAAAAAACAATACATCCTAAGTTGTGCTTCCATTTTGAAAGAGTGAAGTTGTCTGACTAGCATACAATAATTGGGAAATTAGCAAGGTTGTATATTTCTTCCTTGTTATTTCATTACCTTATAAAAAAGGAAGAAATCAGTACAAAATAAAGGACTCTAGCTTCTGAATATTCTAATAGTATCAGGGTCGAGAAAGAACAAGATTTGGTCAAAACTGACTATATAGAAAAAATCTATCCCAAATGGACTACATGACAAAAGGTCTATATCCAGCTTCGGGATTATTGAATCTACACTTTCCTTCACATAGTTTTTGTTTTTTATTATTGGAACAATATGAAAAATATATAGGCTATTATTTTTTGGAAATATCTGATGAAAATCTATTGTTTTAATATCCTCGAATTGCGTTCTCGTAATATTTGTAAGAGGTATTAAAGTTAATGGCTTCAAGAACTAGATATTCGGTGTTGCGTGCAAGATTGCAAGTGCGAGGGAGTCAGGACAAGTTGAAGAGAAGAGGGAGGGGAGAGAAGTACTTGGAAAGAGTCCAAGTGAAAACAGAAGAAGACTGGTTTAGAAACTTGGCAACGCTGTACGCCCTACCAGTCCAACCACTTGTCAATTGTCAGAAGGCAGGTAGAAACCAGCGCAGGTATACACAAAAACTTACAAAAAGGACATGTTAATAAAAGGGAACCCAAATCTCAATTCTTCGACCCGTCCATTCTGAAGACCCTAAACCCCAACTAGAGAGGATCATAATAGAATGGTCGCCTATTGTTCCATCCACGAACAATTTATAACTGGATTCCTTTTCCTAAAGAAAGTCAAACGAGTTTGACAATAATTGCTCTTAAGAAGGAGTGCCAACGTTGTAAAACTATCAAGTAACTGAAAATAAATTACGGCCCATAAATAAATATTAGTGTTAAAGTGTAAACTAAACCATAATAACATATTGTTGTTTGCTGAACAACAGTCTTTATGGTTATTAGTAGTGATCTTTTACATTTGGGGTTGGGTCACAGAAAATGTTTTGTTTTCCATTATTAGACAAATTGTCTTTTGTTATACATTCGACGTATGGATAAATATAAATAAAATGCCTTTAAGATTCTGCACAAACTTTCTCACCAATCCATTCACAATTAAAACCTAAACAAACAAAACTATTTGTCCCAAAAATCTAAGCTAGTTGTCGGTAGAAAAGTGAAATCAACCATTTTAAACAATATTTAAATAGGTTTCAACTTGCTTAACTTGTATCATAAATTCATCTTTATGATAAATATTATAAGATGAAATCTTGTATGACGACGATAAACAGAAATTATTCCTTAGTAATTTTCTATTATTTACAATTTTGCATAGTGATATGAGTCATTAATCTTCACATTTTACTAAAATTTGGTTAACATTGAGTTGATTTTGAGAAATTACATCTTTTTGTAACAGCCTCATGGCCGATATTTTGTTATTTTACCTAACTCACGAACCTGTATTTTTGGAGGGATGGGGACTTATAAGTTTTGTTTGTATCCTTAGAGGCTATATACTTAAAGAAAAATTTATCAAAATCGTTAATACCAATTTTGAGAAACTCTTAATTTTTGTGTTTTTTCTGAATGGCAACTAGGGTTACCCCTAAATTTTTGTTAAGATTTGTAAAATGTTATCTTTAGTAAAGTAAAATAAAAAAATAAAATACAATTTCCCAACGAAAATGTCGCCATCTTCAGTGATGCATGAGCTATAATAATCAAAATATAATGTAAGTTTAATTTTCATCTTAAAACATCTCACGAGTCAAGCTCTATATTTATTTATACTTTAATATTGTATTTGAGATATAAAAAATGTATTTATTTTTATTAAAAAAAATAAATAAAACTACAAATTGAAGAATTATTACTTTTAGTTGATATAAGTAGACATTGTTGTAGGAGTGTAGACATAACCAGCTGATCCTGATGTTATTGGATATGATTGTCTTTTAATAATATTTGTAATAATTTTGTCCTTGGTACCAATAAGCATGGATCGCCTACCAGAACAAAATGAGACATGTGACATAGGCTAACGTAGGCCGTAGAGTTTACTGAAGAATAAACTTCTGAAAAAAGAAAATAATTTGACTGAAATTCCACCTGTTATATATTATTAGTTTTCCCTTTTCTCTTTCAAAATTTGAGGTTTGAAATAACAATTTATGTCCTCACCTACAACCATTTAGATTTGTATTATTCAAAACACGTAGGGATATCAATGGATCCATTTAATAAAGTATTGTGGGACAACGTAGAAAGAATAAGTAACAAGTTAATCCCAAAATTGTTTTTAAAATGACGCCATTTTAAATGATTTTTTTAACCAATTAACTTGTAAAAGTTTATATAATTAGTAGGCTATATATGTGTCAAATTTGGAGAAAACAATCCAACAATTATGATTACTATAGCGGTAACACGCTTTTTTTTAAAGTTTCCGGATTTTAAATTTGAAATTAATCAAAAGGAATTCACTAACAGGTAACATAAACTATTCATAGTCTATTATAATCTAAATTAATTGTTTGTGTATAGTAAATAATTTATAATGTTTATGTTTTTAGATATTTGATAATGGTAATATAAGTAGAAACAGACTCAATTAAACATATTTAATAAAATTTATTATTAATATTTTATTTTTGTTATTTTTTCTTCTTGTAAATTGGGAGTTTAAACTTATTTCTTATGTTATGTAGATCTAACCTTAAAATATTATTTTTTTTTAGGAAATTTGCAATTAATATTCTGTCTTTGTTAGACTATACTTTTCTCCCAGCACATTTCTTTGATTTATCTATGTTATAGTAATTTTAGGCATTTTCTAATTTACGTTTTGTTTTTCTACGTTCTTTTTTTAGTGTTCCCTGATTTATTTGTGTAATCTAGTTAGTTTTATATCTAGTTAATTTTTAATCATAAATTTTACGCTTCGTATCATTATAGGAACTAGTATGTTTCTCTAAGGATAAATGTTATTTCACCAACCTTTATGCCAAGGCATTTTGCATATGAAACGCTATTTTGAAGAATGTCTTTTTGAAAATATGTGAAACAATATTTGATTAGTTAGTGCCGCCAATTAGAAACCCAATTGGAGGAGATATTATGAAAACCTGAGTGATGTGTTAGAATCACTTGGAACAAAATATTTAAAGACTTGACTTAAGTCCTTCCACTCCTGTCTGGAGCATAGGGGTCATCCGACTCCTTCTCCGTCTAAACCCCGACCTCTCCTACTTCTCCCAATTCGTTCAGCTTGTCTTGTTAGATTTTTTTGCTAAAATAAACATGGCGGAGTAATTTTTGACAGCAAAGCTATTTTTTGCGACATTTCAATAATTTTGTAACTACTAAAGAAAACACCAAAAATAGTTTCTGTTTACAATTTATCAAAATATTTCAGTTTCGGAATTACGGGAAGAAAAAATATCTATTTTCTAAACTTTTACCTTACTGTAGACAAGTTTTTAAATAAGTATTTTAGGGATTAAATTTTCTTTCAGCACTTATAATTATATATTCCCAGAAGTACGAATATACTGGGAAACCTGATTTCAATTCAAAGAAATCGCTCAATATATGTCTAAGAACAGATTTTTGTCACTTAGAGTTAACCTACATTGTGTAGACAACCTAGGTGTATCTCCCGAAGCAGAACAAAAAGCAAACAGATTATGGAAAGTACAATTACACCTCTGTTTGCGATGCTTGGAACTAGAATGGGGCTTTGGATCTTACTCAATCGATGAACACATGATACCGTTCTTAGGATCATGTCCAGTTCGTCAGGTAGTGAAGAACAAGCTGAGATCAGTCTTTGCAATATATATAAATGTACGAGATAAAGCCATAGCATTTTGGAATTAGCTAAATTAATAGATTTATGTACAATAGATTATGTACAGGTTGTAAATTGAGTCTTGAAAACTCTCAATATTTAGAGAATAGCTTAGAATTAAAACTTTAATTTTGGGATATTATGTTTGTTGGTGTCGCTTTTACTTTATGGATTTAGCATTAGGCCTGGGTTCCTTTCTTACGTTATAGTTTTAGTTTAACCCCCCCTCCCACTAAGGGATTATAGTGAATTCCAGAGAGGCAATCCCGAGGAAGCTAGCCAGATATACACTTTTTGTCATGAAATCTTGTGTTAGAACCCTCTCTTTCTTATCAAATCTCCACTGATCAACTTTTGTTTGCTTCCAAACTTTCCGCAATCCCGAGGAAGCTAGCCAGATATACATTTTTTGTTATGAAATCTTGTGTTAGATCCCTCTCTTTCTTATCAAATCTCCACTGATCAACTTTTGTTTGCTTCCAAACTTTCCGCAATCCCGAGGAAGCTAGCCAGATATACATTTTTTGTCATGAAATCTTGTGTTAGAACCCTCTCTTTCTTATCAAATCTCCACTGATCAACTTTTGTTTGCTTCTAAACTTTCCGCAATCCCGAGGAAGCTAGCCAGATATACACTTTTTGTCATGAAATCTTGTGTTAGATCCCTCTCTTTCTTATCAAATCTCCACTGATCAACTTTTGTTTGCTTCCAAACTTTCCGCAATCCCGAGGAAGCTAGCCAGATATACATTTTTTGTCATGAAATCGTGTTTTAGATCCCTCTCTTTCTTATCAAATCTCCACTGATCAACTTTTGTTTGCTTCCAAACTTTCCGCAATCCCGAGGAAGCTAGCCAGATATACATTTTTTGTTATGAAATCTTGTGTTAGATCCCTCTCTTTCTTATCAAATCTCCACTGATCAACTTTTGTTTGCTTCCAAACTTTCCGCAATCCCGAGGAAGCTAGCCAGATATACACTTTTTGTCATGAAATCTTGTGTTAGATCCCTCTCTTTCTTATCAAATCTCCACTGATCAACTTTTGTTTGCTTCCAAACTTTCCGCAATCCCGAGGAAGCTAGCCAGATATACATTTTTTGTCATGAAATCTTGTGTTAGAACCCTCTCTTTCTTATCAAATCTCCACTGATCAACTTTTGTTTGCTTCTAAACTTTCCGCAATCCCGAGGAAGCTAGCCAGATATACACTTTTTGTCATGAAATCTTGTGTTAGATCCCTCTCTTTCTTATCAAATCTCCACTGATCAACTTTTGTTTGCTTCCAAACTTTCCGCAATCCCGAGGAAGCTAGCCAGATATACATTTTTTGTCATGAAATCGTGTTTTAGATCCCTCTCTTTCTTATCAAATCTCCACTGATCAACTTTTGTTTGCTTCCTAACTTTCCGCAATCCCGAGGAAGCTAGCCAGATATACATTTTTTGTTATGAAATCTTGTGTTAGATCCCTCTCTTTCTTATCAAATCTCCACTGATCAACTTTTGTTTGCTTCCAAACTTTCCGCAATCCCGAGGAAGCTAGCCAGATATACATTTTTTGTCATGAAATCGTGTTTTAGATCCCTCTCTTTCTTATCAAATCTCCACTGATCAACTTTTGTTTGCTTCCAAACTTTCCGCAATCCCGAGGAAGCTAGCCAGATATACATTTTTTGTCATGAAATCTTGTGTTAGATCCCTCTCTTTCTTATCAAATCTCCACTGATCAACTTTTGTTTGCTTCCAAACTTTCCGCAATCCCGAGGAAGCTAGCCAGATATACACTTTTTGTCATGAAATCTTGTGTTAGATCCCTCTCTTTCTTATCAAATCTCCACTGATCAACTTTTGTTTGCTTCCAAACTTTCCGCAATCCCGAGGAAGCTAGCCAGATATACATTTTTTGTCATGAAATCTTGTGTTAGAACCCTCTCTTTCTTATCAAATCTCCACTGATCAACTTTTGTTTGCTTCTAAACTTTCCGCAATCCCGAGGAAGCTAGCCAGATATACATTTTTTGTTATGAAATCTTGTGTTAGATCCCTCTCTTTCTTATCAAATCTCCACTGATCAACTTTTGTTTGCTTCCAAACTTTCCGCAATCCCGAGGAAGCTAGCCAGATATACATTTTTTGTCATGAAATCGTGTTTTAGATCCCTCTCTTTCTTATCAAATCTCCACTGATCAACTTTTGTTTGCTTCCAAACTTTCCGCAATCCCGAGGAAGCTAGCCAGATATACATTTTTTGTCATGAAATCTTGTGTTAGATCCCTCTCTTTCTTATCAAATCTCCACTGATCAACTTTTGTTTGCTTCCAAACTTTCCGCAATCCCGAGGAAGCTAGCCAGATATACACTTTTTGTCATGAAATCTTGTGTTAGATCCCTCTCTTTCTTATCAAATCTCCACTGATCAACTTTTGTTTGCTTCCAAACTTTCCGCAATCCCGAGGAAGCTAGCCAGATATACATTTTTTGTTATGAAATCTTGTGTTAGAACCCTCTCTTTCTTATCAAATCTCCACTGATCAACTTTTGTTTGCTTCCAAACTTTCCGCAATCCCGAGGAAGCTAGCCAGATATACACTTTTTGCCATGAAATCTTGTGTTAGATCCCTCTCTTTCTTATCAAATCTCCACTGATCAACTTTTGTTTGCTTCCAAACTTTCCGCAATCCCGAGGAAGCTAGCCAGATATACATTTTTTGTTATGAAATCTTGTGTTAGATCCCTCTCTTTCTTATCAAATCTCCACTGATCAACTTTTGTTTGCTTCCAAACTTTCCGCAATCCCGAGGAAGCTAGCCAGATATACATTTTTTGTCATGAAATCTTGTGTTAGATACCTCTCTTTCTTATCAAATCTCCACTGATCAACTTTTGTTTGCTTCCAAACTTTCCGCAATCCCGAGGAAGCTAGCCAGATATACATTTTTTGTTATGAAATCTTGTGTTAGATCCCTCTCTTTCTTATCAAATCTCCACTGATCAACTTTTGTTTGCTTCCAAACTTTCCGCAATCCCGAGGAAGCTAGCCAGATATACATTTTTTGTCATGAAATCGTGTTTTAGATCCCTCTCTTTCTTATCAAATCTCCACTGATCAACTTTTGTTTGCTTCCAAACTTTCCGCAATCCCGAGGAAGCTAGCCAGATATACATTTTTTGTCATGAAATCTTGTGTTAGATCCCTCTCTTTCTTATCAAATCTCCACTGATCAACTTTTGTTTGCTTCCAAACTTTCCGCAATCCCGAGGAAGCTAGCCAGATATACACTTTTTGTCATGAAATCTTGTGTTAGATCCCTCTCTTTCTTATCAAATCTCCACTGATCAACTTTTGTTTGCTTCCAAACTTTCCGCAATCCCGAGGAAGCTAGCCAGATATACATTTTTTGTCATGAAATCTTGTGTTAGAACCCTCTCTTTCTTATCAAATCTCCACTGATCAACTTTTGTTTGCTTCTAAACTTTCCGCAATCCCGAGGAAGCTAGCCAGATATACATTTTTTGTTATGAAATCTTGTGTTAGATCCCTCTCTTTCTTATCAAATCTCCACTGATCAACTTTTGTTTGCTTCCAAACTTTCCGCAATCCCGAGGAAGCTAGCCAGATATACATTTTTTGTCATGAAATCGTGTTTTAGATCCCTCTCTTTCTTATCAAATCTCCACTGATCAACTTTTGTTTGCTTCCAAACTTTCCGCAATCCCGAGGAAGCTAGCCAGATATACATTTTTTGTCATGAAATCTTGTGTTAGATCCCTCTCTTTCTTATCAAATCTCCACTGATCAACTTTTGTTTGCTTCCAAACTTTCCGCAATCCCGAGGAAGCTAGCCAGATATACACTTTTTGTCATGAAATCTTGTGTTAGATCCCTCTCTTTCTTATCAAATCTCCACTGATCAACTTTTGTTTGCTTCCAAACTTTCCGCAATCCCGAGGAAGCTAGCCAGATATACATTTTTTGTTATGAAATCTTGTGTTAGAACCCTCTCTTTCTTATCAAATCTCCACTGATCAACTTTTGTTTGCTTCCAAACTTTCCGCAATCCCGAGGAAGCTAGCCAGATATACACTTTTTGCCATGAAATCTTGTGTTAGATCCCTCTCTTTCTTATCAAATCTCCACTGATCAACTTTTGTTTGCTTCCAAACTTTCCGCAATCCCGAGGAAGCTAGCCAGATATACATTTTTTGTTATGAAATCTTGTGTTAGATCCCTCTCTTTCTTATCAAATCTCCACTGATCAACTTTTGTTTGCTTCCAAACTTTCCGCAATCCCGAGGAAGCTAGCCAGATATACATTTTTTGTCATGAAATCTTGTGTTAGATACCTCTCTTTCTTATCAAATCTCCACTGATCAACTTTTGTTTGCTTCCAAACTTTCCGCAATCCCGAGGAAGCTAGCCAGATATACATTTTTTGTTATGAAATCTTGTGTTAGATCCCTCTCTTTCTTATCAAATCTCCACTGATCAACTTTTGTTTGCTTCCAAACTTTCCGCAATCCCGAGGAAGCTAGCCAGATATACATTTTTTGTTATGAAATCTTGTGTTAGATCCCTCTCTTTCTTATCAAATCTCCACTGATCAACTTTTGTTTGCTTCCAAACTTTCCGCAATCCCGAGGAAGCTAGCCAGATATACACTTTTTGTCATGAAATCTTGTGTTAGATCCCTCTCTTTCTTATCAAATCTCCACTGATCAACTTTTGTTTGCTTCCAAACTTTCCGCAATCCCGAGGAAGCTAGCTAGCCAGATATACATTTTTTGTTATGAAATCTTGTGTTAGAACCCTCTCTTTCTTATCAAATCTCCACTGATCAACTTTTGTTTGCTTCCAAACTTTCCGCAATCCCGAGGAAGCTAGCCAGATATACACTTTTTGCCATGAAATCTTGTGTTAGATCCCTCTCTTTCTTATCAAATCTCCACTGATCAACTTTTGTTTGCTTCCAAACTTTCCGCAATCCCGAGGAAGCTAGCCAGATATACATTTTTTGTTATGAAATCTTGTGTTAGATCCCTCTCTTTCTTATCAAATCTCCACTGATCAACTTTTGTTTGCTTCCAAACTTTCCGCAATCCCGAGGAAGCTAGCCAGATATACATTTTTTGTCATGAAATCTTGTGTTAGATACCTCTCTTTCTTATCAAATCTCCACTGATCAACTTTTGTTTGCTTCCAAACTTTCCGCAATCCCGAGGAAGCTAGCCAGATATACATTTTTTGTTATGAAATCTTGTGTTAGATCCCTCTCTTTCTTATCAAATCTCCACTGATCAACTTTTGTTTGCTTCCAAACTTTCCGCAATCCCGAGGAAGCTAGCCAGATATACATTTTTTGTCATGAAATCTTGTGTTAGATACCTCTCTTTCTTATCAAATCTCCACTGATCAACTTTTGTTTGCTTCCAAACTTTCCGCAATCCCGAGGAAGCTAGCCAGATATACATTTTTTGTCATGAAATCGTGTTTTAGATCCCTCTCTTTCTTATCAAATCTCCACTGATCAACTTTTGTTTGCTTCCTAACTTTCCGCAATCCCGAGGAAGCTAGCCAGATATACATTTTTTGTTATGAAATCTTGTGTTAGATCCCTCTCTTTCTTATCAAATCTCCACTGATCAACTTTTGTTTGCTTCCAAACTTTCCGCAATCCCGAGGAAGCTAGCCAGATATACATTTTTTGTCATGAAATCGTGTTTTAGATCCCTCTCTTTCTTATCAAATCTCCACTGATCAACTTTTGTTTGCTTCCAAACTTTCCGCAATCCCGAGGAAGCTAGCCAGATATACATTTTTTGTCATGAAATCTTGTGTTAGATCCCTCTCTTTCTTATCAAATCTCCACTGATCAACTTTTGTTTGCTTCCAAACTTTCCGCAATCCCGAGGAAGCTAGCCAGATATACACTTTTTGTCATGAAATCTTGTGTTAGATCCCTCTCTTTCTTATCAAATCTCCACTGATCAACTTTTGTTTGCTTCCAAACTTTCCGCAATCCCGAGGAAGCTAGCCAGATATACATTTTTTGTCATGAAATCTTGTGTTAGAACCCTCTCTTTCTTATCAAATCTCCACTGATCAACTTTTGTTTGCTTCTAAACTTTCCGCAATCCCGAGGAAGCTAGCCAGATATACACTTTTTGTCATGAAATCTTGTGTTAGATCCCTCTCTTTCTTATCAAATCTCCACTGATCAACTTTTGTTTGCTTCCAAACTTTCCGCAATCCCGAGGAAGCTAGCCAGATATACATTTTTTGTCATGAAATCGTGTTTTAGATCCCTCTCTTTCTTATCAAATCTCCACTGATCAACTTTTGTTTGCTTCCAAACTTTCCGCAATCCCGAGGAAGCTAGCCAGATATACATTTTTTGTTATGAAATCTTGTGTTAGATCCCTCTCTTTCTTATCAAATCTCCACTGATCAACTTTTGTTTGCTTCCAAACTTTCCGCAATCCCGAGGAAGCTAGCCAGATATACACTTTTTGTCATGAAATCTTGTGTTAGATCCCTCTCTTTCTTATCAAATCTCCACTGATCAACTTTTGTTTGCTTCCAAACTTTCCGCAATCCCGAGGAAGCTAGCTAGCCAGATATACATTTTTTGTTATGAAATCTTGTGTTAGAACCCTCTCTTTCTTATCAAATCTCCACTGATCAACTTTTGTTTGCTTCCAAACTTTCCGCAATCCCGAGGAAGCTAGCCAGATATACACTTTTTGCCATGAAATCTTGTGTTAGATCCCTCTCTTTCTTATCAAATCTCCACTGATCAACTTTTGTTTGCTTCCAAACTTTCCGCAATCCCGAGGAAGCTAGCCAGATATACATTTTTTGTTATGAAATCTTGTGTTAGATCCCTCTCTTTCTTATCAAATCTCCACTGATCAACTTTTGTTTGCTTCCAAACTTTCCGCAATCCCGAGGAAGCTAGCCAGATATACATTTTTTGTCATGAAATCTTGTGTTAGATACCTCTCTTTCTTATCAAATCTCCACTGATCAACTTTTGTTTGCTTCCAAACTTTCCGCAATCCCGAGGAAGCTAGCCAGATATACATTTTTTGTTATGAAATCTTGTGTTAGATCCCTCTCTTTCTTATCAAATCTCCACTGATCAACTTTTGTTTGCTTCCAAACTTTCCGCAATCCCGAGGAAGCTAGCCAGATATACATTTTTTGTTATGAAATCTTGTGTTAGATCCCTCTCTTTCTTATCAAATCTCCACTGATCAACTTTTGTTTGCTTCCAAACTTTCCGCAATCCCGAGGAAGCTAGCCAGATATACACTTTTTGTCATGAAATCTTGTGTTAGATCCCTCTCTTTCTTATCAAATCTCCACTGATCAACTTTTGTTTGCTTCCAAACTTTCCGCAATCCCGAGGAAGCTAGCTAGCCAGATATACATTTTTTGTTATGAAATCTTGTGTTAGAACCCTCTCTTTCTTATCAAATCTCCACTGATCAACTTTTGTTTGCTTCCAAACTTTCCGCAATCCCGAGGAAGCTAGCCAGATATACACTTTTTGCCATGAAATCTTGTGTTAGATCCCTCTCTTTCTTATCAAATCTCCACTGATCAACTTTTGTTTGCTTCCAAACTTTCCGCAATCCCGAGGAAGCTAGCCAGATATACATTTTTTGTTATGAAATCTTGTGTTAGATCCCTCTCTTTCTTATCAAATCTCCACTGATCAACTTTTGTTTGCTTCCAAACTTTCCGCAATCCCGAGGAAGCTAGCCAGATATACATTTTTTGTCATGAAATCTTGTGTTAGATACCTCTCTTTCTTATCAAATCTCCACTGATCAACTTTTGTTTGCTTCCAAACTTTCCGCAATCCCGAGGAAGCTAGCCAGATATACATTTTTTGTTATGAAATCTTGTGTTAGATCCCTCTCTTTCTTATCAAATCTCCACTGATCAACTTTTGTTTGCTTCCAAACTTTCCGCAATCCCGAGGAAGCTAGCCAGATATACATTTTTTGTCATGAAATCTTGTGTTAGATACCTCTCTTTCTTATCAAATCTCCACTGATCAACTTTTGTTTGCTTCTAAACTTTCCGCAATCCCGAGGAAGCTAGCCAGATATACATTTTTTGTCATGAAATCTTGTGTTAGATCCCTCTCTTTCTTATCAAATCTCCACTGATCAACTTTGTTTGCTTCCAAACTTTCCGCAATCCCGAGGAAGCTAGCCAGATATACACTTTTTGTCATGAAATCTTGTGTTAGATCCCTCTCTTTCTTATCAAATCTCCACTGATCAACTTTGTTTGCTTCCAAACTTTCCGCAATCCCGAGGAAGCTAGCCAGATATACACTTTTTGTCATGAAATCTTGTGTTAAATCCCTCTCTTTCTTATCAAATCTCCACTGATCAACTTTTGTTTGCTTCCAACCTTCCGCTATTAGAGTAATCGAGGACTAAGGCTCATTATTTTATTTATATTCTTTTTTAAATTTTTCTATAAGGCAATGCTGACCGAGAGGTTTTTCGTCTATAAACAACAAGAAAAAAGTTTTTGTTTTCAACATGTCTCTAGGCTTTTTTTGGTGCTTTTCATTTTTTGTATACTCTAAGTTTATCACTTGACAACAACTGTTGAAATGTCATGTATTCATTTTTATAAACACAAACAATGTCAAATGTCCGATTAACCGATTAAACCGTATTAATAATTAACAGTATTCGTATTGTAAGTTTTATATTATATACCGGGTGTTTCAGACCACATGGACACTATCTGTAGCGCTTAAACGAAACCAGATAAAAATTTCCTTCCAATTAGAACCCCCCTTTTTCAACTCCAAAGAATTCAGGAATATTATTTTCGACGCTCCTCAATGACCCAAAAGGGCACTTTTGGGGGGCAGGGTGGTGTATTTGGAAAATTTTCAAATAGAAACATACGTCGTGTGATAGCCTACCTCATTTTAAAGGTCTCCCTTTTCTGAACATTTTGGAGCAAAAAAAATTTGTTATCTTTTCATTACTGTACAGGGTGTGACGAAATATTTCAACCAATAAAATGCCATTTTTTTACAATTATTCAATGGTGCAAGATAGAACCACACTTTCAATACAAAAAATGTTTGTCTCTCAAATGGTACAATATTCAATCTAGATTGCTATTTGAATTTTTTTACTTTTTGCTCTATAAAAGTTATTAAAGTTTGAAATTTATTAAAAATTTGAAATCTACATATAAGTCCATACTACCCTTTATCTCCTGAAAGGGTGTGTTCTTGTAAAACTAGGAAAAAAAATTGGTTGCCATATCTTTGTTAGGGAGCTGGCAGTCACATTTCCCGCTAAAAACTAAAAAACAAAATATTTCGTCACACCCTGTACAATAATGAAAAGATAACAATTTTTTTTGCTCCAAAATGTTCAGAAAAGAGATACCTTTAAAATGAGCTATCACACGACCTATGTTTCTATTTGAAAATTTTCCAAATACACCACCCTGCCACGATATGTAAATATTATTTGAAGATTTATGGTGGAGGTCATATTTTTAAAATATTTGCATAAAATATGTTTACACTTATGTAATAACTCGTACATTTTGTAGGCCAATATGTTAGTCGTGTCACATAATCCTCATATAGCGCTTCACAATGTACTTGATAGTTTCCAGTGATCAATTAAAGTAGAGAGTATGTTATATTTGTAGTTTGTATTCTTATTTTAATGTTGGTAGATGATCATATCTGTAGATCCTTCCTAAAATAAAATATCTCGTTCACTCAAAATCTATGTATTTTATTTGCGCCCCTTATCCCCAACAGTTCGGTATTAAACAAACTTTGTGTAAAAATATTTTGTTCCAAAATATTAAATTGGTACTTATTTCTTAATAAGCAAATTTATATTTCTAAATAAGAAACAAACAAATTTATAAGGAAAATATGGTAATTCTAATAAATATTACTGCATACAAAATTGTGGAGCTACGAGGAGACGCAGGATCATGTAGGGTGAATATGAAATTGCACATTCAACGGATTTAAAAAAAATTATTGAAACAAAGACAACGTATGATTTCATTTGCTTACAAATTCCCGTATTACATTTACAAGAATTTTTTCTGGCTTTAATATTAGCAAAACTGTGTCGTACAACTTCGTTATTATTCTCAAGAGTCAACATTAACTCAGGACTATGCAATGCGCAGCTACTTGTCACGATTTTGTCTAATATTTTACAAAAAAATACTAATAAAATAAGCAACCGGTAAAAGTAAAAATAAACCTTGACCGCAGTTTAAACACGTCATTTAAAAACAGTTAATTGTATTAGTTTAATAGTCATATTTTTATAAGGTTTCTAAAGTCAACTTGTTTCCAAGTTGTAAACACTAACTCATATTGTTTATATTTAGATATGTATGAACAGCTCATACTTCATACATACATGATACGTGTAAACTTAGGTACCCTATCTATCTATCACTAGAACAGCAGTAACCAGATACTGTTAGATAAAAGTAGTTCTATAAAAGCGTCGTAAAGGGGTTTTACATCGGCATGACATTGTCCACGGATAGAAATATAACAATTAAGTTACTGCAGAAATACAAAGTGGAAAACATTGCACAAACTTTCTCACATTTCAATATACAAAACTTCGTAACCAAAAGAAGTGTCGGTTGCCACACCAAAAAATGTCAATTTCAAGAGTGAAACTACGTATTATAAAATGAAAATGATCCATGATGTTGTTCTTAGGGCGCCTTATATAACAAAATGTTGAGACGGCGGTCAAGGTCACCTTGGTAGTTTCCAATTTATTGTTGTTTTCTTCTACCACATTAGTTCAGGACATAAACTTAATAATTTCATCAAAATTATATTGAAATTGCTGGACCCGATTTTGAATTAATTGATCAACTAAGATAGTGACAACAATTTTGGGTATATTTTGAGTCCTTAGGGGCTACAATTTAGTAAAAATTTATTGAAAGTCCATTTTAAGAACTGGAGATTTGTGTTTTCATCTCATTTGTACCATCAATTTTTGAAATGTCAAGGAAAATTCAAAAAAAAAATTCAAATTCGCGGTGTTTTTTTTGTCCATAAGGGAAAATTCTCTGTAGACTTTTTATGCACGAAACCATTTATAATGCTAAACATGGATTTCTTTTAATACGGCAGTCAATATTTATTTTCTTGTTTTGCCAGTTACTGAGTTAGTCTACAGTTACGCGGGAACGTCCCCCCCCCCCTAGTACTCCTCTAGTACTAGAATGTATAAAACGCCTAAGAACCGCGTAAAAAGGCGACCAAAGAACAACCTGACTCCAGAGTCAAGTGTATCTACTACACCATCACGACAAGGACTCCCACCAGTACGAATCCCAGGCCCTGAATTAGGAGAAAACAGACAATCTAATAGAACAGGAAGCCCATCAGCACCACAGCCACAATCGACACAAAGAAGACTAACTTTGACGTCACAGGAACACCAGGGGAAACTAAACAACTAGGTATGTCACAATTTCCAAGAAGAGCATCGCCAACACATCGGCACGTGGTACGATTTGGAACTGGCCTAATCTCTCAGGAGGAACTAACTCAAGCAATTCTAAAATTAATATGAATTACACAAAATACAGTAGCAAGATCCATAACACCAATTCCAGGAACAGAACCACGTGACTTCAAAAAATGAAAATGAACTATGGATGTCGTTTTATAAAATCAATTTGTATATTTAAATAAAGTTTAAACTTGCTTTGCTTGCGCCATAAACATGTCTTCAGGGTAAATAGTATTTCAATAAAATCAAGCTTTTAATGAAGCTGTCATAATTCACTTTTGTTTTTTGCGAATTATTTCTAAACTGTAATTTTTTTTCCTTGTGATTTTGCACTGGGGTTTGGGTCATTAACTTTCATTAAATAGGAAAAGCTAATTTTGAGAAATTACTTATTTTATAACAGCCCTATAACAGAATTTTTGGTTTCTATTGATAACTCCAGAACCGAATTTTTGAAGAGACGACGACCAATACATTGTCTTTGGGTCCTTAGAAGCTACTCTTGTGTTTTTTTCAAAATCGTTGGAGCTGATTTTTATAAAATCGTATTTTTTTCTTCTTACGTCGCTAACCCCTAATGTTTACTTATCATTTTTTTTTAATTACCTAGATATTGCTAAAATATGCCTACATACTAAATTTGATTAAAATCGAACCCCGCTTGCGGATCGTAGAGCCCTGCACAGACAACATCCGATAGACATCGCTCCATTCAGAGGACCTCAAAATAATTTTTTTGAACTATCACATTACTTTATCTACTATGTATGTTGAGAAAGTTTAAATTGGGGTATAAAAAGTGATAAAAATTTGACAAAACCTCTGTTTTAAAATATTCAGCTTGTAATGAAAAACAACAACAAAATAATTCTTAAAATATCTCTTACAGTTCCTGATAAATTGCTACCTTTGTGAAAGAAAACCCGACTTTCGGAATGCAGTTTTAAGTCTGCATACTTAATTTACTTAAATAATTTATTTGTTTAATACTTTATTTTATTTGTAATACAATTTTTCTTACCTCAGTCCATTACAGCTTCCAATGAAATGTTGTCTGGGTGTTCCTCTCTTCATATCCGCTACCAGTCTTCTTGTGTCGATGTTGCTTCTGGCTACATTTTTTTTCTGTTCTCTAAATCGCTTTATCCGATTTTTTAACTTCTCATTTTATCCAGCTGTTTTATCATTTTCACAGTTTAGGCCAGAATCGATCCCCAAATCATTTGGGACTTCATATTTATGGTTTCTTTATTAAAACAAGGATCTCCTTCATACACTGAGGATGTCTTCGTGACAAATGTAGATTTTGGTACTCGTGACTACCTCATATTGTTCAGACTCAAAGTTTTGAGTACGTCCTATGCAAGGACATCCTGAGGCTTTCTGGAGTAGCCAAACCTCTTAAAATTGATTTACTTTCCTCTATAATAATACTTGAATTATTATAGGATGTCAGTGGTGATACTTTTTCAATTTTCTTACAATCTTTGGGGAAGCAAAGGTTGAAATATTCTTCCAACACTTCTTCATTTCTTCTAAACACATTTCTATTGATGGTTAGCTCATGATAGGTTTGTATTTGACTTATGACTGAATCTGTTAGGCTGCAGCAACCTCCAGTTGTTTTACTATCCACGAGTTTATCTTTTGTTTTTTAATTTTGAATTTTCTAAGCCACGTACCCATACGCTTTGGGCGTGGCCTATACACTCCAATTTCTTAACAGAAAAGTTTGAGCTATATGGCTTTAGTTTTTCATTAGTAGAAAAGGAGACTACATCTAAATAATATTTTTAGCCGATATGTAGTGCTTGGGATTGCTGAAAAATAACTACAACTCCAGCTACCCCCCCCCCTTAAGGTGAAGTTGGTTACATCACTTTACATAAGTTTATAAATTTCGTTTGACTCAACCTATTTACATAATATTTGTTTGACCCAATAAGGTCATTCGACTCTCTTTAATACATTCAGTAATATATTGTAGGTAACTGTATGTCATTATTAGTATAATGATACATTCTCGTCTCAAATATTCAATTTCGATCTATAAACTGGGTAGATCCCAGGTTACCCTCACTTTTCCTAATTTTGGAGACTTCTAATTCTCTGTCGAATTCAAGAAGAGCTCCAAGCAATGTCTAATTAGGCCTACCTAAAAGTAAACTATTACTACACTTAGTGCCATTGTTATACTTTGGTCAGTTAACAAATAAAATGTACAGTACAAAAATGTATTAGAGCTTTTGACTTTTGAACGTTATTCGTTTATCAACTCCTTTCTATTAAATAGATTCTCTGTCGAATTCAAGAAGAGCTCCAAGCAATGTCTAAATAGGCCTACCTAAAAGTCAACTATTACTACACTTAGTGCCATTGTTATACTTTGGTCAGTTAAAAAATAAAATGTACAGTACAAAAATGTATTAAAGCTTTTGACTTTTGAACGTTATTCGTTTAACGAACTCCTTTCTATTAAATAGTTTGTAAATACTGTCCTAATAATAAGGAAATTTTTTCCCCTTTTGAATACTCCCTGTTCTTCTTCAAACTTATCCCCTCTTGTTACGTTTATTTTTTATAATTTCGGAGATTTTCGACTTTGTGAAGGTTCTAACCAAATAAATAGGTTTATTTTATTACAGTCCCTGTACAACTCCAACAAAATTACGACACATTTGTTGTATATCTTAAATATATGTACAGAGGTACTGAAATTATGCTAACTGTAAAAAGTTTTTTAAAAAACCTTCAAATATTGCAACACCTCAACGGTAACAGTCTTTTCATTTCTTGGTACTATTTTTCGCTGCAACCTTGAGTGAATGTCTGGATTTAAACCTTGAACAACGTGAGATGACAACACTGCCCTGCGGTTACACTTTATTTACCCAACCTATTGTGATCACTAACAATACGCGCGTTACCTCAAACTAAGAATAACTTTCAGTCATATTTTACAAAGCACTTATTGGAAGACTTAATATGCTCCAGCGGTAATATATTGCTTGGTCACCAGACCGATTAATAACTTGAGCAAGTTATTTTTTGCACTAGTAATCAAAAGATGTCTGGTGGCATACATAACAGGGAGTTAGAATAAGCCACATATTTCCTTCATTCATAATAATGATAAAACACGATTGGGAAGCATTATGGTAACATTGATGTAATTTATCGCGATTGTTTATCTTTCGTAAGGCAAATTTAAAGGCGATTTTAATGTCACTTTTGTTGTATGACTGAAACGAATATAAATCTACGAAGGATTCGTACAAAACACTTTGAATTAGATGTCATATATAATCAAATCTAACTACAGAAAACATTTTTTGATTGGGTGGGGAGAGTTAAATGGTCAAAACTTTTGAAAAAGTAATAATACACTGAAGTTATTCCCATTAGTCTATTGAGGAGGACTAAAATCAAGGGAAATAAATAAATAATGAGTAAAATACAAAATTAAAAATCAAGAGAAATTATGTATCTGATTTGAATCGAGGATAGTCTTGAAGGATGGGTAGAAAAATACTTGACACTATTCATTGCCATTTTGAAAAGTAGTCATCGCCAACCTACTATAAGCAAGCTGGATTTTTATTTTATATTCCGAAGTTTCGTTTTTTTGACTTTTGAGTTGTCAGAAAAAAACATGTTTTCTCAATTTTACAAGGTATGTGGATGTAAGGATGTGTGGGTATTTATCAGCCTACATACTAAACGTCTGGTCAGTTTCCTATTAACATTTTATACGCCGGTATGATGACCTCACTGACACAAATATCTCCGTGAGTGGTAGGGCTTAGAATCGATATTTTGGACCTACTCCCCTTAAAGAGACCCCATCCTGAGCCCATAGTAAATAACCAGTTCGTGAATTTCACTGACTAAAGAAACAAACTAAGATTTAAAGAAATCCAAAATAGTCAGAAAAAACACATATCACCAGTTATGTAGTATTTTTAAGACGAATATTAATTATGTATTTTAAGAATTCTTAAAAAGAAATTATAATTTTTGGCTGCCATCTAAGTTTCCCTATATTAAAATTAACAATTTTTATTAGCCTATTGTACGACTGATTCACAGTTTGTTTAAACAGTCTATTAATAACAAAAAATTTGGGAAAACCGAATTTTCTAATCCAAAACGGCGCTACGTGAAACATAAAATTGACAATATGTACACTATTTTCCTTCAAAAACTACCTACTTATATTATATCCCATAGTGGTAAACCACCTTTTCAAATAAACTGAGTGATTTATTTTTCTATACAGTAGGAATTTGTGTTGTATTCTTTTTTTCTTTTATACGTTATTCCATTAATTTTTGGATTCCTAGATTTGTTTCAAGATCTTGTAGGACAGTGATCCAACTGATCGTAGGTTCTGCCTCCTTGGATGAACTGATCCTACAAATCCCTTCTATTACTTCTCTACTTTATGTTGGCTGCCATACCAATGATCCAGTATACCAATTGAAAACGAGATTTAGATGAAACGATCTCCAAAATAATTTCACAATTTGAATTAGTAAAAGGAAACTTTCAGATCGTGTGAATTTAAATATTTACAAAAATATTACCTGAGTTTATTAAGGTTACAAATCATTTATCCCCCATTGATATTTTTGTGAAGTTTTAGGTTGTCACGAGATTTGCCGTTCAAAATTGTATCAATATGTTGGCATTTCAAGATGAAGGACACTTATTAGAATCATCAAAGCTTTCATAAAAATACCTAGTTACTACCACGGTCAGACGATGTTATGAACAAAATCTCCATCAAATATCACTCAAAGTCAGGTGTCACCCCCTTCCTATATAAATTTTAAACGAATGATTAAAAAATTGACGATTTTGGGAAACTGTATAGGATTAAAGAAACTAACTTTTGGCATTTAAGGCAATTTTGGCTTATCCTGAATTATTCAAAAGTTTCAATGGTAACGCAATCGAGTGTTGCATATTTTAAAGAAGAAAAATGGCGTTCATAATGGTAGTCTTTATGGTGGTGCATTTATTCAAAATGGCATCTGATTGAACTTAAAATTATAGCTATAATGTTTTACTTAAGCTGGAAAGAATTTCTGTTACAAAGGAGACATAGGCTACATAGAAAATAATGTACTCTTTGCCATGGTTCCGTGTTCAATCTGAAATAATGATTTGTGGAAGGGTGGAGTGAGGAATCAAATGGAATTTTAGAAAATTATAAGTGTTGCACTTTAATCGATTTCCCTTCTTTTTTGCTTATAGTAACGTCTTTACTTTATGTCCGTTAGAATAATGAAAACTGGGGTGGGGGAATCTAAAGCCTGGAACCAGAATTGAACCTGTGCACCTTGCTGGTACCATGACGTGCCCATGTCACTTCCCTAGCTCAATCGAATTCATTACATCATGTAGAAAACAGTACTACAAATCCGATTTTGCTCAGTTGACCCACTTTTCAATAGGGGCCTATGAAGAAAATTATCACTATTTCACACACTTCGAAAAGACTTATTTTGAACGATAAAAAACGGAACATATGAAATACTGACAATGAGGTTATACAAACATATTTTCTACTTGAGCCACTCTCCCAAAAATCATCTATAACTGTGGGCTACGAGCAACAACAGGGTTTCGCTCACAAAGACAAATTTGTATCCAGTATTATGCCTAATTTAGCACTTTGTAAACAAAATCCTTTCTACGTTTAGTAATAAAGGTACCTATATAGAAATTGATTTATTTTAAATTTAATAGACTATTATTTTATAAACATAACGACCTCAGTTTTGGGAAATTTTCTCTACTCAGATATATCGTCCCTCGATTTTGGCAGTTCACTCTTTAAAATAAAATATTAATCTATACGGGCCACCAATTAAAATATTAAAATGCCCCTCAAAAAGATCTAAGGATTTTCTAATTATTTTAATAGCATCAGAGCGAAATAACAATTTATTTTGTTTAATGTTTATAAAGAAAGTTTATCAATTTTTTTCTCACACTTATTCTTGGTTAAATAATTCCTATATTTCAACTATTTTAATAACTATTATGGTTCGAAAAATATTTAGAAAACTATATAGCAAAAATAAAGATATTTAAATGTTGTTTAAATAAACATCTTTAAAACAAACGATATGTTAAATAGCATTTTTCAATTGGAATTTTCCCTGTAAAGTATTACAAATTTGAACAAATGACCCAGCTTTGCATCGCCTGACCGAATAGCAACCCGACACCCTTGACATCTTAGGCCGGTCTCATCGATTTAACAGATTAGCATGGGACCGTTTCGACTGACTACACTTTGTATTGCGTGCAGATCAAATTTCACATTTTCTTGTCATGGGCCAAAAACTTAGCCTTATAATTTTCTCACATTTATAAACTGTTACGAACACTACACAAAAATGTTTTATACACACAAATAAATATAATATTTTAGGAGATATGTTACACGAATAGTAGATGTATCCATCCAACAATATCGAATATTTCTAATAGTTCGAACTAATTTTATCAAACACTCGTGTATGTGACAGAGCATTATGTCAAACTGATCAGGAATGACATTTACAGTTAGAAAAGTTTGGAATTTAACGAAATAAACACGATAGCCATTGGAGCAAATAAAATGTTATTTTTATATCAGGTACCACCAAAAGCTGTCAAATTATGTCTACATAACAAATACAATGTAAATCAAACGCTGGTTAGAGTTGAACGACAGACAAAACTGCATTCTAAAAACTGTTTTACTATTTTTGTTATAAACAATATTTTGAAAAATACCCTAATACGTCCAAATTCCCGGCTACATACGTGCAAGGCCCCGTAACGCGCGTAAGGGGTATGTATTGTGTATTAACTTTTGTCTACGTAATTTTTTAAAGTTTTAAGTTAATTATTCATTATATATTTTTAAATAGACGTCTGTATTATATCTTCAAATAAAACATATACATAAAATAACCTATAAAATAATAGTAACGCTTTTTTATTCCTTCATACATTACAATGTTTATAAAATTACACTGAAATAGTTTTTATTTACAAAACAATAACTAAAAAAATACAATTATTTTTAAAGCAAAATTTTCAACATACGTGATTACGATGTTGATAATATCTCCATCACCGTTTCACTCACGCCAATATCAACTATTGTCAGGTTATTTGGAATCTATAGCACTTTAAAAATAGATTTTACAGAAAAAAAATGATACGTATGGCAAAATGTATTTGCAAGTAAAATTCCAGAAATTAACAGCAAAAATATTAAATAAATCGCAATCATAGCTTTATTCCTTAAAAGAAATCTGAATAAAAATAGCACTAAACTATATTTTATACCTTACTGCCAGTACATAATTTATTATTATTCTATTAATTTACACTCCGCAATGAACATCACCCATTCACAACCTCGGATTGATAGTTCAGACCTTAACCACTCTAAAGTAATTCTACATCTTTACTAATCCTGAATTGACAATACCGAGTTCTGTGTGAAGGTGATTACAGGAAGTTACCAGAAGACACAATTATCACACTTATTAAATGTTTTATTGGTAAACGAAATCGTGATCTTTGTCGGTCTATGGGTACTGTACCTCGTATTATTTTAAAATTCGGAAAAGACATTTTAAAGAGATCGACTTAGAAAACTGAGTTCTTATATTTCGAACAAAAAACCTATTACTGCTATACTATTTAAGTAAGTTATAAGCTACCTTACATTGAGTTCTTATATTTCGAACAAAAAACCTATTACTGCTATACTATTTAAGTAAGTTATAAGCTACCTTACATTGAGTTCTTATATTTCCAACAAAAAACCTATTACTGCTGTACTATTTAAGTAAGTTATAAGCTACCTTACATTGAGTTCTTATATTTTCAACAAATAACCTATTACTGCTGTACTATTTAAGTAAGTTATAAGCTACCTTACATTGAGTTCTTATATTTTCAACAAATAACCTATTACTGCTGTACTATTTAAGTAAGTTATAAGCTACCTTACATTGAGTTCTTATATTTTCAACAAATAACCTATTACTGCTGTACTATTTAAGTAAGTTATAAGCTACCTTACATTGAGTTCTTATATTTTCAACAAATAACCTATTACTGCTGTACTATTTAAGTAAGTTATAAGCTACCTTACATTGAGTTCTTATATTTTCAACAAATAACCTATTACTGCTGTACTATTTAAGTAAGTTATAAGCTACCTTACATTGAGTTCTTATATTTTCAACAAATAACCTATTACTGCTGTACTATTTAAGTGAGTTATAAGCTACCTTACATTGAGTTCTTATATTTTCAACAAATAACCTATTACTGCTGTACTATTTAAGTAAGTTATAAGCTACCTTACATTGAGTTCTTATATTTTCAACAAATACCCTATTACTGCTGTACTATTTAAGTAAGTTATACCTTGCATTGAGTTCTTATATTTCCAACAAAAAACCTATTACTGCTGTACTATTTAAGTAAGCTATACCTTGCATTGTGTTCTTATATTTAAAACAAATAACCTATTACTGCTGTACTATTTAAGTAAGCTATACCTTACATTGAGTTCATATATTTACAACAAATAACCTATTACTGCTGTACTATTTAAGTAAGTTATACCTTATATAGAGTTCTTATGTTTCCAACAAATAACCTATTACTGCTGTACTATTTAAGTAAGTTATACCTTATATAGAGTTCTTATGTTTCCAACAAATAACCTATTACTGCTGTACTATTTAAGTAAGTTATACCTATATAGAGTTCTTATATTTCCAACAAATAACCTATTACTGCTGTACTATTTAAGTAAGCTATACCTTGCATTGTGTTCTTATATTTAAAACAAATAACCTATTACTGCTGTACTATTTAAGTAAGTTATACCTTATATACAGTTCTTATATTTCCAACAAATGACCTATTACTGCTGTACTATTTAAGTAAGTTATACCTTATATAGAGTTCTTATATTTCCAACAAATAACCTATTACTGCTGTACTATTTAAGTAAGTTATACCTTATATTGAGTTCTTATAGTTCCAACAAATGACCTATTACTGCTGCCGGATTTTCCATGTGCTTTGGCTATTTTACCTCACTGAACTTGATCACTTATAGCTTACGTAGTTTACTGCCTAGAAAATATTAAGTGTCAAAAATCTATTCTGTATGTTTGTGGATAATGTTTTTAGAGTCTCTGAGAAAAATTGTTTTACGGTTCTGTCTGTCGTCTGTCAGGCGTAGACAGGATGTAATATAACTGTTTGAATGGACTCTTAACGACATTTTAGAAGTTCATATTTCATTTTTTGGATCACAAGAAATTTGGGAATACCAAGATACAATTCGGCAATAGCGATTTCGATCCTTTTTTTTTTTTCTTCTTACAACGCAGCTCTTACTTACAAAATAAAACCTATTGGTTACCATCTATTCAATTTTTTTTTTATTTTGGTAATTTAAATTTAATAGTGAATTGTGATTTTCTTCTGTGTAATTTATTATTATTGAAATAACTTGTCCCGTTTTCGAGATATGCAATCAACTAAGATGGTGGAATAGATTCTCGAACAATAAATTTTGTTTGAGTTCTTGAGGGTTAGAATTTAACAAAAATTTCATAAAAATAAAGAATGTCTATTGAGTAAAAATCGTAATTTTGTGTTTTGATCTCAGGGCAGTTTCCCTCAAATGTTTAGTTATCATCAATTTTTTTTTAAAAGTCTCGATATATGACCAAAACTTCGGTCATATACATAGATCACCACACAGATGACAGACAGATGCACATTATTCCCAAAACCATTCTCACTGAATCAGAAAACTTCAAATCGGATATTTTTTCCGCGAAACACTTGACACCGTCTTTTTAACCAATCACATAACTTTATGTTTACTTTAAGTTATCTATATGTGAGAAAGTAATAGATTAAACAATTCGGCAACATTTAGAATCTAAAAGGTACAAATCTCGATATTTAACCAAGCGTTTTCGTCAAAATTGTTGTCAAAGTTAGTAACCCTACTTGATGTGCCAAAATTATTGTTCTCGAAAAATGGAAGAACATTAAATTAAATCCTGACCGTCAAAATAATCGTTTTTGTGCGTTTTTACAAGTTGGCTTAAATTATTTGCTTCTCTAAAATTTTATCGAAATAGCTCGGACAGATTTTGAGATATCTGATATTTTAAGATGAATATCTTAGTTCATTATTGACACATACAACGGAGAATTCTCGCCTAGATAGTTAAGGAATCATGTTTTTACTTCAGTTTTATTGTTGTGAATATCTACGTGTGTAAGAAAGTTAGTACAAAATTTGCACATCGTTTACTTTTGTCTCATACCCATACAATATAAGTTATATAAATATAAAACAATTTTTTTTCCCCTCAGTAAATACACCAAAATAAGTATATTATTTCGAAACTCTGTACAGTATTTAAAATAAAAATATATTACACCTATATATTGGAGTAAAGAAAGACACAAGATTCGAAGAGAGGTTAGGGTTTACAAAGGGTGTCATAAATCTCCCGCCTTGTGTCCCTCTTTTAACCGCCCCTTATCACTTGATCTCATTTGAGCCAGCCTATCTTCATTTATCACATTACCTTTACTGATGTTTGAAGAGAATCATTATTCAAACACTTATACAGTTAAATTTAGGATAGATTTGAGGTAAGACTACAACAGCCAAAATTAGAGTCTATGTTTTTAACGCAGGGCTATTTTTTGGATACATCATAATTTAGCAAACATTATTCTAGGCCTACTTAAGTTACTTCTAGAAGAGTTTGTTGCTCACATTGGTCAAGAGGAAATACTTGATATGTTGATAAGAAGTTGCTTAGTAAGCATACAGTTCGATTCATAAAATAAGATGGTTAGAACAAATTGGATGAAATGGATGAAACTAGGAAGATCAAGATAACTTGGTAAGGAATACAACACGGAAGAAGAAAGAAAAGCTCACCAAGGTAAAGCTGAGTGTGGTCACTGGAAACACGGTGGTGATGGGTGTGAGACGAGAGGTTGGAGGATTTTTTTAAGACGAAAAACAATCACGGACATTACCGCTTTATACAAAAAAAAAAATTATAAAATTCACCTTAGCATATAATCAACTAATTGGACCAAAAAATAACAACAATGTATTTAAATTTTAACTACACCAATGAATGGGTACTAGGAACCTGTATTGTAGTCAAACTACCCTTGTTTCTTTATAAATTGGGAAGATAAGGTTTAAAAAAGAAACCCATAGCCCTTGAATAATGTCACGGCCGGAAGAGAGATCTGATACGAAACATGAAATAAAGGAATTGAAAACAACAATAGATGAAGAAAGTTGTAGATTCGAATAAGGTATCTCGGGATTGACACACTATAAAGTAACCCCTAAGGAAGAGTATGGAAGAGAAGAGTATGAGGAAAGTTTTGACTTAGTCGCAATCTTAACACGTTTCTGTATGAATTAAATATAAACTGGTGTAATAGGTGGGGGGGATTTGTTCTTAAAGATTCAAATAAATCACCAATAATATTTATATATTAAGGTTACATTAAGTTAATGTAGTTCAAAACATCAAATAACGTATAATAAAAGTATAACTTCATATACAAGGTGTTCCCAAAAATTAACAATTAAAAAATTTTTTTTAGAAATTTCAAATAGAATTGTATCAATTGTTTTAACTTACCCTGCTTACTAATTTTTGTTCTAAAATTTCAAGTTTAGAACAAAGGAACTGTTCAAGGAACACAAGAAGTATTGTGTAATTGATATTCTAATAATTAAGATATATGTAGACTTACATTTGCTAATTAGAACACCCTGTAACAGATACTTCATTTTTAATACATTTTGGGATACTTTACATCATAATAAATCATTGAATAATGAGCCTTGCAGAGAGTGTTTAATATTGTATTTACAAAATTGCGAATTTTAAAACGCCCTAATTCGGTTGTTATTAAAGAAAAATTAAAAATTCATATTAAGCATCTTAAATTGACCTATTAGACATGTAAACATAATAATAGCGTTGCATTTAAAAGTTGAGAAAAATCACGTTTTGTTAATTTTTTGAATATCCTGTATATCCTACTAAACATTTATACCATCCTGTAGACAGTTTAGTAGGTTAAGAGCTTTAAGAA